>VXBC01001438.1:63898-95166 GCA_013399945.1 Ploceus nigricollis | reverse complement strand
CAGCCACCATTTAACTGGACTATTACCAACACCCTGACTCCTCAGGGTGTCAGGTTTCTGACTCTATCAGTAGTTTTGTTTGTACTAATTACATTTTTTTATCCAAATTTTTATTTAGTTTTTCCTAGTAAAGAACTGTTATTCCCATTCCCATATCTTTGCCTGAGAGCCTTTTAATTTTGAAATTGTGGTAATTTGGAGGGAGGGGGTTTACCTTTTCCATTTCACAGGAGGCTTTTGCCTTCCTTCACAGACTCCTGTCTTTCCAAACCAAGACACTTGGGCTGGAAAGGACCCATGGCAGGGACACCTTCCACTGTCCCAGGCTGCTCCAAGCCCTGTCCAGCCTGGCCCTGGACACTTCCAGGGATGCAGTGGCAGCCACAGCTGCTCTGGGCACCTCAGTGAACCTTTGGGAAGAAAAGAACCCAGTGATGCTTTAGGAACAGGAGCTTCCATCCAAACACAGCCTCTGCTCACTGAAATGGCTGCATCCTCCTTTTTCTCTCACATCTAACAAATTAGAATAAAGTTTCTCCCTGCCTGTTAATGTTTTCCAGTTCTTTAAAGATCTGACACATTTGAAGTTGAAAGTCCTGTTGAGATGAAAGGCCCATTCCATGACAAGTGGTATCTACAGCAGACAAAAGCAAGGAGGGAGGCTTTGGGGGTTCTTGCTAACAGCCTAAAAAGAGAGTTTGCACTGGCTGCAGAGCACCAGTCTGTCTGACTGTTGATTATTTTATTGGTTCCTCACCAGAGAAGTGGCAAACAAACCAAAGTGGAGCCAGGCACAGTTTCTGGGTGGAGGAGGGATGGTTACAGTCACACTGATGGATCAGCCTGGAAGCAGTCTGTCCATCCCAGCCCACATGGCTCCAGCACATCCGTGGGTCCCAGGGGTCAAGCTCTGGGCTTGTGGAAGAAGGGCCACCCTGGAGCTTTGGTTTCAGTGTGACAAATGCTGTGACAGAAACTCTCTTACATACCTAAGCCAAGCAATAATCTCATTCCAGTTTTTATACATTCCCTTCTCTGCCACTAACATGAATACTGTTATAAAAATGGCATTTAAAAAGCTTTTTTTTTTTTAATAAATATTCAAAGTTTGAATTCTTCTAGCCCACAAATGAAATTCTTTTGGTTCTGAAAATTGCTGTGAATATCTTTGGGAGCTTCTGCTTTCCCTTCCCAGCCATGCTTTGGCCTTCCAGCAGTTCCCATGGGGTGTCTGGAGGAAAGGCTCACTTTGAGCTTGGGGCAGTGGCTGCTCCCAGGGCCACCAGCCAGGTCTGCAGTCTCTTCCCCCCTGCTGCTGGTTTGGGTGCCAAGGACAGCTCCAGGATGGCACAGCTCAAACCTGGGCTCAGCTCAGTGTGTACCACCCTGTCTATCACAAGATTTACAAGGAGAAGAAAATGAGTGGGAAGCTTGGCATCTCCCCATGTCTGTCTTCTCTAACTACTGTAAGAATATTTGCCATTTAAGGCATCCTGTACCTCTTTCAAAACCAGTTGCTTCAAGCTAACATCAGGAATAAATGAAACTGCATTGGCAAAATTCCATCTGCTCCCTAAACCTGCTGGGGCACAATCAGCAGCCCATTGCTCTGTCCCCTCTCTAAGCTCATTGTGGTGGCCATTTCTACCTTTGCCCAGGCCACTCTGCCTCAGCTGTAGCAGCCATTGCCCTGAATCAGAATTTGTGGCGTGGCAATGCTTGCTGGTGCTCAGAGTGCCACAGGCAGCTGCAGTTCTGAGGAGATGAGCCCCCCAGACCTGCACAGAGCCCTCACTCCTGTGTGGCATTGGCTCACATCCCCTGTGCCCATGGGATGGACAGAGGGGTGGAGAGAGGTGAGGGTGAGCAGGAACTCCCTGAGGTTTCTCTATGGCATTCACATTCTCTGAACAGAGACANATATAATATAATATAATAATTATTCAACACTTCTAAATCAATAGAGTCAGATGCCAATCATTTTCCCATCCAGGATCGCCCTAAATCCAATAGTTTCTCCTTTGTCAGCTGAAACACAAAAGCACAGGACAGCTGAAATCATCCAGGATCAGCAGGAGAACCAGGCTGTCTCCAAGGACAGGACCCTGAGGAGCCAGGGTCACTCTTGCCAGCTTTCACAGCTTGGCTCTAGCCGCACCAAAAAAACCTCTGGTGACAACTTTTCCACCTCACCTGTGCTTCCAGCCCTCAGCATGGGCCTCCTGCAGCAGCACCAGCTGGAGCATCCCTCCCACAGCCATCCCACCCTGCCCGTCCTGCTCCCTGCTGGGCTCCCTCTCCAGGGGTTTCCCCTGCTCCCAGTGCTGAACTCACACCTGCTGCCCTCGTTTCTCCTTCTGCTGGTGTCTGTCATACACAGGAGCTGACAGGTGAGGTCAAACCATCCCTTCTGGCCTCCCAGCACAGGAGTCTGGTGAGGACCAGCCCTCCTCCCTGGAGGAAAAACACCAGAAATTTCTTTCTTTGCTTTGACCCTTGACCTTGCCTTTGCTTTGCACTGCAGAGCATCTCTTGCAGGGGCAGTTATGGGGTTTGCATTCCATGACAGCCATGGGGAGCAGACATGGGCTTCCCCTGCTCACAGGCTCCTCCTGTGATGTTGAACCCCTGGTGTCACTGCTCACAGTCAACACTAAAAGATGTTCTGATGGAGCCAGGGCAAAAAGTGTTTCCTGAGCTCCCTGTGCTGGGGGGGATGTGTGTGAAACCCTGTTCTACAAGGAAAGGAAGGGAGATCAAGATCAAGGCCAGCTGCCTGGGGGCAGCCTCCAAATTGATCGCTTTGCCACAGAGGACAATTAAGTGTCAGGCCCCAGAGGCCTCTGTATCACTTCACTCCTGCTGTTTGTGGCAGAAACAGCTCAGGGAGCAGCAGCTGCTGCTTGGAAAGGCTCAGCTGCTGCTTGGGAGTGTTTAAAATGTAAGAGCTGCTCACTTAAAGGTCGTGATGATGATGGTGGTGAGGGGAGACCTCACCAGGGTCTGCAGCTTCCTCCTGAGGGGCAGTGGAGGGACAGCCCCGATCTCTGTGTCAGTGACAGGGACAGGGAATGGCTGGAGCTGTGTCAGGGGAAGGTCAGGCTGGAGATCAGGAAAGGTTCTTCCCCAGAGGGTGCTGGCACTGCCCAGGCTCCCCAGGGAATGGGCTCGGCGCCGAGGCTGCCAGAGCTCCAGGAGCGTTGGGACAGCGCTGCCAGGGGTGCCCAGGGTGGGGCTGTTGGGGGGTCTGGGCAGGGCCAGGGGCTGCCCTGGCTGATCCTGTGGGTCCCTCCCACCTCAGGATATTCTGTGATTCTGTGATTTTCTCACTGGTGCACAAACAGGCCCTGGGGACTTTGGGAGCTCTCTGCAGAAGAACAAAATTTTAACCTGTCAACAGTTGCCTTTCTGCTGTTTACCCAGACGCTGGAACTGTGAAATTGAGCAGAAAAGGAACATTCCTCAGCACCCCAGAATGGGGAGATCACCCCAAACCCTCCTCTCTGGATGCCCTCTGCCACAGGGAGCCCTGGGGTCAGTGCCCTGAGCAGTGGGGGCAGAGGTTGTCACAGCCTTTCCCTGCCTCATCCATCCCTGTCTGTGCTCCATGAGGGAAAAATCCTGTCCTGGGGCTGATCAGGTGTCACTGAGCCTAAACACAACCCCAGTGTGACCAGGACTTGCTGGGTGAGGACTCAGAAGGGCCCACGCTCGTGCTGAAGGCAATAACCACAGGAAGCCCATGCTTTAGGGTCAGGGTGTGCATCATCAGAGTCTCCAGTGCCCATGATGGAAAGGCTGGTAAAAGAAAGAAGAAACTGCAAAATTATTGTTAGCCCATTACAGCAGCCCCTGAGAAGCTGTGTCACTTGCTTTTGTGCATGGATTAAATATATTGTTAATTAAGAAATGCAATTATCCTGAAAATACCAACTCCTCCACTTGGAATCCTGCACTTGCAGGGAAGGACTCTGGGCTAAGACACTTTCCAGAAATATTTAGCTCCAGAACCTGTTTTTTCAGCCACTTAAGATTCCATGAATTGTTAATGAGCATTTAAATGCAATAATAAAGGATGTATCTACACCATTACAGAGAGAAAAAAAAAAGTGATTGGGCTCTGCAAAACTGGTGCCAGGAAATAGTTCAGGGCCTGGTTATTTTGTGGGCAAATAAATGATTGTCAAGATGAGCTGGAAAGAGCAATTTCAAAGCAAATAAGAGAAATATACAGCAGCTCATGTACAGTAACTGTGGCATCAAAATTACAGCCATAAATAAGAGACAAAAGGAATAGCTGGGAGAGGCAGATGGATGGAACTGGGGAGAAAGCTCTGCAAATGGCATTTTCTGCTGCATGCAGAAAGCATTAAAGCTCCTGATGAGCTCCCCACCTCCACAGGCTGCCACAGTGTTCCGGGGATCCCATTAAATGTGGAATTAGGTTTTGGATAGATACCCTATCAATTAGAAAATACCAGATCTGTCCTTTGTCCTGACTGAGCCTTGTGGTGATAAATCCCTGCCAGGGTGGATGGGAGAATGACACAGAGCTCCAGCTTTTACTGCTGAACTGCAGCCGTGCTCTGGCTCTGGGGAGGGACTTTTGTGTCCATGGGATCTTTGCTTCCCGAGGCAGCTGGGGCCAGGCAGCTCCAGGGCCTGGGGGTTAACAGCCCCATAAAGTGGTTTTTAATCAGTGTAAAGCAAACAGCACAACTGCTGAGTGTCAACTGGTGTTTTTATGTGCCCTCAAACGAGCAGGTTGTGTGGGGAGGGTGGAGTGAGGGAGAAATGCCAGCTGGAACAGAGAGCAGGGAATTCCAGCTGCTGGGGGGAGTGGGAGCTGGGCAGGGCAGAGGGCACCACTGAAACCTCTGGGGACACAGGGGGTCTTTGCACATGTCCCATCCCAGGGAATCACCCCTTCCTGGCATCCAACTGTCATGGGAAGAGCTGGTATCTCATATTCTCCTCCTTATGGAGAGTGCAGACCAGTTAATATGGATATGAATCAAAGGGGTGAAAGCAGACAATAACTGAAAAAAAAAAAGCTTTTAGGGAACCTCAGGTTTAGGGGGTTTCCACACAGATTTTATGGAGGGATCTTTAAAAAGTAAATAACCCAAAATACCTAAAGCCTTTTGTCTGCCCTCCTTCCCGAAGTGCAGAGCAGGCTGTGACTGTGCATCAGGATTTCCCCTCAGGATAGGCCCCTGGCAGCCCAGCTCAGCTCTGCTCTGAACAATCCCCACACACCACAGGCAGCCACAGCTCAGACTTTCAGGGCCATCTCCAGGACCCCCCTGAGTCTCTGCCAGCAAATCAGATCACAGAACTACCAAATTTTGGGGAATTCTGCCCTTGTTTACATGACCAGGTTTCTAAACAGAATTGTGGGCATTTATTTTTGCATCAGCCTCCTTTCCTTCTAGAGTCTTGGATAATGCTTCAGCTACCCAGGTGCTGGCAGGTGACATCAGCCAGGTGACAGCAGCCAGGTGACAGCAGCCAGGTGACACACACTGATGGGAGCTGATGGCTGCACCCTCCTCCCACGTGGGACATTTCCAGCTGGGAACTGGCAGCTCTCTTCAGAGGAAAGCAGCGCTTTGATACCTGCCCCAGAATAAACACCTCTCCCCCTGTGAACAGCAGCTTTTAACCCTTCCCTTCCCTTCCCTTCCCTTCGTGCCCCTGGCTGCTCTGCCTTTGAGCCACACCTGGGGAGGGCCAGGCTGCCAGAACAATCTGGATTTTCCAAACTGCCACACTGAGCGAACTGCTCATCATTTCAAAAAGCTGAAGTGTCTGAGTGCAGGCAGCCAGTGCAAGAGAGATGGTTTCCAGAACAATTTCAACAAAACAAGGGCATTGTAAAAGAAACATAGTGGGGATGTTTTGCAAGCCTTCCAAAGTTATCAGTTTATCAGCAGAGTTCAGTTCTTGAAAGCTTTGCTGTGCATCCACCATGGCCCCTGACACTGACAGAACACAGAGCCTAAATAGGTTATAAAAATAAAATGAAGGAGTTTATTAGGGAGCAGGGAGTAGTACCATAATTAAAGCATTTTATGGCATATAAAGCCCTGGCACAGGGTGCCCAGAGCAGCTGTGGCTGCCCCTGGATCCCTGGCAGTGCCCAAGGCCAGGCTGGACAGGGCTGGGAGCAGCCTGGGACAGTGGAAGGTGTCCCTGCCATGGCAGGGGTAGAATGAGGTGATCTTTAAGGTCCCTCCAACCCAGCCCATTCTGTGATTCCATGATACATTGAATTTCATTTTGGGAGGTGCAGAACTGACAATGGGGAAAACATTTGTAGAAGTTTGGACTTCATGTTCTTGGAGGTCTTTTCCAGCCTTAGTGAATTCTGTGACTCAGTTTTCACCAGGAGCATGGTGTGGTTTCAGAACAGGTCAGCACAGAAGAAATATCCATCCTGGGAGGGCTGCAAGGTTTAGCTAAATAAAATCAGAACCAGTCTAACATTGGTCAGGTCGGATGTCACAGGAGGTCATGCTTAAAATGTGGCTGAAACATTTTCTTTTGTGTGTTTTCAGAAGTGCAGAAGGTCTCTCCCTCCTCTGAGCTGGCTGAGTTGCCCTGTTGAGATGTCACCTGGAGAGCAGCCCTGCACGGGAGTCACTCCAGCTTTATTCTTCCCATTTGTCAGCCACTTCTCACTTTTGTTCTTTCAGCTGGAGAGCTGGGAACTGCACAGCATAATCAGTGATCTTTAGCCTGTCAGCAGCAAACAAGGGCTCTGAATCCTCGGGAAGCCGCTTTTGAAAGCCATGATTATGCACTGACCTCCTCATTTACTGCATGTGCCCTAATTCTTGGCAGTTTCTCCAAGTTTGTCAGGAAATCGATGATCATTTGCATTGAGAAACTCTTTCTCACAGCAGAGCTCACCGTGGCTGCTGCCTGAGCTGCGTTCAGGACTGACCCTCGGGGTATTTGCTGCTCAGATCTCACAGTGCTGCACCATCCTGGGATGTTCAGGGGGAATCTTCAGTGAGGTGACAATTTCTAGTGCAAGTTTTAGGGGCTGCATTCTATAGGGTAGGAACCCATGGAGTGCCACCCCCTCCTGCCTCCAATTTCTCTTTAAGCTGGCGATGCTCCACTGATTCAGCCACATGTGGGGAAAGAGTTTTTCGTCTTCCCCCTTTTTTTCCCTTTTCCCCTTTTTTCCATTTTTTCTTTTCTCTCTTTTCTCTCTTTTCTCTCTTTTCTCTCTTTTTCCCATTTTTTTCTTTTTTCTCTTTTTTTTCCTTTTTTATCTTTTTTTTTCCTTTTTATTTCATTCTGTGGGCTAATAAAAAAAACTCTGCAGCCACTCAGGCATTGGTTGTGCTGCAGAATATTCACATTCCATGCAAACATTGAGCCTTGCTTGTTTGATGGTGCTGTTAAACAGCACAGTGGGTTGTACTGCCCACTCTCCATCAGAATAAGGAAAAATGCCCTATTTTTTCCCTGTCCACTCCACCATTGGAACATGTTTCCTTGTGCTGGTGGCCAGATTATTAGCATGTTATTAAACAGCCCATTTTTGCCCCAGAATTATCCAATATTCTGAAAGGGGAAAAGAGAAGGTGCTGCATGGGACTGAGAGGAATGATGGATTTGTCTTTCCAAACAAGCTGTGGGTCTGCTGGTAGATAAAACCAGCCCTGAGAGATAAAAGAAACAAGGGGAAGGATTCCACTGATTGATGAATGGAAAAAGATATTTGCCTTTACAAACAAACTTTAGGTTTGCTGATAAATGAAACTGGACATTGAAAGATGAAAGAAACAATGGGAAAGAAAACTCCTAAATTCCATAAGAATTAAAAATTCAAAGGGAGGGTTATACATTAGAGGGAAATCTCTGGTATCAGGCATTTCAGGAAGTCTGAACCTCTCAAGTACCTCAGGCAATGGGGAAAGAGAGAAGGGAAATGTGGGAAATTGGGATAAAAAGGAGGCTGCGTCCTCCAAAAATGTGAGAGACCCCAGGGGAATTCCCCATGGCCTCTCCCTTTATTGGAATAAAGTAAAAGGACTCCTCTGTCTCCTTTTTGGACATAAACCTCTGATGTTTGTGGATTCATTTTCCTGACAGGACTGTGCTACAGAGGATCAGAGAATCATCAAGGTTGGAAAAGGAGTCCAGTCATTATTCCAGCACTCCCTCTCTCAATTCCTGCCCCTCCCAGTGGCTTTGGAGCTCGCTGGCTCTATATGGGGAGATTGGAGGAGGATGAGTGTGGGGTGGGAGGAGGCAGCACTGCAAAGACAGCAATCCTTAGGAAAACTGCTCCTTTTCCTGGCTGGGCTCCAGCTGGAAGCTCCCCCAGCCCCACCAGCTTCCCCAGGGGTTCCTGCTGCTTTGGTCTCTGTTGGAAGAAGAAACATGACTTGCTATAGAAGGTCCTTCCTCCTCCTCCTCACCCAACAGCCACCACAAACACCTGATTATCCACAACCCAGAGAGCCTGCAGCTCCATGGAGTTACTCCACCTGGTTTACACTTCCAAGGAGCTCCTTCCCTCCCTAAATGCCACCATCCAGCCTGCTCCTGCCAGGATCACCACATTATCTTCCAGAAAATTTCATAACCACATCCAAACAAAGCAAAAAAATCCTGGCATGACAACCAAAAAAACCAGATTTTCCTGGGATCCTTCTCTTTTTCTTCTCCTTTCTGGGAGGAGAGGCACTGACAGCACACACAACTGGGAATAAAGTTGTATTTTTATGAAGCAAAGTGCCTTTGAGTTTTTTTAAGCATCACAGGTGTTCCACAGGTTGCCAGTGAGCCCCTGCATGTTGATTTCAAGACTGGGATGATGTCTGGAACCACACATGAGCCTCCAAATGGAGCTTGCTGGCATTCTGTGAGCTGTTCCATTATGTTGGCTGGAAGGCAATAGCTGTAGCTGTGGCTATTGGAGTTTTTGCTGGAATTACAAGACTGGAGGGTGTTTGGTGGTTTTTGAAAGCAAATCCTTGCTCATATTCTGTTCTTTCACCCATTCCCTGTTTTGCACTCCCAGGCCTTTTACAGCCTATAAAGAAGTTGCCAAGGTACCCTTGGGGAGTCAGGTCTGTGGTCTCAAGCCATCAGTTTGCTCTGCTATCATTGATATTCTTCTCACCTGAATTTGGGACCAGCTTCATGAATTTGTTATCACACACCTACAGGATTAGGGAGACCTCTGGTCTCCTTTTGAATTCCCCACTCCACTTCCCTGTGTCTGCTGGATTAATGAAATGGACAGCGTTTTATGGATGAATTATCAGATCCAGCAATCTGGGAGCAAAGAGGGAGTGAAAAAATAACAGATTAGTCAGTGAGTGATATTGGGCAAGGCAAATATTGAACCAATTTCCCCTTTATTACAGATACAGGGTAACAAGTTAATAAGAGAAGCAGCAGAATGTGGGTAATGGCCATCACACTGCTGGGATGAATTATATGAGAGTATAAAATCTTATATGCACTGCATACATTTTTTAAAGTTATAATGAGCTATACTGGAAAACACAGGGAAATGCCTGGTGGAATTTAAATATTAGGGGTCAGTGGCACTTGTGTCTTGTCTCTGCAGCTACCAGAACTACTCTGCTCATTGGCTGGTGCAGGACATTCCCTCTCTCCCCTAAAGGTGAAGCTCACACCTCCAGGAGTCACAGCCCAAAACACAAGATGGGTTTTGGGAGACCTTACTGAATTTTGAGGGATAACCATCTGTAGCACAGCACCTGCACATCCCTCCTGCCAGCTGGGGCCAGAAGCAGAGAGCTCAGACCCCAGATGTGAAACACATGTGAGGATTTCTGCAAAAACATTTGGGTTTTCACCTCAAGGAGGGCAAAAACTAAAAATATTTTACTGCACAGTACTGGAGAACACAGATTGATGCATTTTCATTACAATCCTTGCTCTGAATTTAAGACAGGGAGGAAGATGGGTTTGGTATCATTTGAATTCTCCTCTGTTTCTAAGCACTCCAGGCACTGATGAGACTTAATTATCTCCTGAACAATTTTAGTAAAAAAAAATTAAGACAACTAAAACTAATAAAATATTAATAACAGGTTTTTGCTCATAGGCTGGGGCTGACCTTTTGCTGACATCAGTTAATGTCTCGCTGATATTGAAATACCAGGTGAGTTCTCATCCCTTTGTAGCTGGAGCTGCCTCGTGGGCAATGCCAGCCTCAGTGGAGCAGTGAGCAGAGACTCTTGCTAACCCTTAATTATAAGATCTCCCATTGGCAAAAAAATGTCAGAATGGTTGGTGACACGTTATAAAACACACTCCAGCTTGATGAGACACGCTGCAACTTTGATCTGTTTGCAGGTGGTCATTTACATCTGAAATATCCGTGTGAATTTTACTCCTTTCTCTTCTCCCCCCTTGCCTGGCTGAGTGCAGCACTGACAACTCCAACCACTTGAAAATCAGGGTTTGGGTCTAAGAAGCATGAGCAGAGTGGTTGGAAAATCACAGTGCTTCTAAAAATAGGGCAGAGGGGGTTGTTGTGTTTGCTGTGTGAGGCCCAGCAGGATGGAGGTGAGTAATGGGTGCTCATTTGCATGGAGAGGCTCAAAGCTCAGCTTTAATCCCAATCACCTCCTGGGCTGCAGCCTGCTTTCCTGAGCAGCTCTGCAGCCTGCCAGGGGCTGGGCAGGAGCACCAAACTCCTGACCACAGGATGGGTGACCCTTGGGTAAGGCACAGCCCCTGAGCCCTCCTGAATCTCTGCTGAGCACCAGGTCTGACCAGTCCCTGGNGACCTCTGATGTTTGTGGATTAATTCTCCTGACACTGGAAAGGCCAGAGGGAAGGAGCAGAGGTGACTCATGACCAAAATTTCCAGAGGGGCTCTGTCCCCTGGTCCATATCTGGCCAACCCTGCTCCACTGAGGGACACCAAGGTCCCTGTGAGCTGTTGTCACCTGTGGGTGTGAAGTTTTGGCCCTCTAAGAAAGGTGACAGGGCAATGGAGCTGGGAAGGGGCTGGAGCCCCAGGAGGGGATGAGGGAGCTGGAAAGGGGCTCAGCCTGGAGAAAAGGAGGCTCAGGGGGGACCTTGTGGCTCTGCACAGCTCCTGACAGGAGGGGACAGCTGGGGGGGATCGGGCTCTGCTCCCAAGGAACCAGTGAAAGGACCTCAAGCTGTGCCAGAGGAGGTTGAGGTTGGACATCAGGAAGAATTTCTTCACTGAAAGGGTGGTCAGACACTGGAAGGGCTGCCCAGGGAGGTTTGGAGTCCCCGTCCCTGGAGGTGTCCAAGGAAGGACTGGAGGTGGCACTCAGAGCTGTGGCAGGGGACACGGGGGGGATCGGGCACAGCCTGGACTCGATGGCCTTGGAGCTGCACCTGAGGGGCCTGTCCCATGTGGAGCTCTCAGGGAGCAGCTCGTGGCTCAGCCTTGTAGGACTGTCCTGGCAGACAGCCCAGGGGAGCTGGGCAGTGGGAGCAGAGCTGCTGGGACAACAAAGGGCACAGCCTTGACCAGATGAGCACATTGCTGCCAGAGAGGTGCCAATCCCATCTCCCAGCAGGGAGGGGTGTCCATGATTTGTGATTCTATGAACAGTTGGACCCATGGGCACAGGAAGACCCAGGGCTGGGCATGGCCAGGTTCTGTCTGGCCCTCAGGGGCTGGGGCTGCTGCCAGGGCAGGCCCCAAATCTCTGACAGAGTCAGGGAAATGCCCTCAGTGATTCTTTACCAAGTGCAGAGAGTTGCAGCACAGAAAAAGAACATTGCACAAATTGTCCACAAACACCCCCTGTGCTCCAAAACCTCCAGCAGTGGCTGAGAACAAATCTTTGATGCCCTCAGGGGCGAGACATTAAACACAGAGGTCCCAGGTGAATGGTGGTGTAATGAACAAGTTCCTGGTGTGGGCAGGGCCTCCCTGGTCCCCATGGCAGCACTGGGACCTGCAGGCTCTGGCTAAGCACCAGCATTGAAATGTTAATTAGCTAATTGTTCTGTTTGTTTTCTCTAAACTACCTGGAGATAACCTGCCTCCCCCACCCACGCTACCATTCTGGGACTAAAATGCAAATTAAAAAAAACCTCTTGGGACCATGGGAGCGTTTTTTGGGGATAAAGACACCCCTAAATAAAGAACTATACACAGTAGAGGGGGCTAGACAGATGCCCTGGCTGGGGAAGAGGGGGACACATCTCCTGGTCGACTTTTGCCCCGTCGCCATTGAAACAGAGTAAAAATTTAACAGGGTAGAAATCCATTTGGATGTAGGTGAAATGTGAGTAATGCTGTTTAGTCTGGCAGCTCTGCAGCTGCCCAAGCTGAAGAGATAAGAGAGTCCCCTCAAAGCTTGAAACAGACAGGGCAGGGTGACCCAGGAGTTCTTTCTGTACTTTCTGATAAAAACCCAGCTGCAAGTGTATGAATATGCATGAAACTCCATACATATGTAAACTACAAGGGGAAATAAAAAGGGATCAGGAGTTCTCAGGGGTGCGCATGCCCTTTGAAGGGGAACTATCCCTGCATGTGTCCAGCGCTGCAATAAACATACCGGCTGTTACAGCTTTTTACAAAGTTGTGGAGTTAATTATTCTTCCACAATTCACCATCACCTGCAGGGGACTGGACTGGAGTGGGCTGTGGGAAGCTGGAAGGAGGAGACAGAATTTCCTGGTGTTGCCACAAGGAGATGAGAAGGACAGCCACTGCTCTGGACCTCAGCGACCGACTCTGCACACCTTCTTCCCCTTCGGCTACCTGGGAAAGCTACAACAGCAGGGGTGAGTTCTGTGTTGGGCCCCCTGCCCAGCTGATCTTTTTAATAAAGAGCTGAACATTAATAAAGGCATTAGCCCTGTTCATTTCAGTAGCAGTGCTGCTGTGACTTTTCTCTCATGTCTGTCACCAGGGCCAGCCCAGAGAGCAGCCAGCTGTCCCCAGGGTCCCAGCCAGCTGCCAGGCAGAGGGAACACAGCACACTGACACACGTGCTACAAGGATTTTGCAAGCTCTGTCAGCTCTTGGCTGAACAGGACTCCTGGAAGACTTTGTGCAGGTTTTTCCAGGTCAGGTGCACAGGTGTGAAAGGCAGTGCTGCTACAGCCCCAGCACTTTGCAGTTCCCAGTGCATCAGGTGTGGCTTCCTGCTGCCCATGGCTGTTGTACAGCTGGGAGCCAGGTGTCCTCCAGCACCTCCAACACCTGTGACAGTGCAAACAGCTGAGACAATGCTTTTGGGGTGTCCTGACCACGACTAAGATTCACCCAATGTTACATTGAATTAAATCCCGTGTTCGTGCCTGGGATTGCTCCTCCTCAGGTACAGGACTTGGCACTTCTCATCGAGCTCCAAGATGTTCCTGCCAGCCTCTTCCCAGCCTTCCAGGTCCCTCTGGGTGGCAGCATGACCCTCTGAGGCAGCTGCCACTCCTCCCAGTCTATGTGATCTGCAAATTTGCTTTAATGAAGGTGTTAAAGAGGGCTGGACCCAGCATTGACCCCTGGAGCCTCCCTGGGCGCCCATCCCACCTCACACCCTGCCTGTGCCTGCTCCCAGCCCATCTCCTGTCTCCCTCTGAAAGGTGGGATGGGTGCCCTGACAGCCCAAACACTCCATTCTGTCACTCTCAGAAACCTGGAGACAGCACTAATCTAAACAGTGGGTAGGTAACAAGAGCTGAAATAGCAAACAAGCAAGAAAAAAAAAAAAAATAAGTGAATTCAAACAAGTGTTGTCTGTGCTGCTTCAGGAGAGCACTGTCTGGAGTGTAATTCTGTCAGCTTGCATCCAAACAAGGGAGGTGAAACATGGTCACACAGAGACATTTAAGCCTGGCACAAAATCTCTGAGCCTGGCTTTCCACCTCCAGGAAAAGTGGCCTCACATGGTTTCTTGGGCAGGTTTTTGTTTCTCTTAAGCTTTTGAGGAGTGCAAAGCAGACCCTCTGTCTTGTGCCATCAGCTCTGATCTTCTCAAGGCTGGTTAATGGGGCAGGGCTGGGGCCATGCCCTGGATATCTGCCCCGGGGGCTCTGAAGAAGAGAATGACCAGCAGCAGTACCAGGGGCTTAGGCTGTCTGCCTAAAAGAACCTGGGAGAACAATCCCTGTCCCCTCCTGCCCCTGGGGCAGCCCTGGAGATGAACAAGTCCTAGGCCACAGCTGGGGGATGTCTCTGCCCTGTTCTGCCTCTCTGCCATGCTGGGCTCTGCCTTTTGTAGCTTACAGAGAAACTTAGGTTAAAATGAGCTTTTGGAGATCTCTGACTCCAAACTGAGCTGGAAAGGGATGAGGTAGATCAGGTTTATGAAGGTCTCTCTGTACGGATCCCCTGCTCTAGTATTTGATCTCACAGGAGAATAGTTCTGGTGTTCTGGTGTTCAGAACCTTGTGCCTGTGGTTTAAACGTTGCTGAAGAACAACAGGTGATGAGCAATGCATGGAATCAGAGCCAGGCTGTGCCTGATGTGTTGCAGAGGTGTCTGGAGGGGTCTGGCAGGGTTCATGGTCACCTTTAATCCTGCCTGGCTGCAATCCCTGAGCACATAGTGCAGAAGGAGCTGCTGGCAGCAGCAGGAGGCAGATTCTTCCTGCTCAGTGAAGAAATAACCCCCAGCAGGTCAAACTCTGAGCCTGAGCTGGGCCAGCTCTGTGTGAGCAGAGGAGGAGCTGCAGCATCCTGAGTCCTGCCCCCACGGGACAGCAGGGGCAGCTGCTCAGCCAGACATTTCCAGCCACCCCTGCTCTGCATTTCTCCTCTGCAGGCACAGAGTGTCACCCCAGCCTGTTTGTCCCTTCTTCACCCTTCCCCCACCCTGGTCTGTCCCTCTGCTGTGTGGGACACCTGGCCCGGCCCTGGCAGGGCACACCTGAGACAGGTGGGAGAGGCTGCAGGGAAAATTCCACGTGCTGGGGAGGTGCTGGAGCCTCCAGCCCTGCCCACTCAGCCTGGGGGAGCTGTCCCCACTGCTGCAGCGCCTGCACTCACAGCCTGCCCTCTCCATCCTCCCCAGCAAACCAGCCCCAGCCAAGTCCTTCTTCCCAGCATGCAGCCAGCTCCCAACCCTGCCTGAGTCCCTCTGGTGGAGTACCACGGCCTGGGAACAATTCCTGAGCTGTTTTTTCTGATGGGTTCCTCAGGGAGAGGGGTGGGACTGGCAGCTGCCTGCCCCAGGGCTGGGTGTGCCATGTAGCACAGGGACCAGACACCCTGAGCTGGCTCAGAACTGTCCCTCTGTGCCATGCATATCTGATCCAGAACTGCAGATCCTAAAGAAACACGAGGTATGGATGTCTGATCTAATTAAATATCTGCCAGGTACCTTCCTACCACTTCCACTTGCCATTATCTGTAATGCAGGGCTCTGCTCCCTGAGATCCTGGGAGCAGCACGTCCATCCTTCATCATTACTCTGCCCACACTGGCCTGATGGGCTGGGAAGTGAATTATGGAGGAGACATTACCCTGGGAAGAGCTGACCTTGTCCTTAACCTCAGCACATTCTTCAATTAATGCCCCACAAGACAAATTAATTCTATTAATCCGCAGAGGCCTCTGAGCAGATGAATTGGGATTTCTGCCTTTCTCCCTAAACCCACTTCTTCTTCCCCTCCCTAATGAACCTGTGCTTGCAATCAATAGTTAAAGGTTTGGCACTGTTTGAAAGCAAAAATAAGCAGAGTTGTGCTTACAGCCTGCTTGCCTCCTAAACCCTGCTGTGAAGGAGAAAGGATTCTGAAAGCTGATATATATTTCATTTTGCTGTCCCCAACAGGCTTGGCAGCTTTTCCTCACACGGTTGGTGCTGCAAAAGCCAACCTTAGCAGGAGGAAGAGTCACTTCCAGATCAGCTCAAATTTGCTCACTCTGCCTGTGCTGCAAGCAACAGGCTCTGCTGAGCATGAGTGAAAATGGTGGTTCTGTAAAGATTTTGGGGTGGAAAAGGCCGAGATCCACGTTTTGGGGACTTCCCAGTGAGATTCTCCAGGGAAATGCCCTGTAATCCCCATTCAGTGCAGGAGAACACCTGAGCATGTGTCCATGGGGCCTGAGCACGTGGGATCTTGGCCAAAAGATCCCAAATTACCAGGACAGGGCCTTGTGCTGAGGGTCCTGGAGAGCCTGAGGGGGCCAAGCTGGAGCTGAAAAACTTCCAGTGCACAAGGGAAAGGTTTCAGGGGTGAGAAAAGGGCTACAGGAACTCCTCCTGGGGCCAACAACAGACAGCCCCACGCTGCCTCCTGACTCCTTCCTGGCTCCCAAACCTTCTGAACCCCTCCTGGGCTCTTCCCAGAGCATTCCTGCAGGCACAGCCCCTTCTGGGAATGCTGCTTCCCTCTGGCTGGCTGCTGGCACCTGAGCAGGGTCAGCAGTGCACTCAGACAGGCAGCAGGAACACCCAGCTTTGGGAGCAGCAGGAACGGCTTTGGGTGCTTGCTCAGACTGAGTCTGACCTCAAAAAACACCAGGGGGAACCCAAACTTCACCTGGAGCCCTCTGACCACTGGTTTGCAGCCAAGGAAGTCCCTGCATTGTGCCTTGGCTCCTAAAATCATCCTTCAGACAGTTGGTCCTTGGGAAAAGAGGGGTGCTTGGACATGGGGTGTCCAGCTGAGACCTCCTGGGCTGCACTTCCCAGTCCAGGGGCAGCATTCAAGGGACTGGTTTAAAGGTCTTTTCAAAAACTTTGCCTGACTGGCAATCACCAGTAACACTCTGAGCACTTGTCCACTTTGCAACCTCAGTATTTTATTTTACTATTTTATTTTATTTTATTTTATTTTATTTTATTTTATTTTATTTTATTTTATTGCTATTTTATTTTATTTTATTTTATTTTATTTTATTTTATTTTATTTTATTGTATTTTATTTTATTTTATTTGTTAGACAGCTGTGAGTACTGTCAGTACCTAAGACACGCCCATGGTAATGAGGGAGACCATTTCTTATGGCATAATAACCATAATTAAGGATGGGATTTTTCAAAAGCAATCAGGGAAGTCAATAAGAGTCTGTAAGAAGTGGGTGCCTCATTTCCTCGAGGTGCTTTTGCAAATCCTGCCCTAAAACATTGATATTTCATGCGGGCACATCTAAGTCTGTGTGGGAGAAGCCTCAAATCCTTTTTGAAAAGTGCTATGCATATTGTAATTGGAACAGATTAATATGAATCTCTGTGGCTGCTTAACCTTTTATTCTCCTTATTTCAAAAATCACTGAGTATTTCAGTCACAAGCAACTGTATCCTGCAGTTAATGAGGGGCCAGATCCAGCACGGCTGCCCTGACTGCAGCAGAACAATCCTGATCCACCCCAGCCAGGGATCAGGGGCTAAGAAGCAACCAGAGTCATATTATCAAGCTGCAAATATATGCAGAGAAGTGTGTGTTATCCAGTGCTCAGCATACTTAATGTCTCTGCAGGCAGCCAGCATCCAGCCTGGAAACAGGGCACTCCTGACAGCCGGGGAAATTCCTGGTGGGGCAGCTTCCCCTGGGCAGCAGGATCGTCTCCAAGGGCTGGAATTCCCTGGCAGGTGGGAAAAACAAACTGGTGTCTGGCAAGGAAAGGGCCCTATAAACTCAGTACCTTATTCAGACTGACTGACTGTGGTGGGCTGGCTCTGTCTGGGCACCAGGTGCCACCAAAGCCACTCTGCCACTGCCCTTCTGAGCTGGGCAGGGAGAGGGATTAGCATGGATTTTCAGGGAAGGTTCATGAGGTGAGTTAAGGGCAGGGAGGGATCACTCACCAGTTACAGGCAAAACAGACTCCACTCAGGGAGATCAGTTTAATTACCAGGATAATAAGAAATAAACCCAAATCTTAAAACACCTTCCCTCCCCTCCAGGCTTCACTTTAATCCTGATTTTCTCTTCCACCCCTGTAGCTCACTTGCTACCAAAACCTTGACACTCAAAGCCAATACAACTACATAGTACAGTACATAGAACAGTACTTTCATTGCAAAGAGATGCTCCAGGGCAAACAAACAGGGTGCTGAGTGCAGGGATCACGAGGGGAAGCCAGGTTTGAGTTAAACAGGAGTTTAGAGCTGATTATCAAGGCAGGCTCACCATGGAGGCTGGATGGTACCTGCTGATGTAAATCCTGCTGCTCCCAGCAGCCCAGCTGCCTGGGACACGAGTGGATGTTCCCTCTCCTCTGCAGTCACTCGTGCTCACTGATCAGGTGCCTCACTTCATTTGATGCCTTTGATCAAACTCAGAGTCCCAAAAGAAGCCCCGTGCAGAAGAGCCACATCTCACCTGGTGTCACACCAGGGCTGGGACACCAAGCCCCGCTCATCTGCTCCCTGATCGAGCTCATGGAATGGCTTGGGAGGGTTCACAACTGCCTCTCCCCATCCACACCATCAGTTATCCCCAGCTTGCACCAGAACCTCAGCCCAAATCCCTTTCCTATCAATGTTTGGGGGGGTTGACTCTTTCCCACCCCCGAAAGCAAAGACTCAGTAACAAGCAAGTGCCACGCATCGGTAAAGAGGAGGAGGTGGGAAAACACAAAGGAGAAGGAGGTGTTTGGGCTGATTAAGGAACACTGGGTGGCAATTAATTTCCATTTGAATGCTGACAGCCAGGGATAACCTCTGCATTCCAGAGGGCAGCGCCTCATCAGATGCTCCTCAGGTACTCCAGGCCGGATTTATGCAGCAGGCAGTAATCCAGCTCGAAATGGAAGTGAAACAGGGTGGAAAGTAAATCACCGACTTGCCCTGAGTAAATAGAAACTCTGTGTTATGGCTGGCACGTGAAAATGGGGAGGGCAGGGAGTGCAAGGGGTTGGCTCATCCCTGGGGCTGAGGGGCTGGAGCAGAGCAGGGTTGCCCTGTGGAGTGGGAGGGAGGGAGGCAGCAGGAATCTTCTGGTATTGCTGCAGGTCCCCAGGCACAGCTCCCTGAGGGTTCCAGCCCCTCTCACGGGTGGTGGGGCATGGCCAAGTGTTGTCCTCTGGGGCACTGTGTGGGCTGGGCCACCCAGAGCTGCACCGAGCCACTGTCCTGTCCCTGCTGGTGGCCCCTGCCAGGGCAGCCCTGCAGAGCTGGGCGGGCACAGCGTGATGCTGCACCAAAACAATTCTGGGCTCACCCTGCAGCAGGGCCAGTCCTTCCCGGGCTCCAGGAAAAGCAGAGTGTTCCCATCATCACCAAGTGTTCAGCTGAGCAGCTCCTGAGGCACAAAACAGCTCCACCTTGGAGCTGCACCTGCTGCTGGTCCTGGTGTGAGAAACGACTGCTCACTTTTTAAAATTTTAAAGGTTTATTAAACCTTAACAAAAAATACAACAAAAGGACAGAATAGGGAAAAATTACAGCGCTGGGAGCCCCTGTGACTATCAGCCACGTGCTGCTCTTCAAAATGGATGCTCCCCTTTTATACTCTAGCTTCTCCTAAAGTCCTGTCAGTCAGCTCCTTCCCTGCTGTCCAGGGGTGGAGATCACTTTCTGTCCAGGGGTGGAGATCACTTTCTTACCCCTTGGTTGGAGCTCAGGTGTTACCACAGTGACAAGCCAACCCACCCCAAATGTCCCAACTACCAAAGCCATCCCATGATAGCAATACTGGGGGGGAGCACACTGCAGGAACATAACTGTACATTTATAAAACTTCTCTTAACATCCATACAATGTTCACCCCTCAATTGTGAGAGCCAACCATCTCATTACTCATCCATAACATCCCCCAGTATTGCTATCATGGGATGGTCTTGGTAGTTGGGACATTTGGGGTGGGTTGGCTTGTCACTGTGGTAACACTGAGCTCCAACCAAGGGGTAAGAAAGTGATCTCCACCCCTGGACAGAAAGTGATCTCCACCCCTGGACAGCAGGGAAGGAGCTGACTGACAGGACTTTAGGAGAAGCTAGAGTATAAAAGGGGAGCATCCATTTTGAGCCACATGGCTGGCAGTCACAGGGGGGATTCCCATACCTGTAATTTTTCCTTATTTAGTCCTTTTGTTGTATTTTTTTGTTAAGGTTTAATGAACCTTTAAAATTTTAAAAAGTGAGCGGTTGTTTCTCACAGGGAGGACATTTTACAGTCATATAACTGTTACTTTAATCTACAAAACTTCTCTTAACATACATAAACTGTTCACCCCTTAATTGTGAGAGCCAACCACCTCATTACTCATCTATAACACTGGTGTGGCTCAGCTTTGCCCCTTTCCTTGCCTGGGCCTCCCTGCACAGCCAAGCTCCCCCAAACCCCACTGTGTCCAAAGACCCTTGGGATCAAACTTGCCAGCTGCAGCTCCCCCCTCATTCCAAACCTTCCTCCTCCCCACACCCCTGAGCCAGCTGCCTGGCCCCAGATCCCTTGCAGGGTCCATCTCTCTAGTTCCCTCTCTTCCAGGTGTGTTCTTCTAGGCATCCCAAACACTCTGAGCCAGGCTCCAGCCTCCTGGCCAGGCTCCTGCTACCACCAGCCCCAGGTTAAAGCCACCAGGATTCTGGGGACAGACAGGTCCAATGGAACACCACCCATGGATTCCATTCCTCTGCAGCACAGCACAGACCTGGAAGGGAAACTGCTGGAGCAAAAGCCTCGACAGCACCTAGTGAGAAGATAAAAACAAGTTAAAAAGCATGTCCTGGACTGTGCAGGGCCAGAGACTGAATATGTTGGTGACCCCCCCATGCAAGCAGCATGAGAGGCAGCAGAGAGTCAGGTGTGACCTGAGTTAAGCCTCAGCAATCTTGCAGGAAAAAATGAGACTGATCCTTCCTCTGTTTTTGGATCAGGCTGAGCTCTGGGTCATGATTTACTCCAGCATGAGGGAGAACAGAGCTGGGCCAAGAGCTTCCGTTTTGCCTCCCCATCTCCTTCTGGTTTTGTCATTCTTTGAAATATTTGGGGGCTGTGAGAACAGCTCCCATTAAGTGTATCACTGGCTTTTCCTCTTGGTATTTATGATTTAATAATTCCTCAATCTGTCACAATCAGTATTGAAAGAGCGTGGCTGGGTATAATGGAATAATTTGAAAGGGAATGCTGGAGTGCAGGAACAGCCTGAGCTCTTTGCAGCAGATGCAAAAGTGAATAATATTTAGGGAGGTGTTTATAAATCAGCACACCCTTTAATTAAGCAAAACATTTTGCTAAGGAAGAATCAATTAGCAATTCATGGCACTAGGCCTGGCCTATTATCAAAGAGCTTGTACATGATAAAGCACAACTGCTTGTGTGTCTTTCCAGCTAATTATCAGTAACTTGTTTTAGTTGTCTTTCAAAGCTCCGTGTTAAGAGACAAGATAAAGATCTACACGGGCAGGGGGGGCTGGTGCTTTGCCTTTCCCTCCAATCTCTTTGTGTTTGTACTAATTGCCAGGAGTGGAAAGGAGCCCTGGATGGTGAGGAGTCCTGGGATGGAGGGGTAGGGCATGGAACGTCACTCTAGTCCAGCAATGGGAAAGATGGGATCAGGCTCATCCCTGATCCCCTCCCCGTCATTTAATGTCTCAGTTTCTCATCTTTACAGCCAGGCCAGCAGCACTGCTGGCTTGGTGGGGGTTTGCTGAGGGGGACCAGCTGAGATCTGAGGTATTGGGTACCAGAGATGAGGTGGGGCAGGACCATGGGATGCTCCCTGCTATGGATCAGTAGTGGGAGACAGTGAGTGCTGACTGAGAGTCTGGGGGTTCTCAGTGTGGCTCCCCAGCCTGCAGAGCCCAAAGCACAGCAGGGGCTCACTCTGGGCTGAAGGAAGGGAGAAAGCTCCCTGTTCCATCAGAAATCCATAAAAATAGCAAAGAGGGCTCAGATCCTGTCTGGGATCGGGGAACATTGCAGCAAAACCTACAAATTTCTGTGTCTCTTGGGCACGTGCCAACTCAAGAGCTTAAACACACCACGCTGGCACAAGTGACAGGATTATGAGCAGTTTCAATCTGATGCAGATGGTCTTCCCATTTGCTTCCTTGTTTAAACAGCAATTTGGCAAGTTTGTCATTCATAAAGCTTTTATAGCGCTCCATCCACTCCTCCCTGGGGCACACGGGATGTGTGTGGCTGTTAGCGTGAAATGGGGCTGTGCTGCACACCCTTGTGTCTCCTTCACTCAGAGGAGCCTTGGGAATTCNCCTCCCCTGGGCAGAGCATCTCCCATGGGATGCTGGAATTTTCTCAGCCATGCAGGGACACTCAGTGGCCATGGACAGCAGAGATCTCCTGCAGGGAGGATTGGCTGTGGGAGAGATGAAGGAAACTGCCCCATGGACAGCAGAGACCTGCCCCAGCTCTGACAGATGGGGACAGAGCACACAGCCCCATTTCCAGCCTAAGACACCTCTATAGAACAGATCTCCACTTAAAAACTCCCTCAGCCAAGCCAGGGGTCACAACCACCCCACGGGAGGAAGGAGTGCCCTGAGATGTGCAGGGGGCTGAGTAAAAGCTGCAGGTTGCTGCTCAGATTCAAGTGGGAGGTGGGCAGAGGAAGGGCCAGGAGGCTGCTCTGCAATGAGCCTGCAGGGAAGGAGAGGTTGGGAAGTGTCACCATTCGTGGTGACCAGGGACCTGGGGCATCTCTGCAGGGTGCTGGGAGAGCTGGGGGTGTCCAGCCAGGATGAGAGGAGGCTCCAGGGAGAGCTCAGAGCCCCTGCCAGGGCTAAAGAGGCTCCAGGAGAGCTGGAGAGGGACTGGGGACAAGGCATGGAGGGACAGGACACAGGGAATGGCTCCCACTGCCAGAGGGCAGCGATTGATGGGAGATTGGGAAGGAATTGTTCCCTGGGAGGGTGGGCAGGCCCTGGCACAGGGGGCCCAGAGCAGCTGTGGCTGCCCCTGGATGCCTGGCAGTGCCCAAGGCCAGGCTGGACAGGGCTTGGAGCAGCCTGGGACAGTGGAAAGTGTCCCTGCCATGGCAGGGGGTGGGACTGGATGGGCTTTAAGGTCTCTTCCAACCCAAACCATGGTGAGATTCTGTGATTTGAGGAGAGGTTGAAAAATCAGATCTGGTCATCATGTGGTCCAGCTTCACAAACCTTGGGTAAAACACCCTTTAGTGAACCAGGCAGATGGACTGGAGGAGTAGAAAGGGCTTTGTTTGCCCACAAGTATCCAAGCAAAGCACAATGAAAGTTTAATCAATTAACAGCTTCCATGTGGTTTTGCTGAGTGTAAAACAAGGAGGCATCATGGCTTGCATTGGCATGAGCTGCTCACATCTTAAGACAAGTAAATATTTAGCCAATAATTCTGATTTTTTTTGGCAACACAAGGCATCTTTGTTCTTCATCTGTTTACTTGTGGTTTACTTGTGGTTTTATTGTGGCTAATACACAGCAGGGTATTGATGTTAACTCAACTTCCTCTCTTATGGGATATGCAGAGTCTTTGCAGGAGCTGAAGAGAGAGTTGGGGGTGCTCTCAGGTTCCTGGGCAGTGATTAATTAGTGTGTAATTATTGCCTCTAGAGCTACCTGTGCTCATACACACTCTTGGTCCTTATTGCTGTGAGCAGGACCTGCTGCCACAGTCAGGTTTATGGCCAAGGACTCCTCACTTCTTCCTCAGCCCCCTCAGAGGAAGCCCACCCTGTCCCACTCTAGATCAGGGTTATCTCCAGGCTTCACTCCATGATAAACATGGAAATCTTAACCCTTTTCTTACCTGAATGCTCTTATTTCAAAACATTATTTCATGGGGCTTGCAAAAAGTGTGAAATCAAAGAAGCGGGGTGGGGAGGCAGGAGGGGACAGGGCAGACTAAAGTGGCTGTGGGAGCTCAGACAACTCATTTAACTCTTCTGATTCTCACAGTGTGTCCTGAGACAGCAGAACAGCCCAGCCAGGAGCGGGGTAGGAGCCCTAGGAGCAATGGCTGATGACACCCAGGTGATGAGGGGCACTGAGTGAGGATGGTGGCATTAATCTGGGTTCATGACAGGGTGACTTGAGCCAAGCTTTGCCTCTGGACTCCTGTTTGGGAAGGAAGCAGCAGGCAGGCCATGGGCAGGCTTTGCAAGGAGATGAGAAGTGCTGTGAGGGGCCAAAGGTTCCTCTGGTGTCCTGGTGGCTCCACCCAGGGCCATCACCAGAGGAAAGAGATGGGGACAAGGGTGGGGCACACGGTACTCCCAACCAGTTTCAGGCCAGAGTCTGCCTGAGCTGGGGCTGGGGAAGCTCCTGGGCCAGCTGAGCACGAGGGAGAGGTAATTCCATTCTGCCCAGCCTGAGGGCTGGGACAAGCTGTGTGTGCTGTCCTGTTTTGGGGGCAGGCACCCAGGACAGGGGTGCAGCCCTGAGGGATGGGCACAGTCTGACAGAGGCACTGCTTGTAACTCAGGGGCAGCAGCTCTCCAAAGAGTGGTTTCTGCACTGAATTGGGAAATTGGGAAAAGAATTGGGAAAACAACTCTTCCCCCCTGGCATACACAGCTCCTCCTGAATTCCTGTCAAGGCTCTGGGTGCTGCTGCCATACAAATGCCTCTCTTTCTCTGCTCTTTGTGCAGCTCCCAGGGAATGCATTATCAGGAGGATGAATTGTGACATTTCTGCAATCCTCTCCTCTGTACCATATTCGAGAGCATCTCCCTGACAATGGATTTCCCTCACGTGCAGCTCCTGTTATTAGTGCCCTTCCCAGGGAGATGTTCTCAGGAGTGATGGCTTTGAAAAGCAGTGACAACATTTGGGTTATAAAAGGGGACAAGAGGTTATGCAGGAGTCCTAATGGATTTCAGTGGAGACAGGGTTGAAAGCACCACACATCTCCATTATTGGGAAAACACAGCCCCAGAATTCAGACTTGGTCTGGGCACTTTCAGCTTATTTATTTATTTATTTTAACATGCTGTTTCTTCTCTGTCATTTACTCTGAAAGCAGATTTGGTTACGAGGTAGAACTGGTCAGGATCTTTCCCTTTGTCTCTATTTCATGTTTGATTTTCTCCCAAATAAAAGGAATCAATTTTATTTCTGAAAGTATCCAAGGAAAGTCATGCACACACCAGCTCTGCAAGGAAAGCTGCTACAAATGCCTTGATTGTACTCCTTGATTGTAAGTAAGAATAGAGATGGAAAATATCTTCACTTTCATACAATTCTGATCAAATTTCCCATTAGAACTTGGCTTGGGACATTGCCTTGTGTTGGTGAACAAGTGTGGGCATCAGGATGTGTTTTTACAAGTGTTTTAAGGCACAAAGAAAAAAAATAATCTTAAACATCCATGGAAAATTGGATTATTGAGCCCAATGTGGCTCAGAAAACGCAGCCCCCTTTGGCTGGAGCTCACCCACAAGACCAAGGCAGGAGCTGATTTGGTTCTTTGTGTTGACTGCAGTATCCTGGCTCCTGCTTTGGAGGGCAAAAGGATGGAATGGTGCCAGCGTGGCAGCAGCTCTCTGGCCACAGAGAGCAGGCACAGCATTTCTCAGGATTTTTCCTGAGAGAAGCAGAGAAGAGAATCAAAACAGTTCTTATCTCTGCTCGTTGTTGTGCCCATGTGGAATGTGTTTGGAGATTGTTTACCCAAGGTGATTGCTGGATTGGGTTCTGGTGATGGTGTTTGGATTCATTGACCTATTGGATTCACAGCTGGGTCAGGACTCTCAGGAGAGAGTCAGGGGTTTTCTGGTTAGTAGTTGTTAGTTAGTGAGAGCTCTTGCTACTGTAATACAGTGTAATATAAGTATAATAAAATATACTATAAGATGATATAATAATACTGCAATTGATCAGCCTTCTGAACCCTGGAGTCAATGCTAATTATTACCCAGCTGGGGGCCTGTGGCAACAGTGCCTGTACTTACCATCCACCTCTGCAAGGGTTCTTCAAAATGCTGGGCTCCAGCTTTTCAGCTGGTTGGCTGTACCTGCAGAGGTGTTTGAGCTGGGCAGGTGAAGATTTCCCAAAATCAAAGGCTAAAATATATTACTTCCAAAAGTTTAGGGCTGCTGGAAAACCATGGTGTTAAAGTGGTTTGCCATTTGAATTTCTTAATTATTAATTTCAAAGGTGATGTAGAAAAGCAATAATTGTTGACTGGGGCAGGTGAGGAGACAGGAAGGAGTTCCTTGGGGTCATTTAGAGGGACGAGGGCCCAGACTGCTGAATGGGAGCACAGGGAACACAAGACAAAGGCTGGACACTATTCCAGCCTTGCTGCATTTTCTCTACAACCACCACAGCCACGAGCTCCTAATTGCTAATTGCAATATAAGATGCAAGCAGGGAGAAAATTTAAAAAATAACTGAAAAAAAGGCAGATAAAAGCACAACCAAGAGCTGAGGATTCTGAAAATCACCCAGTAATGAGAAACAAAGGAAATACATCCAGGATGAGGGAGGGGAAGCATCTGCAGCACTCCTCAGGAGAGCCAGGTTCCCTGCCCTGCCCCATTCAGCTCCTGAACACCTGATTTTTGTCAGTGCTGCCTGTTTGTCCCACGTTGGGGACAATGGCTGGGTGAAGAGACGAGGGATTCTGTCATATTGGAATTCAGTTTCCTTTGCATTGCCATGGCAATGCAGGCAAGATTTTGATCACTGGCTGAGACACTTCAGTAGATATTAATACAGCTTTTGCCAAGGAGGGAGCTGAATGACAGCTCTGTTTGTAAGGCTGATTTGAACCTTCTGCTTTTTAGGCTGGATCAAAAGCCATGCACCCAGAGAAAGTGGAAAGGGGGGGGGAAGGGATCTTACTTAGGGCAACTTATGAAAAACGCCTGAAGTTGAGAGAATACATTTAATTCCTACTAAATTGGCATCAACATCTTTGGCTGACTGCAAGGCAAGAAAGTGCAAACTCCCTTGAGGCAGCAAGTTCTAAAATAACCTTCTACTGCAGCACTCTGCTGTCAGAAGTTCTAACTCGTGTTTCTACTCCTCTGTCTCCTGAACGTCTCCTTGCTCACGGAGCTGCTATTTTATCCCTTATTTGTATAAGGTGTGACATAATAAGAACACCAGACTCATGTCTGAGACCCCTCAGGTCAGGAGAAGCACTCACAGCCCCAATTTGTGCTTCTGAAGGAATTAATTTTCCCTATTCCTCCTCTTTCATAACTATGAGAATGTTAATTATGGCCCTAATAAATGTTTTAAGCCCGAGCAGAGGACGCCCAGCAGCAGCCAGGGGAGGGTGGCAGGAAACCAGGTGAGGTGGCTCCTCTGAGCACTACACTCAGAAACAAAGGGGCAAAACCTGCTCCCTGCATGGGCAAACTCAGTTACAGCTGCCTCCTACAAGCACTGGTGACCACCACGAGCAGCCAAGGGCTCCAAGTGTCTCCCAGTCCCAGCTGGAGCTGAGGAAAGCTCCCACCACAACACAGGGTTTTGTTGCTCTGGTTGTTTTTCTGGAATAATTAAAGCTGGCTTGACCACTGGAGGCAAAACTCCTCTGAGGGTGAAATAATGGCTCCTGAAAGGTTTGGAAAGCTCCAGAACAGGCTGAGTCCAGCCATGCAGGTTGACATCAGTGTGGGATACAAGGTCCATGCCCACGGAGCGTTCCCTTTGGTAGGAGTGCCCGGGCTGACACGGCAGCTGTGACAGAGCTTCTGCCAAAAGTCTCTAAATGCTGGGAATTGGAGCCTTTTGAAGGAGCTCCTGCCATGGAAATGTGCTCCCTGTTCCCTGTCAGATCCCATCGCTCACCACCCCACCTCCTGCTGACACTCTGGGCTCTCCAGGCAGGGCCCCTCACGAGGAACACGCCGGATCTGCAGCCTGGATCTCTCAGCTGGAACAAAGCCACAGCCTGTCCAGCCCATGGCTCAGAGCTGTGACAGTGCCTGAGAGCCAGAGTGACATCCCTCCCACTCAGATACACATCCCTGTCAGCTCGGGGAACCTTGGGATGCTGGGGATCTTTGCACTGCTGATCTGCTGCCTGCAGACTCCCAAGCATTTCTGCACAAGTGCATTTTGTTCTCCAGATCGTTCTTTTTCCCCACTTAGCACTTTATCCCAACAGGAAATGTTCTGTAAGGCCACCAGCCTAATTAAAAAGTTCTCATGTCGAGGCTGTTCTGAAATGTGCACATTTAGAGCTCACTGCACATGCAGAACAGGAACGTATGCATATGGATATCTGCAACCATCTTCCTATTTTTGGCTGAGAGAGCATATTTTCTGGGATCACATTCTGATCTCTGACTAATTAGTGTGCAGGATTAATATTTTTCAAGGGTGTTTAGCTGTGAAAAAACATGTGTTTGGCTACATGTTCAATTTGCAGGTGTGCTCCCTGCACTGCCACGGACTGATCAGGAATTGTGTGGGGAAAAACAAGATCTTTGTCCATTTGCATCAGTGGTTTTTGGTTTACCAGCATAAGGAGACAGGTGGTTGAATTTAGATTTTGTGAATGCTTGTGCATAGCCAAATCCCTGGGAAAATCTAGGTCAAACCCTGCAGACAACATTTGGGCTGACTTCTGTTTCCACACACTCTTTGTTCTGCAAGAAATCGATTCTAAGCACATCCGAGAAGGGAAGTGACAACAGAAAGTTCTGCTCAAGCCAAACGGATTTGAATCACCCAGTCTCCCCCAAACACAGGTATTGAGACTTCCTCAAATCTTCCCATTTTGTTCCAATCCACTGAAATGGAACCCAGCAGTGCCACCACTGTGCTCACTAACACAGCCCTGCAGTCTGACCCACGTCCTGCTGCTTCCCTTGGAGTTCACACTGGGTACTGAGCTCCCCTGGGGATTGATCCAGTGCCTGTGTACAATTCCTTCAATTCCAGATTGCTCCTGCCCTTCATGCTCTAGAAAGCCCCTCAGATTTACTTGGTGGGAAAACAAACACACCTGGTGGAGCTGAAGCATCACCTCGTGATCTGAGTCTTTGTCAAAGCTCAACCTGAACCATTTTGGTAGGGAGGAACAAAAATCCCCAAACCTTCTCTTCTCTTACCTGCCTGTCACAGTTCTGGGTCTCTGATAAAATGACACCTCCAAACATTTCATTTTGCTGAGCCCATCACACACCTCAGCACCATCCCAGCAATTTGTAGGGCAATTTGATGAACATACAGGCAGAAGTTGTTTGAAGCAGGGAGCTGGTTCATAGATAGCTCTGGCTTAGGGGAAGTGGGTGATGTCTAGAAAAGAAACAATGTTCTCCAGCCTTCATGTTCGTGTGACAGTGATCACTGTCAATCACAGTTAAAATGACTTCAGCTTCACAGTGACAGGACCCTGCTGTCACTGCACTTATCTCTGAATAATGTAAAGAAAGCAGAGAACCACAAACATAAAGATTGAGCCTGTGGAGACAGGGATTGACAGGCTTGGAAAGAGCCACCAGGGTACAGCAATCCTAGGCAATCATGGCACTGACCACCACTCCCACTGGATCCAGGAGTATTTCCCTCTGGACATTCCCACCAGGCTATAAAACATCCTTCAGGAATCTCAGGGGTGCCACTGAACAGAGCAGGGACAGAATTCCCTGTCAGAAACAAAGAGCCCTGAGTACATCTCACCCCGTGTGGAGGACACAGAGAGCTTCTGCTGCCTGTGCTTCCTGTGTCCCACAGTCCCTGCAAATGCCAGGAAGGAGCAGGAATGGTTATTTCTGATGGCACAGGGGACATGATCTCACTGAAAGGAGGAGCCTCTGCCAGTGAGACGGGCACTGCTGAACACATCACAAAGTTCTGAACTCTGAGTTTTCTTGGGCTGTATTTCCATGAAAGCACAGGAAAGGCATGGCTGTCCAAAGGGAAGAGCAGTCAGAAATGGGAGTTTTCAGCACCTGCTTGAAGGTGTCCCTGCCTCGTGTTCACTGGTGCAAAGCTGGTGCATGAAAGGTCACTGAGCACAGCAGGAGAGCCAGGAGCTGTGGGGAGGGCAGGAGGCAGCAGGAGTTATGAAAGAGCAAAGGGAAGAGCTGGTTCTGTGGCACAGGAGAAGGGCTCCTCCCACAGAAGTGCCAGCTCTGAAGTGTCCTGAAGGGACACACTGAGCAACAGCTGAGCCCTGAGCTAAATTACACACAGGTATTAATGGTGAGGTTGATTATTGGACTCATCTTTTCAAAAAAGGATTCCAAAAGGAATATTGTTTCTTTCTTCCCAGCNTGGTTTTGTTTGTACTATTGCATTTGTATTTTTAATTTTCCTAATAAAGAACTGTTATTCCTGCTCCCATATCTTTGCCTGAGAGCCCCTTAATTTCAAAATTACAATAATTCAGAGGGAGGGGGTTTGCATTTTCCATTTCAGGGGAGGCTCCTGCCTTCCTTAGCAGACACCTGGCTGTTCAAACCAAGACACCAGCCTGATCCAGCCAGGGGGAATTTGGGGTCTGTATGCAGCCACAGAGCTGTGACCTCAGAGATCAGAGGGACCTGGTGGGGTGGCTCCCAGGAGGGATGTGCTGCCAGGGATGGACACAGGCTCGGTGGAAAGCATAGGCAGAAGACAAGGTGAGACAGGGACAGAATTAGCAGAGCCCTGCTGGTGGCAGAGGGAGAGTCTGGCCTCCAGACCCGAGCCCAGAGGTTTGGAGTGCTGAGGAAGAAGGGAGAATCCCTGCAACCACACTGAGATTCCCAGGTGAAGTTCCCATGGATCACACCATCCTGCCCACAGAATGCCCACGGTTTCCATCAAAAATTCCCCTTGCAGCCACTCACAGTCACCCTGTCCAACACCTCAAACAGCCCAACCAATGAGCCTGGAGGTGGCAAACCCAATATTTACTCAAAGACTGGTCCTTGCCTGGTCCCACCCCTAGATCCAGCCCAGGGCAGGGCAGGAGCCTGCAGGGATAACTCACAGACCTCTGGCTGCAAGTCTCTCATTCCTGCAGTAAACCCCACACTGGCAATAAATCAGGTAGCAAGCAAATGTGATAGCAGGCAAATAGATTCTGCCAAGTCATTTTAAACTGCAATTGCCAGGTTTTTTGTAGCATTCTGATGTACATATTTGGCCCATTAGAAAAACAACTTCATTTTCAGCCACGGTTTCTGTAATGGAGCAATTCCCTGCTTCAGTGCAGATCTCTCCAGAGAGTTAGGGTGAAAAGCACATGGTGCTTGGCTCGGGGTGGAGGTGTAAACCAGCTGGCAGTGCACAAAATCCATTCCTCAGGAGCTGGCGAGACAGTTCAGCCCCCTCTGAAGGGCAGCATCACGAGGGCCAGGAGGTGGAGACAGCAAATGCAGCAGCATCATCAGCCCTGACCTCCTGGAGTGTGGGTCCAGGTTTCTGGGAGAGCAGAGCCAGCCGAAGCAGCAGGGATGGGCAGAGGGATGCAGGACACACACA
>VXBC01001438.1:45924-63711 GCA_013399945.1 Ploceus nigricollis | reverse complement strand
GGGCAGCCAGAGGGATGCCCTGGACTCCCACAACGAGGCAGCTCCAGGCAGCTCCCCTGCAGTGCTCACTGGGATTCTGTGCTGGAGGAATCTCCAGAAGGATATTATGGCTGCATTCACCCTGTCACAACCCCCCAGCCCAGACAGCTCTGGGGATAAAGCTCCAAGCACACTCTGTGAGACCATGGAGACACCAGCAGGCCTTGGGGTGTACAAACAAACAAACTCTGCCCTGGAAGAAAATCTGCTGGAAGACTCAGGGGTGAGCCCTGCCCTCCCTGATTGTCCCTCCCCAGCTCAGGGGGCCAGACCCAGCCCTGGAGCTGGGGGATGGCCCCTGTGGGGGGCTGCAGGGGCTGGCTGACCACCTGGAGGGGTGAACCACAGAATCATGGAATGGTTTGGATTGGAGGGACCTTAAAGCTCATCCCATGCCACCCCTGCCATGGCAGGGACACCTTCCACTGTCCCAGGCTGCTCCAAGCCCTGTCCAACCTGGCCTTGGGCACTGCCAGGGATCCAGGGGCAGCCACAGCTGCTCTGGGCACCCTGTGCCAGGGCCTCATCACCCTCCCAGGGAAGGCTTTCTTCCCAATATCCCACCTAACCCTGCCCTCCTTCACCCATTCCCCCCTGTCCACCCACTCCAAGGCCCTGTGAAAAGTCCAACATGTCACTCCAGCCTCGGGAGAGACTCCAGCACCTGAGATCAGGATCCTCTCAGCATAACCATCCACCACACAGAGCAACATGGACATAAAAACAGGAGTAACACCAAAAAATTCAGAGGCAAAACTGAACTTAAAGGCAAGAATGGAGAGCAAGAAATATCCCAGCAGTGATCCCAGGCACAGCCCCTGGGGCTGGGAGCCCCCTCAGTGAAATGCAGTCTCTCCCCTTCCCTTCCAGCCTCTCCAGCGTGGCCTTGGGAGATGCTGCTTAACATTTTTCAAGCCTAGGACAAGGCAAAGAATCATTTGGTTGAAAAATGGCCTTTAGTAGAAAATGAAAGATTTTATGAAAAACTATTGGCTTTTTAGAAGTGTTTCCCCCTTTTTGATTTTTTTTGGTGACATCCTCTATTCGTCTTTTTTACTGCAGCCTGCAATGTAAACCAGCCTTTGCTTTCTCTTCTGGAATTATTCTATGTTAAGATACTTTTTCAATCAAAAAAACTATCAAAATAATTCATGTACAGAAAATCTGCTGTGGGGAAGAAGCAGCAGTTTGAATTTTCTGGAGGCTGACCCATGGAGGACAGGCATGGAATCCTGGAGGAATTCCAGGAATCATTCCCTCCTGGAGCAAAGGAACAGGTCAGGCTGCTCCCACCCTGCACCTCTGCACAGCCCTACCCAGACCCTCATTTTCCTGCTGCCCATTGCAAACTCCCCTTCTGCTTTCCCCAGCCAAATTCCCTGTTCTTGCTCTGCTTTACAAATTCCTGATGCAGAAGCAGGAGCCTGCTCTCCTCCAATTGCTCCCCTCACCCCAAACCTCCCTTTCCCCAGAGCTTTGGGGAAATGTGGGGCAGAGAGCTGCAGCACAAAAGGGCTCTTTGTGCTCATTTCATCGAGTGCTGCGAGCTGAGATTTTGGGAGCAATATCTGGGCAGAGATTTGAAGAAGTGCTTATGTGATGGTTTTGTTAACAGCACTGAGAACATGCACAGGGCAGCTGATCGATCCCTTTATTGGGCAAAATTTGCTTCCTAGAATTCCGAGCTGGAGACGGGCTGTGACTGAAATGCCAAATTGCTGGGAGGTGCCTGCATGGAGGAGCCAGCCCCATCCCTCTGCTGAGGCACAGGTGCATCCTGACCCCTCCCAAGGGTCAGGAGAGGAGCAGGGGGGAAGAAAGCCAAAAGGAGAGCAGCAGGAGAAGGTTTGTTGCCTCGCTCCTCTCTAAGAGGAGAACGGGGCACAGACTTTTCCTAAAGATTTGCTAAGAAAGACATGAAAGAGCTGCAGACACAGGAAAATAATCCTTATCTCTGTTCTCTGTTCTCCCTGTAGAATGTGAAATAGAGATTGTTTATCTTCAGTGACCAATCCTAGTCCAGCTGTGTCTGGACTTAGATTGAAGGTCATGAGATGAGTTATGTTAGTCTAAGATAGGTAAGTCAGAAGTAAGTATGTAGTATAGCCTCTCTTCAATTATTATTAATGTATTTTAGTATAGATTTAATAAAGTATATTCAGCACCTCAAAAGCCTTCTGATATCCTTGGACATCCCTCACTTCTCATCCCACAGGAGTTGCCCTGTTTTTTCAATAAAGGTTTGTGGCAGGTGTCTGTGGCATTCTCTGTATGGGGGAAGACCCACCCTGGGAAAGCTGCCCTGCTGTCCCAGTGACCCCAGGAGAGCTGCTGCTGCTGGGGGCATCCCACTGATGGATCTGCAGTGCTCCATGGAGCCAGGGAAAGCTGGCTCCACAGCCAGGCATTTTCAGGCACACACAACCCTTTCCCACCCTAACACCTCCTTTTAAACTTAGATCAGATGAAAAACTGAGGTGCAGCTTCTGGTCCAGCAGGTTTGGAACTCTGAGTGCTCAGCAGACAGGAGCTGCCCTTGGGTGGGACGAGATACCCTCCCCTCAGCCTGCTCAGAGGTCCCTAAATAAAAACTGGGAATTGTGGGGGCTGGTGTAATGACACAGGCAAGGAGGGAAATGGGGTGTGTGGAAGGAATGGGTGAAGAATGAACAAGACTCTTGGAGCTGAGTCAGCAGCAAGTGCTGGAAGGAAGAGGGGGAGAATCACAGTCAGCCCTCAGAGTTCTCCTCAGAAACCACAAAACTCCTCATCTCCCATTCCTGGAAGTGTTCCAGGCCAGGCTGGATGGGGCTTGGAACAACCTGGTCCAGTGGAAGGGGTCCCTGCCCATGGCAGGGGCTGGAACTGGGCGATCTTTAAGGTCCCTGCCAATCCTGCCATTCTGTAATTCTGTGACCTGAATTCTGATTTTTAACTCGTGTTAAAAATCTCTCAAAATCTGGTGTTTTCTCATCCTGCAGACCCCACACAAATCCCTGGGTCTGTGGTTTAGCCCCTGCCCCACTCCTCCAGGAGCTCAGCACGGGCTTACACAGCTGGGATCAGCCCATGGCCCCTGCCCCAGCACACACATGGATGATTCCTCTGTTGGGTGTTTTAGGGCTGTTTTTGCCATATTTTGCAGCTCCTGGCCCCACACGGAGGAAGGTTTCAAGTGCCCCAAAGTGCAGAAAGGGCAGGATCCTGCATCCTCCCTTCCTGCTGGCTCCAAAGCACATTCCCACATGGCTCAGCCCCAGGCTCTGCTCCACCCTGCACCGGGATAGGTGTAGCCCAGGCTGTGCCTCCCTTTTCCAGCACTCATCTCTGCTCCTCAGGACACCCCCGTGTCCCTCGTGCTCCTCTGCTCCATGGCCAAGGATGAGCTCGTTCTGCAGGAGGGATAAGGACAGAAGGAGCTAAGTTCTGTCTCAAGTTACCACTCCCCTCCTGCAGCCAGGGCTGGGATTTCTGTGAATTCACACATCTTTCTGTTAACTCCTTGATGAGCGAGCATCCTGAGATAATGTGGCTGGGGACCTGAAAAATTGGATCATTTGATAACAGCCTCTCACTGGTGCTGCTTCCCCAGCTGTCCTGCATGGGAAACCTCACCAGCACCTTAGACCTCATTCAGTGGGGTTTTTTTCCTTTAATAAGACCCCTTATCCCCAGAATGATTTGCATTCAGCAGAAGCTGATCAGTAACCAACCCTGTCTCCTCCCAGGAACCATCGTGTCCTTTGGGAGCAGCATGGGAAGGACAATTGTTGGTGTTGAGGGGGAATTGATTGTGTCGAGGGCTCACCCCAGCCCATCCCAGCACCTGGAGCAGAGGGAAATGCTCTGAAAAAGGATATTTGATTGCCATATTTTCTCTGGAAGGGTGAATGTTCAGCAAAACTCAAAAAGCTCCCCAAAGCAATTCCACAGGATAAACCTGAAAGGGAAGTGTGTGTTTGTGTGTTTCTATGCAATAGTTGATTTGTTTGCTCCAGCTTCTCTTTGTTCCTCCACAGCAGAGTAAAACATCTAGATAACACTGTAGAAGCAAAATAATTTTTAAAGAAGAAAATTCAATTAAAAAATTTAATTTAAGAACATAAAACACCTCACCATGATATTATAGGCGTGCTCTGACTTTACATTTCTTGCACAGTATTTCTAATTTAATCCTTTCAAAGTTAGTTAAAACTGTGTTAATTTTTAACTGATCCATTTCAAGGTAAGAATTATTTCTGAGCTTGTAAACATCCCCCAGGCTAGGGGTGGAAAGCCAAGGAACACAAGGCCAAGAATGAAAACTGAACTCATGGGTTTGCTCCTCTCTGCATTCTCAGTGTCTGTGCTCCCAACAGCCAAGAATAAATTAGTGAAAGGTGAAAATAGAAACAAATCTCACTGTCACTTCTTTAAAACTCTCTTTGCTGAATCTATAGGAACAAACACCACCATAATTCTGTGCCCCAATAATGGGAACATACTGAGGACTTACAGTCCTTAAAAATCTGGATGTGACATATTTCTCTCTTTTCCTTACGCTTAAATTTAATTAATTCCTGAGTTTCTGATGCTTATTTCATGGAATCACAGAATGGATTGGGATGGAGGGACCTTAAAGCCCATCCAGTTCCAACCCCAAATCTTCCACTGTCCCAGGCTGCTCCCAGCCCCGTCCAGCCTGGCCTTGGGTACTGCCAGGGATCCAGGGGCAGCCACCGCTGCTCTGGGCACCCTGTGCCACGGCCTGCCCACCCCCACAGGGAGGAATTTCTTCCAAACATCAGATTCTCTTTTAGTTTAAAGACCCTTTCCCCTTGTCCTATCACTGTCTGCCCATCTAAGAAGTTCATGGAATCATGGAATGGTTTGAGTTGGAAGGGACCTTAAAGCCCCTTTAATTCCAATGCTAAAAGTTGCTCCATTGCTCCACTGCCTGAGGTGCTTTAACTTGAGTTACAGATCTGAGTTTCCATCCTTCTCTCTCCTGTGGTGTTTGTGCAGAAACAAACCCAGCTCTTGGCCCAGCACTGTGCTGGCCCTGCCAGCTCCCTTTGCACAGAAGCTCTGCACTCTCACTCTGCTGCCTCATCTGCACTGCACTTGTTCCAAATGCTTCCCAGCTGGGCGTTACATCTTTTAGGGAGGTAATATCTTGCAGGAAAAAATGAATTTAGCACCTATTTTGCTCCTGAAGGAGTCACACCAACTCCCCTTTGTGGTTTCATGTCCCCACACAGAGGGCAGGGCCCCCAGCCCTCACTCCCCTCCTGCTGCAGAGGCACGTCAGCCCAGTGTGCTACAAACAAGAATTTGTCATCAACCACTGCCCAGCTGTCACTGGGATGCTGTCACAGGGGAGGCCACACAGCTCTAATGGCACCTCAGCTGGCATTGATCTGCCTCCAGCACGGGCTCAGCAGCTTTGCTTTCTCCTGAACACCTGGATGGAGACATTTGAGCACAGGTACCAATGTCCCAAACACAGAGCATCTGAAAACAGCCATCACCACACACCCCCTGCTGCAGTCTGATCCCACAGGCCACGTTCCTAATGGAATTCTGGATAACCTGCAGTGGCCCCAGACCCATCTGCAACAGCAGCAAATGCATGTTAGGCACTATTTCATTATAATTCCTCAGAGGGCTCAGTTTGTGTTGTGTCTGGACCATGCCAGGCACTGAGCCACAGGAGAGGGACATTTCCACAAACTCTGTGGAGGGAAAAGCCAGCAGCTGCCAGGCACTGCAGCAGGAGCTGTCACCAGAATGTTCCTGCTGTGCTGCAAACACGAATCTTTCCATCAGATGCACCTCCAGAGCTCACAGTCCATCCTTCACGGTCACCCTGTGCCACCCAGCACTGTAAAGCAGCAGTCACCAGGGTCTGAAATATTTGCTGCTCTGCATAAAAGGACACCAGAGCCCTGGGAAGGTCCAGTCTGTGAAGGGAGCAGTGCAGAGCTGCCAGCTGAGTGCTGTGGTGTGGAACACCTTGAGAAAACACCTCTGAGTTAGCTTTCCTCCAGATGTGCTCCTCAGGGTGTTTGAGTTTTGATGACTTTTAATCAATCAGCAGCTGCTGAGGTTCCTCCAGTGGAAGCAGACACAGGAACCACGATTGTGTGATGTGACTCCCTGCAATAATATTGCCTCCTTTCCTCCAGCTGAGTCCCCAGCATGGAGGTGGGGAAGGCTCTGGAGCACAGGTCTGCTGAGGAGTGGCTAAGAAAGCTGTGGATGTTTAGTACTCCAAAACCAGCACCTGAACACTTCTCTAAAAGAAAAAAAATTCCCTTATTCCTATTTTTTCTGAGAGAGAAAACAAGTCACTTTCAGCCACATGGGAAATGTTCTCATTTGGGTCAGGCTGCTATTTTGAGTGCAGGGCTGCCAACCCTCTGCAATTATCCTGCCCAGACAATGGGATGGATGTTCCCATGCAGCCAGAAAGGGCAGGACACTCCAGCAGCTCCCACTCATTAAAAGGAAGGAACAGCACGGGGATGTGGCACCAGTACCTCCAGCAGGACTGGCCTGCTGGGCCCTGCTCGCACTGGGCTCTGCAGGGAGGGACAATCACCAACGCCATCTCCATGCCATAAATCCTGGGGTTCTGCAGCTGCACAGGGAGCACTGCAGTGCTCAGTGCTGTGGGCACAGCAGACCCTGCTCACACAGCCCTGGCCCTCTGGGGGTGATGCCTTAGGGTTTTACCTTTTCTATTTTCCATGTATTTGTAACCCTGCAGTTCTTCAGTGTATAACTCTAAACTCCACACTCAGTGTGAGCTGCTGCTTTCCCAGTTTGGGCAGACACAACAATTCCTCTCCAGGCCTGGCAGTCAAGGACACCTCACTGCCTCAGGCCCCAGGGATGGAAACAAAAGTGAGTTGGAGGCAGCAAACTTGGGGTAAATGCCTTCATTATCTGAAGGTGTAATTGGAAGATTGACCCCCAATATGCAAATGGACCAAACTTACAAAAGTGTGAAAACCAGTGACCTGTGGTCCATTTTTTGGGTGGACCTGGGGGGCTTTGTCTGCCCTGGATGTACCTGAAGGCCCTTCAATAAATAGAACTGCTTTTTATTCCCTAATTTTGTCTGGCCTCTGTTTTTAGGTAGTCCTGAAAAGGCATCATGGGTGCAGGACACCTCGGAGCAGGTCCCAGCTCTCCTGGGTGAGGACATTTGAGTTCCCTGAGTTTTCCTGCCTGTCCAATGGACAGGGTATTTCAGTGTTTCCTTGTGCACACACAGCCTCAAAACACTGCCCTGTGTCCTGGGAAATCACAGGAGCCATATGGCCCTGTCCCACTGCGGTGACAGGGACACTGCCAGCGGGACAGATGGGCACAGCAGGGAGCAGGGACTGGGCTGTGTGCCTTGGGAGACTCCCTGTGCCCAGAAACACGGAACTGATGGGGCTCACACTGCAGCTGCCAAGCCTGCCCTAAGAGAGGTCCCTGGAAAATGTGTCCCAGCTGAGGACAAGGGAAATTCCTGTCTATTTTCCACATCTTCAAGGAACTCTGCTGGGAATGGTCCATCATTCCCATCCCAGGATTCACAGTTACATACACCCACACAGACACACATCACAGAGTCATGGAATATCCTGAGCTGGGAGGGACCCACAGGATCCCCCAGGGCAGCCCCTGGCCCTGCCCAGACCCCCCAACAGCCCCACCCTGGGCACCCCTGGCAGCGCTGTCCCAACGCTCCTGGAGCTCTGGCAGCCTCGGGGCCGAGCCCATTCCCTGGGGAGCCTGGGCAGTGCCAGCACCCTCTGGGGAAGAACCTATCCTGATATCCAACTCCAAATAAATAAATTCCTAAATAATAATACCCCACCCCCCAAATAAATAAATATTTTAAAATGAGAAAAATATCAAAATACAAAACTAGAAAAATAGAAACATAGAAAAAAATAGAAACCATCAGCCTCTTCACACCACATTTTTATTCCTTTAGGATCTCTCCAGCTCCCAAACACTGCAGGTGGACTGCCCCTGAGGTGTCCAGGTGTGCTGCACATGGAGATGCAGAGCTGGGCTGAGGGGTGCANCAAGGTCAGATTGGATCCAGGTAGGAATGCTTGGCTCCTCCCCTGGGCAGAGCATCTCCCATGGGATGCTGGAATTTTCTCAGCCATGCAGGGACACTCAGTGGCCATGGACAGCAGAGATCTCCTGCAGGGAGGATTGGCTGTGGGAGAGATGAAGGAAACTGCCCCATGGACAGCAGAGACCTGCCCTGACAGATGGGGACAGAGCACACAGCCCAGCCACATCCTGCATTTCCAACCCAAGGCAGCCCTTTAACCCCACGTGCAGGGCTTGCAGCCACAGCTGTGGTTCCTGCCCACTCTCCCCATCCATTCCAGCTGCTCACGGCCCCAAGGCCAAGCATAGAGCTCTCAATTTACGTCGGGCTGTTAAAATTTTTAAACCTCAGTAAATGACGAGCAGTTTATCAATGGAACTGCTTTTGTCAGCCTTGGCTGGGGAGGGCAGGGAAATATTGGCAATTCTCCAGTCGCCATTCATTTTATGTCGGTTTTCTTCCCATTTAAAGCAGGAGTTGGGTAGAAACAATATCTATTATTAATAGATAAATGTTTTATTAACGATATAAGGACCACAAAGATTTGTAACTTCAATAATAGTTTCTTGTTTTAAAATTCTGTGGTGTTATTATTTATTGAGAAGCTGGGGCTGTTTTCTTGCATGGCCACAGTTAGGCAGAACCACGGGAAAATAGATAACTTGGAGTTATCAGGGGAGAAATATTCCAGCTGACTTAAGTGATTCCTGGCAGGACTTCTTTTTTTTAATAATTTTTAAAATAAATTTGTCACTTGCTGTTTACAATAAGGCCTATAAAATCTCAAAGGAAAATCATTTTTCCTGAACTTCACTTCTGGTGCTGCCCATGCTGGAGCATCCTCAGAGCCCTGCTCTCATATTCTGCAAATTATTCAGGTTTCTGTGTTAAACCACTTTGGTTTTAGCTGTTGCTGTGCCAGAGCAGAGTGATAACTGCATTTCCTTCTCCCTGCAGGGGGATCTGTGGCTCTCAGGTGACTGAGGGAACTGAGAGAGGGGAAGGAACATCATTTTTGAGCTTTATTTTGTCCTCCCTCCTTGGATTTCACTTCATGGGCTTTTTTTCTCCCCCATCATCTTCTTCTCTTAGTAGATATTTCAAGGGCTGTGTGGATTTCCAAGAGTTAGGTGTGATAGTTCAGAAAATACAAAATATGAAACCAAATCATTTGAATGCCCTGAGATTTTATTTTAGTCTTAATTTCAGAATAAAAAAATAATGCTTGTGTTTGAGAGCTCTAAAACAGCAGAAAATATTATTTTGCAAATAAATGAAAAAAATAGGTAATAATAATAATAATAATAACAATAATAGCCATGCTAATAATAGCTGTAGTTGGCAAGAAATAATTTTGCTACAAAAATCTAAAAACTTGCACTTTCTGTCTCCAGTGGAAATTGTGAGGCTTTTTCAAAATGCAAAGTCTGTGTTTTTTAGAAAGCAACTTTCTGCCTTTATCCAAATTCTTTTAAGCCTGGACAAAATCAGAATATCAACCTGTACTAGTCAGAGTTCAGCTGGTGACCAAACATCATCAAAGGCCCAAAACTTAAAAGATTTAAACTCTTTAGCTCTGTTCAGTCCAGAAAACTGAATAATAAATCTCTAAATCCCACATTAAAGCTCTTAGCACAAAACACTTGGCAATTTCAGGCTATTCCTCTCTCCTTGTTCATTTTGGATGTCAAATATTCCTGCCAAGGTGAGCAGCTTTCAGAGAAAATGCTCTGTCTGCTGGGATCTGTACATTCCATCCACACAGTTCTGAATCTGGAGAGAAGCTACATTCAAAACTCAGATCACTGAGAAATTACTGTTAAAAAATAGCAAGTTTTGCTTGCCCCTTTCTTGTAGAAATCTGATTGGAACGACCTGAAGCTCTTCCATGAAGTCTTTTCCACAGAGTAAATACAGCTACTGAAACCCAAACTGTTCAGGGGAAAGGGATGTAGTCAATTAGCTTCTTCAATCACACTAACCACAATATAAAGTGAAATTAGAAAAAGATTGCACTTCAATGTTTTCTAAGCAAAAAACTCTGCTTTTCCTATGTGAACATGAATTTTAAAAAGCCTCAACTACAAGAACTATTTAAAGCAAGCTTTAAACTATTTATTAAATACTAACCACTTATTTAAGCACCTATTTTACCATTTAACCATCTTTTTAAAAACATTTCAACAGACCCAAGTGAAGAGGTCTTGTTCAAGCTTCAAATTGCAGGAAAGTTGGTGACTTGGGCTGTTATTTGTGAGTCAAAGAGGGCCATTTGCTGGCTTTGAAACTACAGAAAATGCCCCAGAATTACATGTCCCAGACAGCTCTGAGAGTTATTGTAAGGAACTTCAGGTCTTCCAAAAATCCTATTTTGAGTATTTCCTGTTTTACATTTCACTCCAACAAATATAATCAGTGGATGGCAGGGACGTACCCCAGCCCTGCCAGATGGAATCCCCATCCCTGGAAGTGTCCAAGGCCTGGTTGGATGGGGCTTGGAGCACCCTGGGATGGTGGAAGGTGTCCCTGCCCATGGCAGGGGGTGGGATGAGGTGGTTTTTAAGATCCCTTCCAACCCACCCTATTTCATGACTCCATGACAGGACAGCTCCTTTTCCAACCACAGCCATTCCCTGGCTCTGGACTCACAATACTCACATGGAACTCAGCCTGCCAGGAAATGAGCTGAGATGGTGCACCAGGCTTGGTTTTCACCTTGCATATGGCCAAATACCAACTAAAAACTTTCCTACCCAAAAAATCGTCCTTGGACAGCGCCTGCAGTTGTGAACAGAGGCTCTGGCATGTGGGCACAGATGTTTGGGCACAGCTGGAGCGCAGCAGTAAAGGCTGGTGGTGCCATGTGGTGGCCGGCGGTGTCCAGAGTGCTGTGATCTTCCCGAAGAAGTGTCTTGGAAAAGACACCTCGGGGGCACAGGCACGTCTGTGCTCACACCAGGTGATTCCAGCTCTTCTGGGATCCAGGCAAGGCAGAAGGAGAGATGGGGTCTTTGTCTGGGGTTCCAAGAAAGCTTTACTGAGCTTCTTCCTGAAAAGGGACGCAGAGCCAAAGAGCCACTTGGGCAGGGAAAGCAGGGCTCCTACAGGGACCTTGAGGGGCGGGGCAGGACACCAGGGCCAATGGGATGAGGGCACAGGGGTGAAGTGATGGGGAAGGGCCAATGGGATACACTGAATCTGCATGTCACAGCAAGGCATGCTGGGAGAAGCCTTTTTCCTCACCCTAACAAGGGTGGTTATGGCTTGAGGATTTTTCCCTCCAGGGTTGCAGAATTTTTCCCTGTTGTGCCACTGGCCTCCGCAGTGGCATCCCCCACTTGTTCCTACTCTGCATTGAATGTGGAACTGGGTGTCCTGGAAAAGCTTCAAACTCCTCCTTGACACAAAATTTTGGTGATCTTGAACCTATTTTGCTGAGCCAGGAGACAAATCTTCCTGGATATTAGGAAGAAGTTTTTCACAGAAAGGTGATAAAGTTCTGGAATGGCTGCCTGGGGAGGTGGTGGAGTCACCATCCCTGGGTGTGTTTAAGAAAGCCTGGATGTGGCTCTGGGTGCCAGGGTTCAGTTGAGGTGTTGGGGCTGGGCTGGACTCCATGATCTTGAAGGTCTCTTCCAACCTGGTCATTCTGGGAATTCTGTGATTCTGTGAAATTGTGTTTCTGTGAACCCCAGCCTTGCAGGAGCACCTTCCCTGACCTGCCAGTGCCTCCCTGCTCTGGCCTGCAGAGGTCCCTGCCAGGGACTTCTCCCTGCCTGGGCTGGGCTTTCCTGCTCTCCTCCCTGGCAGCAGGGTGTCTGTGTGGGCTCCAGGGAGGGAATTCTGATTTCACTCCAAGCCTGTCCTAGGAAAACAACACTTGATAGCAGAGCTACAGGGGATAGAAACCAACCCTACCCTGGCTTTGAGAAGGAGAAGGAGCTGCCTGCTCTGCCTGGCACAGGAACAGGATTTGAGCAGCTGATAGTATCAAGAAACTCGATGCATTTATAAAATTCTAGAGAAGAAATGCTTGAGAAATTAATGCTTGAATTAAATTAAAACAGTTAGCAAGTGAACATAAAACCACAGCAGAAGGGGGGGATGGTTCTCTGAGCTTTCTCTGGTGGCCCTGTGACTCCACATTAAAAGCAAATGAACCAAGGAGGGAGCAGGCTGATGCTATGACGGAGAAGAGCTGCACTGAGACCAGTAGTAATAACTTCTGCCTCTTGCCTCCTGCAAGGAATAGCTGCATTTTTCTATAACCATTTCTAAAATGTCAATCTAAGCAAAAATCTTGTTATTTAGACTCCATTCTGGACTGACCCAATACTGAGGATCTCTGTCTACCACCACTGCTACCAGTAAATGTTGAACATGCCACTGTAAGTTCAGACATGCTATCAAGTGGTGTCCAAGTGGGAATGCCTTGGGCTCAGGAGCTGCAGGATCCCACATCAGTCAGGGATTTCACTCTGAGGTTCCCAATTGCCTCTAAAAGCACTGGGAAAGCTGGTCAGGGAAACCTTGGAGGTAAAAAGCACCGAGGTTTGCTGAAGATGCTGCAGGTTTGTGCAGCGTGTTCATAACCACAGCAAGTTATCTCATCATCTAAATAGGGCTCTGCAGGTAGAAGGATTTAACTCTAATGACAATGAAGGAGTCTTTCAAAACCTCAAGAGATGCTCCCAGCAATCCTAATAAAGTTTGGGTGACTGGGAGACCTCAAACAAATATTTCCTGCACCAAGCCAGCAAGCAAAGGAAGGCAGCAGGGAACAAAGGTGAGCTCAGGGAAGAGTTTCTGGGGCTGCTGTTGAAGACCAGCCAGGCTGCAGCAGGGAATCCCCCCAGGCCAGTCCTGCTGGTCACTGGGGCCTGTCACAGGGTGGAGGTCACTCAGCCCTGCAAGTGCTGAAGTTTTCCTGCCCAAGCAAGCCCCCAGTACAAGAAAAATCCCACTTTTCCACACGGTCTGCAGAGGAAAGATGGAGAAACAAACACACAAAGGAAGGATGGAGTGGGTAAAACTTGCTTAGGTGTCATGAAGCAGAAGGAATGAGAACCAGGGGTGAAAACAGGATGGTGCCAGGTCGATGCTGGCTGTGTGATTTATCTCTCCCTCCCTCCCTCCTTGCACCCCACAGCTGGTGTGAGGGGGAGGGATGCTCCAGTTCCCATGTGCTGCCAGCCCCACGTGTCCTCAGGGAGAGCTGTCTCTCCCCAGCAGCCCCAGTGCAAAGCCCTTGCTGGGGCACAGGGATGAAGAGCTGCTGTCCCCAGAGCCCTGACCTGGGGTCTGAAGAAGGAAACTCTACCAAAACAAACCAGAAAATCCTCATTAATATCTCACCCTTGCCTGAGGAATCCAACAGCCTGAAAACAGCAGAGGGCCCATGAGTGGCAGGAGAATACTCCAATACTTGTGGGCTGTCTGGGATCCTGGGCTGCCAGGCATTGTCCCCTTCAGGGCCACCTCTCTAAGGTCCCTTTGTCCCTTGCTGTGCTTGCTTTAAAAGCCAGATGCCATGGGAGACGTGGTCCCACAGGACACAGCAGAGCTGCAGGGTAACCCCTCAGGTTTCCAGCTGCTGACGTGGTTAAGAGTCTTCCAGGTGTTTCTGCAAGTTTACGGCACTGGTAGTGTTGGAAATGATATAACATCCCTAATTAACTTCTAATTAGTTGTTTTAATTAATTGTGAGAATTGCCCACTTTTAGCCAGCACTATTTAAATTTTTTCACAGACTCTTATTGATACTTTGATCATTAAATCATCGAAACCTTAAAGGTGTTAAAACTAACCCTGACAAGCTTCAATAAACAAAGCCAAAGGGATTTGAAGATTGGACATCTGGAATCTTAAATTTATGGCCCTTCAAAGAAGTTGGAGTAACCAGAAGATACAGAGGAGATTCAGGCTTAAAAAGCTGGAGACTCCCTGTGTGAGAAAAAGATAACAAAAGGACCACAGAATGTGGACCAGATTAGCATAAAGAGTGAGAATCACAGACCAACAGAGAATAGATGCTAATTAATGAAGAGGATTATGTAATTTAGAACCAATGAACATGAAGCTGTTTGTTTGTTAAAGATGTATAAATAAGTGAAATGTTTTGTATTGGTGTGGAGGCCGGAACTTTGTCAGCCACACACACAAACCTTGGTCAAGAATAATGGAATGTCTGACTCTGTTACACTAAAAAGAGAGTTAGAGGAGTCTTATTTTGCTGTCATTTTATCATGCTGTCACCATGATTTTGGTGACAGCAGCACCAGTCAGAAATTTCCTCTTGTAGAATTCTTTTGGCAGATTCTTCACATCCTGGAGTTACAAGAATTTACATCCCCTCATCCTGGCACCCCCTTTTATTCCCTTTTCTGCTTGTATCAGCAGGGTGGAATTCCAGCTGGTAACACCCATGGAGGACGAAGCAGGAAATCAGTATTTCAAGCTGAAACTTTGGGAAAAACGTGGCCCATCCTTAAGGCACCCTCTTGGTGGTCATCACATTCATTTCCATTTCAGCCCAAAGCAGAACTGCTTAGAGCCAAATCTTCCCCATTTCTGGATCTACAGGCCACCAGGGACAAGGAAGGAGTAGTGGTTCTGCTGGGAGTGAGACACCCAGGATGAGGCAGTGACACTTCCTCCCCACCAGCCCATCAGAGGGCTGNCCTTTTCCTAATAACTTGTATCTCTGAATTGGAGTCTCTCACTGGTTTTGCTTTCAAACCAGAACATGGAGTGACTGGCACAGCCCCGTGGGGCAGAGGACATAAAGGGCATGCACAGGGTTTGTCGTGCTGAGCAAGTGCTGTAAAGGGTTTTACTGCCTCTGTGGGGGAAGTGCCTCGCACCTGACAGTGATGGAGTCCTAAGCTCAAGGTTATTTATCCACAGGGATAAATCAGGACTTGTTTTACTGAAGAGCTGATCTCAGAGCACAAAGGCACTGAGTGCTCCCAGGGCTCCTCTCCTGTCAGCCCTAAACCTCCCCAGCACAAGGTGGGCAGCACAGTGGGGGAAGTGCTGTGCTTGCAGGGGCTGCATGTCTGGAAGGGAGAAAGGCTGGAGAAGTGCAGCTCACATCACACAGCAGCTTGCACCTCACTTGCTCTTTCCTCACTGCTAATGCAAACCCCCAGGAGCTCTGCCCTGGCCAAGAGGAACACCTGCCCCTTGCACACAGAGCTCAGGAGCCACACCATCACTGCTTTGGGGTGGATTAAAGACCATGGGATTCCAGCCCCCCTCCATGGGCTGGGAAGAGGAGTTTGGCTGGTCCCTGGTCGGTCCAAGCAAGCCAGGCTGGTCCCATCAAGTCTGGTCAGTCCCAAGGAGCCAGAATGGCCCCACCAAGCCGTGCACAGTCCAGCTGGGGCAGGCTGGTCCCACACAAATCCCTCTGCTCTTTAGACATAGCTGGTTTAGGAACAAGGTGGGAAATCAGGGAAGAGTGGTCTGAGGCTGCTTTTACCCCAGTTACTCATTACACACCTTCAGTGCAGGTCACAGCAGGATCAGGCCCAGAGGAGCTCTGCCCTCCTCCTCCCTCCCTTCCCCATTTTGGGGCTGACACCAAACTTGCTGAAAGGCAAGTGGAAAAAGCTGAAGTGCTGAGTTGCAGCTTGAAGAACGACAGAGAATGATTATTGCTGTCCAGGAGACAGGGATTAATACATCAGCCCAATGTGGAACTCATATTTCGGGCAAAGTGTTTTTATACAGGCAAAAATCTGCATCATTTTCCTCAGCTGTTTGATTCACAGGAAAACAGTGCTGAAGAATCAAGGGGGGAAGAAAAGGAAAATAAAGGCTCAGAGCACACTTTATCAATTCTGGTATTAATGTACAGCAAGGTACCAGTGGCAGGAAGAAGCTGATTCTCAGGGCATGCTAACAAGAAGCATCAAGCTGAGGTAGGGGATCTGTTGCTTATTTTGTGCCTCTGCTCAGAGTGTCAGGAGAGGGGAGGGAGCCAGGCCAGCACTTTGCCTAAGAGGAGCAGGGGAGGAAAGGTCTGTTAAAGGCTGGCTGCTGTGTTCTCCTCAGGCACAGTGAGGGTGATGGATGGGGAGGTTGCTCAGCATCAGGCAGGGTGCAAAAGGGCCTCAGTAACATCTATTAAAGCCATCCATTTTCCCAGGCTCATCTGGCACTCACTCTTTGTCACCACACTTGTTACCTTTCCCTGATGGTAAATGCTGGGGAACTTCAAGGTATTTGAACAGTCAGAGACGACAAATCCCTGCGAAGAAGAAAGTGTAAAACAGCAGGAGAAACATGTTGGCTTCATCCTGAGTGAGCATTAAACACCCTTCCCATTTGTCTGAGGAGACACTTAATGGGAAAACGGGCTCTTTAATTGAACAGCCCGAGAGCCTCACGCAGCTGCAGATAACAAACGCTCAGCAGAAAGCCATTTCTCCAGGCAGGGATCCCGGCCTGGGAGAGGCAGGAGGAGCATTTTCCCAGAGAAACAGCAGCACAGCCGTGGCTGCTGAGGACGATCCACCATGAGGCTGCTCCCAGCGCGGCGCTGCTGAAGGGAGCGGAGAGGCTCAGGTCGGGCCTGCAGCCTGGGGCTGGCCTGGGGCGACAGCAAACACGGCCTCACTTCTGCAGTGTGCCACCCCCTGCTGTGTGCCACCCTCTGCTGTGTGCCACCTTCTGCTCTGTGCCACCCCCTGCGGTGTGCCACCTGCTGGGTCACCGCGGGCTCTGGGGGGTCCTCACTGTGGGGCTCGCTGGCAGCTCCACGCACCAGGGCACTGCTGTGTCACTGTCACCGCTCTGCTGGCACTGCTGTGTCACTGTCACTGCTGTGTCATTGGCACCGCTCTGCTGGCACTGCTCTGTCACTGTCCCTGTGTCCCTGCCCCTGCTCTGGTGGCACTGCTGTGTCACTGCCACTGCACTGGTGGCACTGCTGCACCTTCTGCCAGGCCCAGCACGCCAGGCCTCTCACTGGGTTTCATGGTCCCTCTCACGCAGAGCTCAGGGTTGCAGGACCCTCTGTGGCCCCTCTGTGCTGGCAGCTGGGCCCTGCAGGGACAGCACTGGGAATCTCAGAATCCCAGAGTGGGTTGGGTTGGAAAGGAGCTTAAAGTCCATCCCATTCCACCCCATGCCATGGGCAGGGACACCTTCCACCAACCCAGGCTGCTCCAAGCCCCATCCAACCTGACCTTGGGCACTGCCAGGGATCCAGGGGCAGCCACAGCTGCTCTGGGCACCCTGTGCCAGGGCCTCCGCACCCTCACAGGACAGAACTTCCTCCCAGTATCTCAGCTAACCCTGCTGTCTTTCCCTTTGAAGCCATTCTTCCTTGTCCTGTCTCTCCAGGCCCTTGTAAATAATTCCTCTCCATCTTTCTTGTCAGCTCTCCTCAGGTATTTCCCACCAACCTCCAAGGTAGGAGGTACCAATAACAGGTACCAGGCAGAGTAGCCCAAAAATTACTCAAAAACAGTTAATGAGCCTTATAAAATGAACTTTCCCTGACAGAGGATGCCTGCTGCACATGTCCATCTGCAGTACATCAACCTTCCCATCTCCCCTCCCCGTGCATGATCCTTCACAGAATCACAGAATCACAGAATCACAGAATAATGAGGTTGGAAGAGACCTCTAAG
>VXBC01001438.1:26898-44709 GCA_013399945.1 Ploceus nigricollis | reverse complement strand
CAGCTCCCCTCAGTCTGTGCAGATCCCTGCAGTGACAGGCACTGGAGGCACTGCTGGGGACAGCCAGGGCTTGGTGGGGTGTGGGAAATAGATTTGTAGAGAATTTTTAGATAAGATTTTAAGGTTTTAAGATAAACCAAGAAACACTTATAATATATTGTAATTAGGAAATAATTAGCTTCTAACATCTGTATTATCTCACCCTTCACATGAAACTAAAAAGAGAATAAAAGTTTTTAAACCTCCTCTCAGTTACCCCATCTCTAAGTCAGGAAAGAACTTAATCCAGCAGTGGGGCTCAACCTGCCCAGATGCTGGAAGGAGCTGGGGCCAGCAGGGTTCAAACAGCCCCTCCAAGTTGTTTGTCTTAAAGGTGAGTTTTTTTGGGAGCCCCCTGCAGCTGCCTGTGGACAGGAGGCAGGAGGCAGCACCACACCTGAGTGCCAAAAGGACATTGTGGTCACTCTGACAGGATTTAGGAGCCTTCTCCACACCAAGTCCTGCCTCAGCTCCTCCATGCCGTGCAGGACAGCCTTGCAGGGGCAGTATCTCTAATGGTGGTGACACAGGCCTTTGTCCACCTCTTCTGGCTTTTTCTGCCTTTTCCCCACCTCTTCTTCTCCCTTTGGTTTATGTGGGACCTGGGCACATCCCCAGCTGCCCCCATCCAGCAGCAGGAAGGCAGCTGAAGGGTTTTCTCTCACCTCAGGGGTCTGCAGCACCGATTCCAGAGCAGCAGCACAAACAGGAACCCTCATCAATAGCAGGACACTCTCACTGTGTGTTAATGAAGTGCATTTAATTACCAAAAGAGCAGACAAATGCAGCAGGGCTGAGGCCTGAAAGGCCACACACAGGGAGCTCCCTTCCTGGCTTGCCTGGCTGTTATAGATACATATTATAATAATGGCTTTTTGCAAATATTAAAATGGATTTTATGTGGGGTGTTAAAGTAACTTTAAAGTAACTTTGTTATAAAGATATAGGTTTTATTTTTGTTGTTAATTAAGCTTAGACATAGTAGTGAAATAGCTGATATAAGTATGCTTGTGTTAAAATTCCTGCTTGAATGGGATAACATCCAATGAACATATGATGATGACACCTGTACTGATATGCCAACTATCAGCACCCTGTCTGAAGACAGTGTGGACAAAGGCCCAAAACCTGAAGGTTACGATAAGAATGGACTAAAACCACAACCAAGGAATACGCATCCTCTAAAAAGGCGGACCTGAGGAGGAGCCATGCTAAACAATTCTTGGAATATGTAAACTCATTTTGGGAAAAGTTTACTATGCAAAATTGTTTATGAATATGGAACAGGCTGATGCAACAGAAATGGTATATAAAGGGTGTTTCCAAAATAACAGGTGTACTCTTGGCTGAGTGCAATCTTTGCTTTATTGTCATTGTCTCCTATTGTCCTTTATTAAACTTTTAAAATTTTCACAGGAGAGTGAAACGTGTTTTTCACACTGGCCCTGTTCACTGTGTTACCCCAACAACATATTGTTATATGTACTGGTATTGGTATTACATATTTACTGTACTGGTATTGGTTATATTGTTATATCCCAATAACATATTGTTATTCCAACTGCTGAACCTACAGAGGTTCCATGGCTGTCCCAGTTCAAACCAGTGCTGCCCCACTGCCAGGCTGCCAGCAGGACCAGCAGATCTCATGGGATAACCCTGGCTTGGCAGACTGGGTGCATGGATGTGCTCAGAGGAGCCCTGATTCCTCCCAGACTTCTGATCAAACACCTTCAGGCTTCTTGATATTCCCTTCTTATCCCAGACCTGAATTGGAAAATCAATTCCAGCCACAGACAATGACCAAGGACCAGGCCTCCCAGTCTTCCATCCAAGGAGAAGGCTCAAGCTGCCAGCCTGGAATGAGGGGAATCCTTTGGTACAGAAGTAGAAAAAGAAGTCATTGCCATGAGAAATGAGGAGCTGGTGCTTTAATCCCTGCTGTGATCCCACTCTGGCTGACCCAGATTTTCCCAGTGGGGTGTGAGGAGTTTTCTGGGAGTCCATGAAACTCCAGGCAGGGCCAGCCTGGGTAAGGGCTGTGTCTGTCAGGGACATGGCCACAGCCCAGCTGGACAGACAGATGTGCTCACAAAATGTGCTCTGTCATGTCCTGCCTCAAGGACTGCAGGCTCTTAATTCCCATCAAAGGCAGAAAAATGACAGAGCACTTGGCACAGCATTCAATAAGTCTGTTCTGCTTCTTTAACATAAGGCTGGGCACATTGTTCCCACTAACAGAGGAAGAACAATTAGCCTCAGAGAGCATTACCAGTGCACTGAAATAGGGATTTGCAGGGCAAATCGCCTTAGGAGACTCCAGTGAAGTGAGACTGAGTTTTCCAAGGAATTTGCAATGCTAATCCTGGCAGTGCCAGGTCTCCAGTGATGCTGCATGGCAAGGAGGGCTGTGGGCGCCATGTAAACCAGAGCAGGGAGAGTTATTAAATGTGATATCAGCCACAAAGCAAATGAGTCATTCACAAATGTGAGGTAAAGGCTGAGGAAATGAAGAAAAGGGTTTCTTAAAGGGTGAGCTGCTCTCCTGGGCACACAGCCCTGACCTCTCTGACTTATCTTGTTTCTGCTCAGTCAGAGGAGCTGTGAGTTTGATAATAAGCTGACAGGATTTGCCTGTTAGAAGATGTGATATTAATAAGAAGGAATATTAAATGTGTGTCGTGTTGCTTTTGCTGTTGAGGGAATAAAATCCTTCCCTAAGAACCATTCTATGCCTGTTTGGAAGGATGGACCTCGTTAAGGAGCAGGTATTTAAATATCTCATCTTTACTCACCAGGTCATCCTCCACCACTGCCAAACATGGAGCCAACAGCTCCAAAATTCACTGGTTTCAGTGTTCAGGGATTTATGTGCAACCTGCCAGAGCTGCACCCACACCACACAGGTCCCAACAGACCCCAGCAGTGGGGATGGAGCCAGAGGCCAGGGAAGGAGTTCTTGGGGAAGCTCCATAGTGCTGCTCATGGTGAGCAGAATTTGGGAATTTCTGAGCTAGCTGGGAATTCTCCAACAGATCAGGTCTTCAGCAGAAAAAAACAATACTTTAACACTGAAGGTGATGATCAAATTCTCATGGAAAACTGCCAGATTCTCTGTTTTGGAGACCTGGAGGGGAGCACACACTGCCCTTTAAAAACCCTTCATTTTCCAGTATCACAGAGGTTCAGATCTCCTTGGCAGACCATGCTCATCCCTGGAAGTCTGTGGGCCCTGGGATGCCTGGCTCCAAGCACCAATTTCTGGTCCCAGACCTCCACTTTGTCCAGTACTAAGCAGTCTCAGGAGAACCCAGTCCTAGGGCTGGATTTACCACATCCTTTAGGGTCAGCAGGATGTCAGAAACCCTGGATGTCAGAACCCTGGTTTCCCCTCCCAGATCACCTCCTTCACTCCCCTCACAAGAGCCTGGGCTCCAGGAAAGTTGGGGAGCCTTGAGAAAAGGTTTTAAAACATAAAAAATGAAATGGCTGGTTTAATTTTTATATCAAGCCACCTTACAAGAGGTTTGTCCCTCCTTAGGAAGCACAGTTTTCTTTCTGTTTTATAGTACAGAAATATTTTAAGTTATTTCCAGAAAGGAGTTCCCATCTCTGGTCAGCCATAGTGGCTGTAAAGATGTCAGTTGTGAAGTGTGTAATTTTGATCTTTGGGGATGTGGTTTACTGACACTGATGAAATAGGGAAAACTTTCCAAATGAAGATGATTTTAAAAATGCAAAGATTCCAGTCTTGATGGGCTTTCCCTGGCAATTTTAACCAAAAATAGTTTCTAGAAATCAACTCAAACCCCTTTGAAATCAATTGGCATTCACTTTAATGTCATTTTGATCCTTCCTTAAAGAGCAAATTAAGTTTTACAATAACAAGGAAAAGCTGTCCTCTTCCACCCCACTGCTTGCCTCCCTCTTGTCCTTCCACACACAGAACTGGAGCCATCCAGGCAGCGTTAATTATTTGGTTTATATACTCGTTAATTATTTGGTTTATGTACTCGTTAATTATTTGGTTTATGTATTCCCCCATCCCTCCCCTGTGTTAGCAGGGAATTGTATTTAAATGGCATTTGCTGCAGCACTGTTATCACAACTGTGCTGGGAAGCAATTTGGCTTCCAGAGGTGTCCTGAGAAGCAATTTCTGGCTCCACACCAGTGGCTGGTGCCTTGGCTCTGCTCCTTCTTTACCCCACTAATGTCTGCAGCTGAATAGGAATGAGCCTGTGCCCACAGACATCCCCAGCTGCTCACTGGAGATTCATGAACCAGGAAATGCTGCCAGTTTGCCAAGCAGATGAATTGGAATGGGCACACAGGAGTTCACCCCATCAAGTGGGTAATAACTGAGCTGGTAATGGTGCTCCCTGCAGTAAATGTCCCCAGTTTGCTGCCACGTGGAAACAGCTCCAGCCTCTCAGAGTGGGGTGAGCTGCAGGCACTGGGGACACAGGAGGGTTGGTCTGCAGCTCCAGTGGCCACTTGTGCTGGTCCTTTCAAAGCCCTGTCATTTGTGGGGGCTCTTTAATCAGAGCAGCAGCTCAACCCTCCTCTGGGCCAACCCTGCCTCCCATCCGCCCAGGATCCCCAATTGAGATAAAAATACAGATAATGGTGCTCACAATTTCAGTTGCCATCCATTTTTGGAAGTCTTCTCCTTGTGTGGGATGTCAAATCAGAAAATTGGGCTCTCTGAGTGTCCTTCTCCACAAAGGAACAGTGCAGGCAGTGTCTGAACGCAGCTGATAACCTTGTGATCCTTCCTCTCCTTTTAGCAACAGAAAATATTTGTAGATCCCAAACCACTGCATAGGAAGACAGAATAGAGCTAAGAGCTGTAATTTTCCAGGACGTGCTCTCTAAAGATGTGCAATGCAGCCACCCATCAGACTCTCCCTGGGAAGGAAGGAGGCACCAAAACCCGTGGCTCTTTTCCTTTCTGTTTTCCTCCAGCTTGCAGGGGAACATCACACAGCTGAGAACAGTGGGTGGCACTGGCCTGGCCTCACATCTCAGGCTTGGCAGCATGTCCTAGATGAGCTCCATGCAGAAATGTGGCCAGACACCACTTGGAGTCAGGAAAAAAATAGTCCAGGAAATTGCCTTTGAAAATGGTCTTCAGTGCTGCAGAATTTCAGCTCCCCCTGATTCATGAAGCAACCCTGGCTCACTGCTGTCTCCCCATTAAAACCTGGCTGGGTTCAGGCAGCTGTGGGGCAGGAGAAACAGAAAGCAAAGCACAGAAGAGGGAAATAAATCCAGGCAGATCCAGCTTAGCCCTGCTCTCAGCTTTGCTCGCTCTCATCCATCATACGTTGCACCAGGCAGACTGGACTGTAGAGCACTGAGCCAAAGGCATGTTTCACTGGGAATTCCTGCTCCTAAAATCTGGAAGGTGAGAGATGAATACTGGTCATTGGAAAGCCAAGGCAGAGACACAGCAGGAGGGAGTGGAGGAGATCATGGCTTGGGGTGTGAGGCAAAAATGGGTGAAGTGAAAGATTTCTCTTCCGAAATAAGAAGTGGTGGAGTTTTGAACCAGTAATTTTCTCCTTCTCACTGGTAACTCTGCATGTTAACAAAGCTTCATTTCCTGACTACTGAACTGGTTTCTCACACTGGAAGTTGGGTTGAGGGCACCAAGAAAAAAAATCAGGAATGAGGGCGGTGCTGGAGGGAGTGCTCGGACTGTGGGCAGGTTGTGTACATCACATTGTCCCTGATCACCCCTGAGCTGCTCCTCCTGAACCAAGGGTTTAAAGAAACTGAAAAGTTAAAAGTTTAGCCAGATTTAGTTAGGGGGGATAGAAACAATTAAGAGTATAGCAAGAAGAGTATAGATAATAAGGGATAGTTAATTATTAGCAGATGGAATAGTTAAGGCTAAGATAGAAATCATGTGTTTGTCTTTACTGTGTTCAAAGAAGCAGGATGGGATGTGGATCTAACTGTGAAAAAGAAGAGGCTGCGCCTGGGCCCTGAACCTTGAGCTGCAGCCAAGGGGTCCAAAGCCTGCCAGCAAGGCAAAGGTGAAGGGTCACTGGGACCTCAGGAGACCAAAGACCCATTTCAGAGCCACCAACCCATTTCAGACCCACCAACCCATTTCAGACCCACCGACCCATTTCAGAGCCACTGACCCATTTGAGGTGAAGGACTGCACAAGTGTGAAGGAACTTTGGTCTCATTTAAATACATTTTAATATGAAACAGGGCTGGGCAGGGTCAGGTAATGAATATGCATGAGGTGTTTTGGGAATTATATGAATATGTAAGAGGTATTTAGATAAATAGAGCGCCACAGCCTGTGATTCTTCACACGTGCCTTTGGAAATTATTCCGCTTGTGTCCAGCACTGTCAATAAACATATCCCTTTCTAACTTTAACTAGCTGGAGAGTTCTATTCTGTGCCTCACTCCTACCTTGGCAGCCACTCAAAGGTGGGCAAGATCCCACAAGGGCATTCCTAAAATCACCAGGGAGATGGGTTTTCCAGATCAGCTGGGTAAGGACAGGATAGGTGAGCACAGCTTTCCACGGATGCACAGCCAACATCACCCTCTGCCCTGTCCTGAGGGCACCTCAGTGACCCAAAGGGTCAGAACAGGTCCTGAGTGACTCTGCTGTGGTCTGCACATGCCAGGTGCCTGAGCAGGGCTGTGAGGGACACCAGCAGAGCTCTCTGCTCGAGCTGCCTTTCCACAGCCCTGGCAGCTCTGTCCAACGAGCTTTATTTGAATAATGTTTCATTTAATCTGCAAGGAAATGTGTGATTTTCATGTGGGCTACTCACACTGATGAAATGGGGGAAACTTTCCAAATGAAAATGATTTTAAAAATGCAAAATCTCCAATCTTTGAACACACAAGGATGACATTGTCACCCTGGGAGGTTTCCTCTGTCCCACTTGATTTTTCTGCTAATACTTCTCTTATAAAGCCAGGACTTAGATCATAGAATATTTCAGTATTGCCAAATTTGAATTCTTTGTCAGGAAAAGGTTTTTAATCAAGAAGGAGGGGCTGTCAGGTGGGACATCCTGGTCTCCTGCAATGTTTCCTGGCAAAGCAGCTCCCTTGCTCCTGCTGAACACACTTCTGACTACAACATATGCTGAAAACCTCCCCCCTCAAGCTCCTTGGATGTCACCACCTCCAGACAGCGTGAGGTGATGCTGGAGGTGAAATCCTGGTTCTCTGCACTCAGTGAGAAGCAAGCTGGGCAATACATCCACGCTTTCACTATTTCTCCCACCACAAAGGCATGCAGGAATCACAGCTTTCATTTTAAAAATGAATAGTTAAATAAAAATATGTTTCTAGGCCAGCTGAGAGGCTCTAAAGAACATTTTTCAACAAAACAAGCATTGTGTCATCTAACACCAAGGCCATGTATTTTTTACAGGGCCTCTCAGGAATTTTTCCAAGGTTGGCTCAGTATCCTCTTTGCACAAGAGAACAGGAGCAGCCCCCTGCAGCTCATCCCCAGGAAATGAGGGCAGTGGTAAGAAATGAGGGAAATAGCTGAAAAGCCAGGGGGAAATGTAGTGACAGGCTGGTGACTTTGAAACTGGGCTTTCCCTTCTGGAAAACCCCTCTTATGGTGCACCCTGCACATTAATAGTGCATTAATCCCTCAGGAATGACTTGATTATTTGCCATCACACTTTAGGCTGGTGGCTCCAAAGGGCTCTGCACATCAGCTGCACAGTGACCTTTATAATGAGCTTCAAATCTTGGTATTTCAAACCTCTACCACCAAAAAAACCCCAACCCTGAACACACAGATTCATAAAATGGTTTGGGTTGGGAGGGACCTTAAAGCTCATCCTATTCCACCCCTGCCAAGGGCAGGGACACCTTCCACTATCCCAGGTTGCTCCAACCCCATCCAACTTGGCTTGGGACAGTGCTCAGAGCTGGTGCAGCCTCACCTCGAGTCCTGGGAGCAGTTTTGGGCGCCACAATATAAAAGAAAAGATCTAAAGCCATTGGAGAGTGCCCAAAGGAGGGACATGATGGGGAAGGGTCTGGAGGGGAAGCCCAGGAGGAAGAGCTGAGGACGTTTGGTCTGTTCAGCTGGAGGAGACCAAGGGGAGAGCTCATTGCAGTTACAACTTCCTTGTGAGGGGAGGAGAAGAGGAAGATGCTGATCTCTGTGACCAGGGACAGGATTCCAGGGAATGGCTGGCACTGCCCAGGCTCCCCAGGGAATGGGCTCGGCCCCGAGGCTGCCAGAGCTCCAGGAGCGTTGGGACAGCGCTGCCAGGGGTGCCCAGGGTGGGGCTGTTGGGGGGTCTGGGCAGGGCCAGGGGCTGCCCTGGGTGATCCTGTGGGTCCCTCCCAGCTCAGGACATTCCCTGATTCTACTTCCCAGGGATGGGGCATCCACAGTTTCCCTGGACACCTACACTGATCTCCCTGCTGCACTCCAGGCCCACCACACCCCCCTGAACCCCAGTTTAATTCATATATTAGAAGGTTACACATGGAAATTCCTGTCCTGGGCTGAACCCTTGGCAAATGTTTCATTATACTCCAAGTCCTGCCCCTTGTGTAATCCTCATGGTCACGGTAATTTGGTACAGCTTCCTTTCCAGTTTTCAGCTCATGGGAAGAACTCTCCCAAAGGAGAACCTGTTCCCTTTCCAAGCAGAATGTTGCCTTTGTACAGCAGGTACATTTTCACTATTATCCATCATTTGCAGCAAACATCATTTTTATAAAAGCTCAGCCACAATATAAATGTGCAGGGGGTACAAATACAGATGCACCATTATTGAAATTGTTCCTGCTTGCAGTTCTCGTGCCTGCCCAGTTCCATTTCCAAACTTGCTATTTGCTTTCTTTTCTTTGGCATATTTTCCAACCATGCCAGCTTGAACCCAGAACCTCAAGAATAGCCAAAAAATGACCAATAATTTTGGACGAGAAAGGGAAAGAAAAAGAAACCACACGGAAAGTTCCAAGTTTGAACTTTGGTGAAAATGCAAGGTTTTTCTTGTTTTATGAAAACAATTTTTGACACGGCTAATTTAAAGGAATTTGATATTCAGGCTTCAAAGGCTTTTCATGGAATCACAGAATAGTGGGTGGGGGTTTCTTGGAAGATGCTTTGCTCCATGCAGAGTAATATTCCAGGGAAACTGCATCATCTGCTGCTGGCATTGTGCCCACCACGGGACACCTGAGGTGACTTTGAACCACATTCCCCAGCAGCTGCTTCATCCCATTTCAGTGGCTGCTGGGCCTTTGTTGAAAATCCATGGAAGTAAAAGCATGAGTGTTCCTGCAGAGATAAGGCTGCTTTATTCCCCTGAAATGAACACCTGGATCCTTCTCCCACATTTTCTCTGCCTGGAGTTCCCTTTTTTCCAGCTGCTACTGGCACAGCTGGATCTGAGAGCAAGCAAGACCTGGGCATTCCAGCAGATCCAGGTGTGTTCCACCACCCCTGACTGCCCCATCCATGACCATCAGCACCTCATGGAATCACAGCAGCAGCCACACTCAGGCTCTAAAATGCATTCATAAGAATAAATTCATAGTAAGAATAAATCCATAATAAGGATAAATGCAATTTTCTCCAGGAAATGGCAGCAGAGCTGGGCATTGCCAGGGGTAAACATGCCAGTCACACCTACACACACAGGTTCAGGTGTCCTTAGAGTGATCCATGTGCCAGCCTGAGACTGTTGGAAGGAGCCTTTGCTTCTGCAAAGGAACATCAACTCTCACTCTGACCACCATTACTGAAATCCAACCTGAAGAAAACTCTTCCCTAAAAAAAAATAGAAATAAATAAATAAAATAAAGGGTGTACACCAAGTGCTTTCAGTTACACAGAAAAAAAGAAAGAAAGAAATTGTGACTATAAAAAACATAGACAGAAAAAAAACCCCAACAACAAAACAAAATCAGTTAAAAAGCAGCAAAATGCACCATGGCCTGAAGTTGCCAAGTGGCCATAGCCATCATTCCAGGCCCCAGGGGCTGGCTGGGGAGCAGGGAAATTCAGCCAGGCCTGAATTCCCCTGCCTGGGTGAGGGGACAGCACGGCCACACGTGCCACCTGTGCTGCTGTACCTGGACACACCTGGGTGAGAGTCCCCTGCAGCTCAGATAAAATAGCTCTGCAAAATCAGCAGGGCACTTGTTTTGGAGGGGAGATCTTGGAACAGAAGAGGTGTGACCCCAGCAATGTGTCCATTCCACGGGGAGATCCAAGCTGCAATGGCTCTGCATGGATCCAGGGCTGGAAAGCACTGGAATGCTGGATTACAGCAGGAGGAATTTGGGAAGCAAATCACCATCCACCCTACTGCCTGATCTCATCTCAAAGGCCTTTCTGGTTCCATCTGAGGGCTGCAGGCTCAGAAACCAAACACTGTGCCACACATACCTCCTTGCCACTCAAGGGCTATGAATGGATGTGGGGGTTTGGGTAAGTCCCTGCCCTTTGCCCAGGCCTCTGGCAGCAGGCAGGAGCTTTATTGAGGTGGCCAGCACCCCAAAACCCACCCTGGTTCACAAGTTCTTTAATAATGGCTGATTCTGTCTATTATAGAATGAATGATTTATTTAACAGACACAAGACTTCAAACTAATACTACACAGGAATAAGGACAAAAAGTAACTACTAGTAGGTAAATATAGTGCAGGGTTAAAAGTACCATTAATTTTACAGCTAGGGAAGAAATAACTTAGGAGTCAATGTTTCTTACCAACCAGTTTGTGCTATACCACACATTGAGATCCTCTCCCTCAATCCCCAGGGAAGTAACCACGGATTTGCATCCAGACTCTGGGCAGAAGTCTCCAACACTTTCAGGGTGTGTGTAAGAGGCCTCTACCTCTGTGATAACTTGTGTGTCTTTTACAGTTTGCAAAACAGTGTCTCTCAGTCAGGAGTATTTCTTTTATCTCTTCCCACATCTGCTCTCCAGACTAAGATGTTGATTCTTAGGGCCTGAGCCCTTCTGGCAGCAGAGATGACCCCTGCTGGGCCTTTAACCCTGAGTTATCTCTTCCATATCTGCACCAACACCTGTCCTTCAGCCAGCCCAGGCACAGAGCTGGCAGAGCTCTCCCCACAAGGCTCTGGGACTCTGGAAGATGTTTGCTGCAGCTTCCTCCAAGCTGTTGTTTCCTGGCCCCTCAGTCTCTTGGAGAGTTGTGGCCGGCGGTGTCCAGAGTGCTGTGATCTTCCTGAAAAAGCATCTTGGAAAAGACACCTCGGGGGCACAGGCACGTCTGTGCTCACACCAGGTGATTCCAGCTCTTCTGGGATCCAGGCAAGGCAGAAGGAGAGATGGGGTCTTTGTCTGGGGTTCCAAGAGAGCTTTACTGAGCTTCTTCCTGAAAAGGGACCCAGAGCCAAAGAGCCACTTGGGCAGGGAAAGCAGGGCTCCTACAGGGACCTTGAGGGGCGGGGCAGGACACCAGGGCCAATGGGATGAGGGCACAGGGGGGGAGCCAGGGGGAAGGGCCAATGGGATACATTGAATCTGCATGTCACAGCAAGGCATGCTGGGAGAAGCCTTTTTCCTCACCCTAACAAGGGTGGTTATGGCTTGAGGGGTTTCCCCTCCAGGGGAGGGATGTTGAGCTTTTCCCCGCTGGCCCCACGGGCTCCACAGTGGAGCACTGGGGAGATGCTTCTCCTGCAGGAGCAGCTCTTTGGGAGCAGCCACACCACAGCAGCCTCTGAGTGTGCCCCAGGCACAACCTGAATGCCTTGGGCCACTTGGGGCATTCCAATTCCTCATAAGCAGCCATTTCAGGGCTCTCTGTGCACCAATGCTTCGGTTTATGTTGCTTGAACATAACTGAATTATTGAATTCATAATCCAAGTCACCCACAAGCCAAGTAACCTCAGTGAGTGGCACAAGACCAGCACTGAACTGAGCAGCTGTGCTGAGTTCCCTTGGTAGCAAGATATTGCAGGAAAAAAAAATCACCAGAGCTTTAGCAAGGTGACATTAGGATAATAGGAAATTCTTTCGTTACATTAGCAAATTATTGTAATTGTGCCTGGCATGCCTTTAAATAAAGCTTGTACAGCAGCTTTATATATCAATAAATAATAATAAGCATCTTCAGGCATTAGTGGACACAGCCCACTTTATTGAAAAGTGGCAATAGCTGCCTAATTTAACCCTAATAATCTCTCATTTTACAGCAGAAAAATCGGCATCAGGAGCAGCCAGTCATGCTTGGCCTGTCATGGGGATTTTTCTCTTTGTTCCTGAATAAGGGTTTCTTCCATCTTATCCACCTTCCTCAGTTTTTTGCCTCTCTTTTCTCCATTGGACACTTGCAGAAGCTTCAGTCCATGAAGGGAGTCCCACCAGGGCTTTTTACAGTCAATGAAGACAAACTGGCAATTTAGTGTAGGAACCTGGGCCTTCTGTCCCACCCTCCAGAGCAGTCCATGCTCTCAAGCCCCCGAGGGGAGCCTGAGCTGCTGGAACTGCATTTCCCAGGAGCTGGGCTCAAGAACTGAGTGGGGACAGCTGTGGAAAAACCCCCCTCACCTGCAGAGGAGCACAGGCTGGAGCAGTGGGCAGGAGCTGAGGTCCAACAAGTGACCCTGAGGTGAAGCTCTGAAGCCTTGGGGAACAAGCAATAGGATGAGAGGAAATTGCCCCACGTTGCACCAGGGAAGGTTTAGGTTGGATATTAGAGAGAACTTCTTCATTGAAAGGGTTGTCCAACCCTGGCACAGCTGCCCAGGGAAGTGGTGGAGCCCCCATCCCTGGAGGGATTTAAAAGGAGCATGGATGAGACACCTGGGACATGGGTCAGTGGTGAACATGGGGCTGGTGCTGGTTGATGGTTGAACTTGATGACCAGACAGGCCTTTTCCAGCCTGAGGACTATTCCATGGATTCATTCCCTGGAGGTGTCAGGGTCAGCCTCAGGAGCTGTTGGTTTCTGTTCTCACCTCACCTTTCACAAGACACAGGTGAGACCAGGGCCGTGTTCTCCCTGTAGCCCCCAAGGCCAAACAGAACCACGGAGTTATTTAGGGTGGAAAAGAGCTCCAAGACCATCATTTCCATCCTTAACCCCCTGAGGTGGGCATGGCAGTGAAGAGGTGCAGCCCTGGCACCTCACCCATCCCCCTAAGGGCCACAGGCTCATTCCCTGCCCAATCCCCACAGCTTGTTCCCTCCCTGGCCTGTCTGCCCACAGGGTGACACCACTCTCCATGTCCCCAGCTCCTTCCACCCAGGCCCCCAAACAGCTGGCAGAGGGTTTGGGGATGCTTCAGACACTGCTGAGCAGAGTTCCAGCTCCATCACCAGCGTCCCACAAGCACCACAGTGGGGACATCACCAACCTGAGGACAGCCAAAACAACCTCTGGAAGCTGTGCATGACACCAGGTGGGAAAACACAGCCAAGAAGGAGAAATCTCAGCAAAAACCTGGCAGAGCAAATAAAACAGAGCATTTCTGCTAAGTAAATGTTCTGCTTCTCTTTATCAGCGCCTTAAAATAGGCATCAGTGTTGTTCAGCTTTGGGGTTGGGTTGTTGGGGTTTTTAAAGGATGCAATCAGCCTTATTTAAATTGGTTTGGTCTTTTGCCTCGTGGCATCACCTGAAAACTTGTTCTGTAATGTGGGGGATGATTTTATGGGAGATGTATGGGCAGACACCTTGGATTCTTTTGGTTTTCATTAATTCGATTCCTTCCAGGCAAGAAAAGGCTGTAATAATGTGATAAAACGAGGAAACTTGTGACATTTAATATAATAAAAGAGCACAGAGGGGGGCTTGGTGTTTTTAAGTGTCACCAGCACATTTTCAGAGATGGCCCAGCCCTGAGAATCAGGGCTGTGAAATAATTTAATCCATGCATGATAAAAGAAACTGCTAGAAATAATTCACTCCTTGTCTTATTGCGTATAGACTGGTTTGGGAGCTCATTATTTATTTGGCAAGTATTTAGCATAACAAATCAATTTCTAGTGACACCTCAGATGAGGTAATTTATACTGAAAGTCAAAAGAAGATTAAAAAAAAAGAAGATTAAACTTTGTTATTTTAGAAGGAGCCTGGGTCCTGGTGTCTATCCAGGGCTGGCAGCAGGCAGGACAGGGGTGGCAATGTCCCTGCCCAGCTCTGCCTGCTCTCCACCAGGACAAGGACAAGCAGCCCAGCTGTGCTCCAGGGGGCTGGGGGAGGCCTGGATGGCACAAACAGCACTGAGTGGAGCTGTACATCCCCGTGGGAATCCTGGACTCCTGTTTGGACACGCTCTGCTTTCCCCTGCTGCCACAGACACCTGGACAGGGCCCTCTGGCCACACCTGCAGGGAAGGAGCAGAAACATTGGCTGGGAAGTCGAGCTTTCCCTCAGCCTGCAGCATTTGCCATGTCCTGTCCTGCTCCTGGTGGCTGGAATTCAGATGAACAAAAATGCCCTTCCACAAGCCTAAGGTCAGTTCCAGAAAAGTTTAAAGGAGACTAAAAGGCTCTGCCCATTCAGATGTTTTCTGTGTTTGGCTCAGGAGGGCAGGAGAGGCATCATTTCTCAAGCACAGATCCCAGCCAGACTTTTGTATAAGCTTGTGCAGAGCTGTGGCACAGAGAGGTGAGAGGATGGGCCAGAGACTTCCCTGGAGGGCTCAGCCTGGAGAAAAGGAGGCTCAGGGGGGACCCTGTGGCTCTGCACAGCTCCTGACAGGAGGGGACAGCCGGGGGGGTCGGGCTCTGCTNCGGGCTCTGCTCCCAGGGAACAGGGACAGGAGGAGAGGGACCGGCCGGGGGCTGGGCCAGGGGAGGCTCAGGGTGGATATTGGGAAAAAATTCTTCACTGGAGAGTAGTTAAACATTGGCACGGGCTGCCAAGGGCAGTGGTGGGGTCACCACTCCTGGAAATGTTCAAGAAACAAGTAGATGTGGCACTTGACAGTGTGGTTTAGATGACAAGGTGGTGATCAGTCAAAGGTTGGACTTTATGATCTTGGAGGTTTTCTCCAAGCCTAATGATTCTGTGATTTAAAGGTAGTAGCAAATGCATTTGAGTTTCACTGGCTTCTGCTGCTGCTTCCAGACCAAAATATTTGAAACTAGGACTTTTCTAGTGGTATTTTTTTTTGTTTTGGTTGAGGTATTCAGATGAAATTTCTTACGAAGGGGTAACAGAAAACTTGCTGGTGCCAAAAGTGCTTTTCCAAAGCCAGTGGCAGCTGTTTAAGTTGGAATCACTGAAATAAACAGGATCATTTTCTGGTTTTCTTTGCTCTGAGTTTTCTTTTCTCTTACGTTTCAGTTTCAAAGAAGGAAAAAAAAAAAACCAACAGTGTCTGTCTGGCTTCAGGCACATCTGGGACTTCACAGCCGACTGCAAGGTGCCCTTTGCCCAAAGATATTTATGGAATAATATTGCTGGGGAGCCAAGAGCACAGGGCGTGACCCTTCTCTCTGCCCCCACCTCCTGCTCTGCAGGAGCACCACCAGGTGATGACACCTTAACAACCACCTGGAGGTGTTCAGACCTCCACATTGATTTTCCTTGTCCTGTTTGGACCCTCACAGCCCTTTCCAGCACTCTGTTCACAGAATCGCAGAATGACCAGGTTGGAAGAGACCTTCAAGATCATTGATTCCAGCCCAGCCCCAACACCTCAACTGAACCCTGGCACCCAGAGCCACATCCAGGCTTTGTTAAACACACCCAGGGATGGTGACTCCACCACCTCCCCGGGCAGCCAGTCCAGAGCTTTATCTCTCTTTCAGTGAAAAAGTTTTTCCTGATATCCAGCCCTATCCAAGGGTGAACTTCAACTGTTTCCCCGAGTGTTTACAACTGCTCACCACTGCAAAGTTATTCAAGACCCGAAGTTCTTGTTCACTTATGCTTGCTTAGCCAAGAATCTAAATGTCCCCAGACAGAAGATAAATAAATAATTTTAATAATTCTAGTTAAAATCTTCAATTAAAATGGGTGCTAATTGATGAAGAACTGTGGGCCATGAAGCTCAGTCACACAAATGTAAATAGTAATCACTATGCATGATCAGTCATTATTTACTCATTTGAAATCAATGGTTTTTTTCAGAGTAATTTCCCTTGTATTCCCTGTATTTCCCTTGGCACAGCTTGAGACTGTGTCACAGAATTCCCAGAATGACCAGGTTGGAAGAGACCTTCAAGATCATCGAGTCGAGCCCAGCCCCAACACCTCAACTGAGCCCTGGCACCCAGAGCCACATCCAGGCTTTGTTAAACACACCCAGGGATGGTGACTCCACCCTGGGCAGGCCATTCCAATGTTACAGCATTAAAAATTCCAATGTTACAGCTTTGAAAATGCAGCTTACTGTCTCCACCTGACAGAGCACCCAAATCCGGGGCCAGAGCAGCCCAAAGTGGGCAGATGAAGCAGAAAAGGAGCTATTTTTGTGTAAATGCACTGTTTAGTCTGGTGAGTCCCACTGAAATGAGTAAGTGGAAGATTGCCTTGGTCTGCTTCAACTGGGGGGTAAGCCTGAACTTTATGGCTTTAAGCAGAATATGGTTTGCGCTAGTTTTGCCAGAAAAGTTGATTTTAAAAGTGCAAGGAGCACCAGGAGGTGCATCTGGCACCCACTCCTTCTTGTGGGTTTCACCTGCCTTGGAGATCATCCATTGCTCCCTCTAAAATCCAGCAACACTTTTTGCTTTGCTGGAACACCCCAAGGTATCACAGACGTTATTTTCTGAGGTTTTGGGGTTTTTTCACTGTGAAGTCTCAGAGTCATGCACTGCACTATGTCCAAACCACGCCACAGAGCCACAGCTGGTGTCACCCAAGGCAATGTTGATTTTATTTTCTCTCTGTAAAGGACAGCTAAAACCATTTCCAAACTGAGATCAAATCTCAGTGTGAACAGCTCTGAATCTGGATGAGCTTCATTCCTGCACCAGAAATTGCTTTTGGCCCTTCATTATCAGATTAAATTGCTCCCCCTGCTTAATTAAGCCCTGAACCCCATACAGACATAACTTGACTTTGCCTCGATTCCCAGCATGTTTTAGGAATCTTGGGCAGAAATTTGCATGGATTATAGATCCTGGAAAGGTTTGGGTTGGAAGGGACCTTCGAGCTCATCTCATTCCAGCTCCTGCCATGGGCAGGGACACCTTCCACTATCCCAGGGTGCTCAGAGTTCCATCCAACCTGGCCTGGAACACTTCCAGAGACTGAGCATCCATTTTCCAGATCCAGATGTCACTGGATGTCTTGGTGGACTACAGAACCATGTATCCCAAAAGAAACAGCCCCCCCAGCCCATGGGAACAAGCTCCTCAGGGCAGGCAGTCACCACCAGCTGGCAGTGGGGACATTTCCTGTAGGATGGCAGGGAGGGAGGATGTGTGTGCACCCAAAATGTGTGTGTCCTCACCTTCTCCATATTTGCATCCAGCATTAATTAACAGCCATTAAAGCTGTGCAAACATTTAAACAGACTTTAAATAGCCATGAAAACACAATTGCCATGGAAAGCATGCCCATGGAATTAATGTAATTAAGTGCCAATTCCAGAGCCTGTGCAGGCACACGCGGCTCCCCCGGCCCCTCCTGCCCGCACAAACTCACTCCAGAATCCCTCACTCCAGAATCCCTCACTCCAGAATTCCTCATTCCACAGTTCTGGAGGCATGGCTCAGTGGTGGCATGTGGGAGTCCAGGGCATCCCTCTGGCTGCCCTGGAAGGTCTGGGACCCTGGCAGGGGGTCAGGAACCCCCCTGTACAGAGCCCTGAG
>VXBC01001438.1:1328-26749 GCA_013399945.1 Ploceus nigricollis | reverse complement strand
AAACCAGCACAGACCAATTATGACTTCTTCTTTGGCACGGGGCTGAGAGACAGAGACTTTCTACAATTTCGGGATCATCTAAATATCACAGATTCCGACAGTGGCAGCCAGCCCAGGCTGGGGGGTCACCACAGCAGCAGTTCCCTGCTCCTCGTGGATCAAAGTCAGGGATGTGCCTCCCCTCCCACTCCCACTGGCTGCCACCCTCCCCGGTTCCCACTCCTTTCCCCTGTGTTGCTTCTTCCTCAATCAGGAGTTGGTGATTTCCTGCTCCTGTCCTCCTTGGTGAGGACTCCAGGGTTTCAAAGCCCCAAATCCTGGGAAAACACTGCCTGGCTTAGTGGTATCTCTTTAAATGAGGGTGGCTTATTGATGCCTCCAATATCTGCATCACAGAAGGGGAGGACTTCAGATTTTTCCAACAAATCTCAGGCAAAATACAATCTACAGTTTTTTTAGAAGGGATTCTCCAAGTCAGAGAAATGCAGAGCTGGGACTGGAGCATTCCCAACCTGTGGCAGGGAAGGATGCAGGTGAACCTGAGATGGGAAGAGATGATGCTGAGTCTAGTTCAGAAGGATGAATAGTTTCTTTATTATAACTATATTACAATACATTAATATATTATTTAAAGAGGAGATACTAAAACTACATCTTAACTTCTAGCTATCATATCTAACTACTGTAACTGTAACTTCTCTCCTGACTCCCTCCTCCCAGGGGGTCCAGACCCAGGTGCATCCATTGGCCATCAGACCAAACAATGCCCAGCAGTGTCCAATCAACCAATGATTCCAGGTAAACAATTTCCCAATGCATTCCACGTGGAAAAACAAGGGACAAGAATAGAAATTGTTTTCTTTTCCTTCCTCTCTCTGCTCCTCTATGAGACTTTCCTCAGGGAGGAGAGATGTGGGCACTACACCAACCCTGTACACAGAGAGAAAACCTGGACAGTAACACAGTGACACGTGTTTAACCTCACAACAGGTGGTGTTACCCAGACAATTCTTTCCAAAGGCAAAAATCCAGGAGAAAAAGCAAATGCAGGGAAGTGCTGGTGTGACTGTGCCCTCGAGAGACAGCCCCGAGCCAGAGAAACACCAACAGCAGCAGGAAAAACTTTTCCAGCAGCACATCCCCGTGTGGGAAGGGCTGACCCCACTGCTCCTGTCACTGCAGGTTCACTCAGGGCTCCTGCTCATCCAGCTTGCCAAAATCACTTGGTGCAAGGTCGCTGAACGTCCCTCAGCAGGAAAAACTTGTGCTCGTCACTAACTTGGCTTAAGTTCAGACACAAGACCTGGGGGACAACAGCATCAGCTTTAACTAGCTGGAGTGAAACAAATTCAAGCCTAAATCTCATTGTTAGTCATCTGGATCATCCAATTCCCCTCAGCTCTGCAGATGAATCAATCTCCCAAAGCCCACGTAACCTCTGGCAGGGAGGGTAAGAAGGTCTGAGAGCTCTCCCGTGCCATTATCCCTTTGAATCTGGCTGGGATTAAAGGAACCTCTCCAATAATACTTCTGAGCACTCTGTCTCTGCATTAAGCCCTCTGCTATTTTCTCACACACGTGTTTATTTGTTTAGTCCTCTAAATTCAGAACACAAACTTCTGCCTTGGCTCATCCTGTGTCCCCATCCCCGGGACATGGCTGTGACAGTCCTGCAGAGGAGCAGAGCCAGGAGCTCTCCTGGGGCTCCATCCTGCACCTCTGACAGATTGCTCTGCTCAAAATAAGACCCAGCCCAGCCCTGCAGAGCAGCTCCTGTGCCCAGGGTGCCACAGTTCCTGATGAAGACAAGAAATGGCTGCAAGCAATCTGTTCCAATGCCAGAATTTCCCTTTTTTTTTTTGCATGGAGCACATGGTAACCTCCAGCCCTGCCCTTCCCACCCTCCCTCCCCAGTGCCTCTCCCTGTGCAGGTGGCCCAGGGTGGCTGCAGGGCACCAGGGCCTGCCCAGAGCAGGCAGAGANCCATGCAGGGACACTCAGTGGCCATGGACAGCAGAGATCTCCTGCAGGGAGGATTGGCTGTGGGAGAGATGAAGGAAACTGCCCCATGGACAGCAGAGACCTGCCCCAGCTCTGACAGATGGGGACAGAACACACAGCCCCATTTCCAGCCTAGGACACTGAGCCAGGCCACCGACCTGAGCCAGAGGGGAGGCTCAGCTGGACAGTCATTAACCTGTGTGTACATCCTAATTAATCATACCAGGTCTGAATAATTAATAATAACTAATGGTGTGTCTCCCAGCAGAGGAGTCTGTACATTCCCTGGGTCTGACCATGCCTCCCCCACACTACAGCTGGTACCCAGTGTTATTCCAGAACAATCTCAGCCTTCCCAACACACCAGACAAGCAGCCCTGGTTTCCATCCCCTGGCTGGTCATGGGCTTCCATCCAAATTTGGATAAATCTGTCCTGTAGCACCAGGACAAGGAGTTCTAAACTAAACCAGGGTTGATTTAGATAAGGAAGAAGAAGGTTTTTGCAGTCAGGGTGGTGAGGCCTGGCACAGGTTGCCCACACAGGCAGTGGGTTCCCCATCCTTGGGAACAGTCAAGGTCAGGTTGCTCTGAGCAGCCTCACAAATTGAATTTAGCTCTGCTCACTGCAAGGGGCTGGGAGAAGATGTCTCTAAAGGTCCCTCCCAAACCACTCTGTTGTTCCAAATCTCCTGCATTTCTTGCTGGATGGGGGTGCAGCACAAGTGTGACTTGTCCCCACTGCAGCCCTTGTCCCTCCTCTGGAGAATCCTGGCAGCCCTCACTGGGGCCACAGGAATAATCCCACCCTCCCAAGGTTGATTAGGTAAAAGAACAACATGCAGAGGGTTATTTCATTGCAACCTCAGTCATTTGTGTCATTAATAATGGAAAATGACACCTCATTAGCCTTGGAGGAGAAGAAAAGTGCAGGAGTCTGCTGAAGGCACACAACAAGGAGCAGCAGCCTTTGTGTTCAGCACAATCCATTTGAAGCTGAGCTATCTGAGATGTGCAATGTTGTTTTACAAAACTCCAAATGAGTGTTGCTGCAATTGTAAAACACATCAGGATCTTTGTTCTGCCTTTAATCTGTCAGTTCACCTTCACAAATTTAATGAACTTGTCTAGGTTACAAAATGTTTTATTCAAGACAAAGGCTGATATTATCATTTAAGATGGAAATCCTAAACTAATAGAAGCTGAAGTTGATAATAAAACAGCAATTAATCCACATTGAGAGTAACAAAAATTAACAAACTGCTGTTCAAATATTTATAGCAGGAAAGTTCTGTTCCCTGCTCATTGATGTTGGCTGACTTTGAAAGTACAAGCCCAGCTCCTGTCAGGAGCTGCCTGGCATTGGCTGTGACAGAAACAGCCCCAGTGACAGCAGCACCCACTTCCAGGGGGAATCATGGAATATCCTGGGCTGGGAGGGACCCACAGGATCCCCCAGGGCAGCCCCTGGCCCTGCCCAGACCCCCCAACAGCCCCACCCTGGGCACCCCTGGCAGCGCTGTCCCAACGCTCCTGGAGCTCTGGCAGCCTTTCCATTGACCATTCCCTGGGAACTTTCATTTCTAATGGACTCAGTTTTCCTCCTGCTGTTTGCTGCCCTGAATATTTAACCTCTTCTCCATTAGAGCTGGAGAGCTGGGGCAGGAGGGGCAGGGAAAGGATTCCTGAAGAGCTGTAAGTCTGCAGCTGGTGGGTTCCACATCCACCTCACTGCACATGCCTGGCCTGATTTAAACATTTGCTGTGCAATGCACTCCGAGCAACTTCATAACCCTGAGGACAGATTGTGTGTCTTGAGTTTTGCAGACTCAGTGCAAAGAAAAACAGGAGGGAAGGAAGTGTCTGTACAGCCAGGAGCTGACCCTGGAACTCACAGCCCCATCCTGCTGTTGAAGGAGAGGCATCAGAAACACGTGCAGATATTGAAGAAATGGAATTATACGAAGAACTCCACAAACTGGGAGGGTTAAAAAAGGTCCAGTTTCCATCTGCAAGGCAAAACCCAAGAAGAACCTTCCTGCCCAGAGCAGCTCCTCTGTTCGTGCCCCAGGGGCATTTCTTCCAGAAGCACTGGAGACACAGAGCTGGGAAGAGCTCCTTGGGCACAGAGGTGGCTTGTGATGGCTCACAGCACCATCAGCAGGGCCACCAAACCACCAGCCTCAGCTGCTCCCTTTATTCCTTTGTGCCTCCTCCTGGATTATGGACTGCTCAATCCAAATCTCCAAGGCATTAAAAAAATCATCTGTGCACTCCCAGCCCCTTCCCCAAACCCTCTGTGGGATCAGAAACATGAAAAAAAAATGAGAGGGGGGAAAAGAAGGTGAGTGCAAACATTTGCAGTGGCTGCTCACCAATGCATGCAGCCATTTCACCCCCACCACTGCTCCCAAGCCAAAGTTAAAATTAAAGCTGGCATGTCACTCTGCAGCCAGATGTGTTTCATAATGCATGGGCAGGGTATATTTTATTAATTCTGCTTTTTTGTAGATCTCTGTTTGCATAAGTTTCATCTTCCCATGGAGCTGCCTGGCTCTGTGTGTTGTGTGTTGTTTTTTTAATTTATATTTTTTCTCCTGTGGGATGCTCTTACAGGCCACTGGGGTGATCTGAGCAGGTCCCACAGTGGGAGAGAGGGAGAGAGTCCCAAGAATCAGGCAGGGAATGTTGTTCTTGACCTTGTGTGAAGCTTTTAAGCACAGTCACCTCTGCCAGCCAGCAGTTGACAGCATTCCCTCGACACCAAGCTAAACCTGTTCTGGGACATTTAATATTTTCCTTCAATAAGGCTTTTGGAAGTGTCATTTGCTTATGGGATCTAAGTGGTGAAGGGGAAACCAAAAGCAGGGAGATTTTATTTCCCCTTCACCAGTTAGATCACCAACAATATTGAACCCTCTTGTCAAATGAGTCCAATAAAGAGTTCTCATATTTTTTAAAGGGGCAAACTCCCATCTTTTACCTCGGGAGCTTTCAGTGTTCTCTGTGTTGGCAGAGGTGTGATAAAACCCCAATTCCCAGCGGCTGCTCTGCCCTCCCCATCCCTCTGTGGAGCACATCCACCCTCCAGGCAGCCTGGCCAGCTTGGGGACAGGGGAGAGGCAGCCAGGAGGGGCTGGAAAATCTGCTGTGGTCAAGGGAGAGAATTTGGGTGATGCTCCAGCCCCACGTGTCCCACACGGGGGTGCCGAGGTGAGAACTCCCACGGACAATCCCAGCTGTCCCCAGGGAAGCTCCACGTTCTCCTGGCTGTTCTCACAGGTTTTCTCTGGCTCCTTCAAGCAGTTCCCACCACTCCAATTTACCATCAGCCTTCTCACAGCCCAGGGGAGCTGTGGCTGCCCCTGGATCCCTCAAGTGTCCAAGGCCAGGTTGGACAATGAGGCTTGGAGCACCCTGGGATGGTGGAAGATGTCCCTGCCCATGGCAGGGGTGGCACTGGATGATGTTTAAGAGCCCTTCCAACCCAAGCCAGTGTGGAATTCTGTGAATTCTGTTTTTTAAGTCTTGGTGAGAAAGATGGGAAAGTGTGGGAATTGGCAAACCAGAAACTTCCACAGACACTGAAGGGTTTGATTTGCAGCCTTGGAAGGAGCTTGGATTGGTGTAAAAATAAAATACACAGACATTAGGCAGAAAAATCATAAACTCATGTTTCTATTGTTGTAAGTAAGAATATATCTTAAGTATGCCTTAAGAATATGCCTTAAGTGAGAAACTGTATGGGTAAGTGGTGAAGGGTTTCTAATGTGGGGGTGTGTCACACTTGGACATGAAGTGAACAACACACATGGAGTTGGAAAGGCAGAAAAGAAGGAAGGTTTATTTTCAGACCTCGTATATACAGAATTCCAAAGGTGACCATGGACTGGAGGATGGAATTGCCACCTCTCCAACCACACTGGTCAAACTCGCAGTCCATCAAATCTCTCCTCCTCCAGAAAAGAATGCAAAACAATCTTTATTTACATGAAGAGTGTGTGAGAAACTCCATTACAGAAATGTAAACATCAGAAGGCTTGGAAGAAGTTTGAAAGAATAAGACAACACGGGTGTGGTTGTATAGAATTAAGAGTTTAGAAGTTATAATAGAAGCAGTGCAATAGAAGTGAGTAAAGGTGACAGGTCAGAAAAGCAAAATAAACCTTGTGGTGACTGTCCATTGGACTGGAAAGTTATTTATTGTCCTGTAACAAAGAACTTGTGACTGCTCTTGAGCCATGGCCAACTGCTTACTCCTCTAAAATCTCACAGCCCCTGAGACTGATGTTTATCTGAGCAATAAATCATTCTTAGCCCAGCTGTGGTCCCATCCCTTCATTAAATAGTGATGATAATTATAGGAAAGTACCTCGAGACATCTGATTCACCACAATTCTCCTTCCTGGTGTTGAATGACATGGTTTTAAAATATGTGGGCAAAATGGAAAAGGAAAAAAGCAGTGGTTACAAAGGGATGATAAATGAATGAAGCAGCACAAGCAGAAAGTTCATACAGAAATATATGTCTTTTTTTCTTCTGTGGAAGTCTGTAGATAGAAGGAGGCTTGAAAATGGAGTTTCTGAAATGAGCTGTTTACAAAACTCAGGTTTTCCTGCTAAAACCAACTTCTCAGGGAATGTTCTGGATGGCACACATTGCTGAGGAGCACGATGGCTGCAATATTGGAGATTTAACCATATTCCTGCACTCCCAAACACAAGTGCAGCGAGTCAGGAGCACCCACAAGCCAATGCCAATGCCAGGAATAAATAAAACAGACTGAACATAACATTAATTAATCCTCCAGACTAGTTCATGCAGTGAAATCAATGTCTGCTGTGCAGATAAACTTCACCTGAGCAAGAAATAGTGGGGTGAAGTGACAACAGGTTCCAGAAATCCATAATCCCCTGGGCCATCCTGTCCTTTCCCAAAAAATGCTCGTAGTGGATGGAAAAAATGGAAATACAGCCGTACCTGCCTTCACCCCTGCGTGAGTCAGGGTGGGGAAATGTCCCTTTCTGTCACAATGCCATCAAATTCTGGCCCTGAGCAGTCACAGGCTGCTGTAATATTTGTTTTGCCAGCATTTCTGGAATATTTTAATGCCATATTTTAAATGCTGCTGAAATATCCAGGCAGCAAGACAAGGCAAAGCAAAACATCATCATTCACTGCTGTGAGCAGCACACACTCTTCAACGTGCTCATTTTCAAGGCTGAACAGACATTTTTCCTGATGTTTTTAAAATGCAAAAAGCTATTAACTATGCTGCTATTTCACATTTAATATCAAAGAGTGAGTCTCACTCAAGCCAAGATTGTTTCTGATTCCCAGTGCTTGCTGCTCTCTGTATTCCTTCACTTAATAAATTTCTGATGGAAAATACACAGGTTACCCAGTGTATTTATTATCAAGAATTATTTTTGAGTTACAGAAAAACAATCAAACAAATAAAAAAATCCAAGATAAAATTCTGATTGTAAAGGGTAAATTAATATTCAAGATTCCCATGGGGGAAAAAAAGTGAGGAGAAAAAAAGAGCCCTGTTTCTGCACAGGTTCATAGAAGAAAACTTGTCAAGAAAAGAGATTTGTTGAGAATTCAGCCATTTTTTGCTATCACATCATGTACAAATAAATACTGGGTATGAAATCCTCTTTCTGACAAATCCTGTGCTTGAAGATCATTCCCAAAGGCTGAGTCACCCCATCCAGCCACTGGAATTTCACTTCTAGGTTTAAATAAAACCTTCCCTGGACTCTGCAGTGGCCCAGTATTCTTCACATGGAGCATTTTCAGTGCCCTGACATTTAACCTGCTTTTTCTTGTTACCTGCTCCCAAAGGCATGGAAACCCCACGGGAGCTCCATGGGAATGGGAACTGCCCTTGCCCAGACAGCCTGGGCTGCCCTGCCAGCACACATTAAAACCAGCCAGGCTGCATCTGCTGCCAGGGCTCCTTGGGAAGGGGGAGCAGGAATTAGCCAGCTCCCCAGGGCTATTGCTGTGGTGATAAATGAGGAATATTGATCCCTGTGGGGTTCCCCTGTGGATGTCACAGCCTGGTCAGAGGGAAAGCTGAGTAAGTTTTCCCATGAATTGGCCTGGGGAGCTTTAGGGAGCTGGAGATAAACAATGATAGTCAAATATTAAACAATCTGCAGGTGGTGTTTTTTAACAAGCTGTTTACTGATGGGTGTCTTCTTAATTAGCCAATCATGTGAAATGTGTTGATTAAACAACCATCAGGCCCACCTGTACTGAACCAAGGTCTAAAAGAAGAGGATTGAATAAATGGGCTGGCTTTTAGCCCTTTGCCTCCTGATGTGAGTCTGTGTCATCTCTGACTCAGAGGTGCCATCCCCTCAGCAGCTCTCCAAGTGCTTTTCCTGACCTTGTTAAAGCTCCATGGCTGTGAGAACTCAGGTGGGCTCTCGAGGAGCCCGAGGGGAGCACAGGAGCTGGGAGGATGCTCTGAGGATCCCAAGAGGGAAATGAACACAGAGTGACAGAATAGTGCAAGCTGGGAGGGACCCTGAGGGATCAGCCAGCTCCTGAGTGGATGGGACAAAGCCCCCTGAGCCTGGCATTTGGACCCATCTCGGGGTCACCTCCTCTTTCTCCCTGTGCTCTGCTCCCTCTGTGCTCCCTGCAGAGCACAGCCTTGTCCCCCTGTCACTGCTGCTGGCTGGGCACAGCTGTAGGGTCAGTGGGGTTTGGGACAGGGAAGGGTGTGCAGGAGAAGCAGAACTCCACTTACACCCATCTGCAGTGGAATCCCAGAACCCCAGAAGGGTCTGGGTGGCCTCAAGGCTGATGCAGTGCCACCCACCCAGGGACAGGGACACCTTCCTCTCTCCCAGGCTGCTCCCAGCCCTGTCCAAGCTGGCCTAGAGGCCCCAGCCTGGCTGCAGTCAGAGCTCCCATTCCCAGCCAGCCCTGCCTGGCTCACCCAAGTTAAACAATGTGCAGTCAGCCTTCTGTGGGTATGGGCTGAAGGAGATTTGAGCAGCACACAAACAGCATCTCCTTGCCCTCACTTTGAGCAGTTTTCCTTGCTGGGCAACTGCTGGGAGGGAGGACAACCTTCCCCAGCCCACTCACTCTTCTTTTCTGATGACAGCAATTGAATCCAGTCAGCTTCATGCTCAATTTGGCATTATTTAAATGACTACAAGAGGAATAAAATGCTTGGAAATACAAATTTCCATGCACTCCTGTGCTAACACAGCGTGCAGATCTGACTGCTGCAAACAAAAGGCACATCTAAGTGGCAAGTGTTTATTACAGAAGTTCAACCTTCAGGATCATCTTTGCTTATTTCCAGTCCCTTTCATTTAATTGCTTTATTTCAGTTTATCCATCAGCAAAGCTGCTGAAAAGCATTTCCTAAAGAGAGTTTTATCTTTAATCTACAACTCATGTATTTCTTGATTGTCCCTTTAAATCTGTGCCCCTTCCTATAATCTCCAGGGTTTTTCTTGCCTGGAAAAGTGAAGGAAGTGATGTGAACTCACCTAATAACTGCAGGAACAAGTTACACACCCACGTGGGGATTTGTGCAGAGCAGTTAGGGCACTTTGCTGCTCAATTGCACTAATTACCTGCACTGAATTGAAGAGCATCTTCATGTGTAACTGGTTTAGATGGGGGCCCTCTGCACATCTCTTCCAGTTTCTATGTATAGATATTTCCCTGGAAAGCCTCCAGTGGTATTTGGTGCAGGTTTTAGGGAGCTAAAGCTTCCTGCAGAGGAATTTCAACATTCTATTTAGAAAAATGGACTTGCCTGAAATTTTCTTTTCCTGTAGAAGAGCTGCTCTCAGTTTTTTACAGCAGGTCCCTGAGCTGATGAGCTGAGAGCAACAAAATATGGTTAAAATAATGAGTGTTCTGCACCATCAGAGAATCCCAGGATCCCTGAGGTGGGAAAAGCCCTCTGAGAGTCCAGCCCCTAACCCAGCACTGCCAGGACCACCACTAAACCTTGTCCCCAGGTGCCACATCCACGTTTTTGGGACACTTCCAAGGACAGTGACTTCACCACTGCCCTGGGCAGCTCTGTCAGTGCCTGACCAGCCTTTCAGGGAAAAAAAATTCCTTTATAGCCAGTCTAAACTTTCAGTGGTCAAGTTTGAGGCTGTTCCCTCTCCTCCTGTCCCTGTTCCCTGGAGCAGAGCCCGACCCCCCCGGCTGTCCCCTCCTGTCAGGAGCTGTGCAGAGCCACAAGGTCCCCCCTGAGCCTCCTTTTCTCCAGGCTGAGCCCCTTTCCAGCTCCCTCAGCTGCTCCCCATCCCAGCTGTGCTCCAGCTGTGGTTCTGCTCAGTGCCCTGGCTTTGGGAGCACAGGAATGGGAACACATTTTCTCACACTGAGACGTGGAGCCAGAAGTGCTTCAAAGAAAAACACAACAGCTCATCCTGTCAGGGCCTTTCTTGCTGAAAAAATGGAAAGCTGTGGCTGCCCCATCCCTGGCAGTGCCCAGGGCCAGGCTGGATGGAGCTCTGAGCACCCTGGGCTAGTGGAAGGTGTGGAAGGACTGGAATGGGATGAGCTTTAAGGTTCTTCCCTATCCAAACCATTCTGGGATCCATCACCTATCCTATGAAGCTCAGAGAGTGTTTCCTCATTTGCTGCCTCCTGACTCATTCCAAGGAGGGTTTCTACACAAAAAGAAGAGCCAGCATTTCGTAAAGAGAATTAAATCAACCCCCAGCCTCCCCATCGTGCCAGCAGCAGTCTCTGGGTGTGGAGGGTCCTAATGAGGACACTTGATGAGAGCCACACCAGTTCCCAGGAGCAGGGGAAGATCAGAGCCTGAAAAGCACAGGAATAAAAAGGACTTGGAATAAGAGTTTAAAATAAGTGCATGCAGGGGAAAAACCTCTGCAAGGTCTTTCAGTGCCTTGGCATTTGACCTAAGCCTAACCCTAACCCAGCTCACACATCTCTGCAGGGGTGGGGTGAGCTGGGAGGATGTGGCATTCTCCAGGTCACACATCTCCCTCCCAGAGCTAAAATAAGGAACTACAAGCAGGGCTGCCAGAATGGCACAGGGAGTGAGGAGCAGCCTCAAACCATGGCTCAGCCAGGGGACCTCGCTGTCCTGTGGGTTTAGTTCCCTTGCACTGGGAGGGGAGGTCACAGCAGGGCACTAAAGCCCAGCCTGGCTCAGCAGCCACCCTCTGGGAGGTGACACTGAGTGCCTGCTTCTCATTTAGGTGGTGGGCTTTGTCATCTGTTTCTCTGCCTCCCTCCACTCTTCACCCTCTCATGGAAAGCCTCATTTGGCTCTGGTTGTGAAAAGGAGAAAATGCACCCAATGAACACAAGAAAATTAGGGACACTTTGCCAAGTTCCGGGGTAGGTGTGTGGAAATCAGTCCTCATTAATTAGAGCTATTAAATCCTAAAGAAACCCCCCCAGGATCATCCACTGCCCAGACTTGTCATTGACCTCCCTTCCCCCCAGTCCACATTTCACCTCTTTGTTCCCTCACATCTGACACACAGCATGACCAGAAATCCCACACATTTCTTTCTTCCCCAGAGTCAGAATTGCTCCCGCAGGCCAAAGGAAACTCAGAGCACACCCAACATCCAGGGTAAGGACAGACCCTGGAACTGGATCTTTTTTTCCTCCATTCACCAGCAAATAAAAGAATTGTGGAAGATGGGAAGATGGAAATTTATTTGGCATTTTCAGAGAGGCCTCTCCTGTGACCAAAGCCACTCTCCACAGCTGCACTCCAGGCTGGGTGACAGAGTTTGATCCTTACCTAAGGATTTTGAGGCTGCTGACACCTGGCACTGAAAAGCTGCTTGCACCAAAGATATCCCAAGTAATCAAAGCTTTGGATAATCTCTCACTCTCACTGGGGAAGTTTGGTGCCCAGCTGGTACAGGGGTGCAGCAAGGGCAATGTCCAGACCCAGGAAAAGACATCCCTGTGATCCCAGGTGGCTCTGGAGTGTGGCTGGGAATGCAGGGTTAAAACCAGCTGAACCAGGGCTCTGCAGGTGTTTGGGATTTTCCTCCAGAAAGGCAGTGAGCAGAAAAGCCAGGATGAGTTCCTGATCCCTGGGGAGGCTGGAGATACTAAATGCAGTGCCAGAAGCAGAGGTGGGACCTGTCCCAGCTTTCAGCAGCTCCACAGAACTGTTTTGGCTGTGAGCTGCCAGCGAGGCAAAGCACTTTTTTTGCCACAGGATTCCTGAAAAAAAAAAAAAAAACCCAAAAAAACAGAGTGAGAGGAAAAAAGAAATTTCCATGACAACACAATGGGTTGAGAGAGGAAATCCTCACTTTCATGGAGAATGGTGCACAAAAAAAAAATTAGGATAATGTAATAACAAAGACACTATTCAAACCCAAATCCCCTTTCAGCAGGAGCAGAGAGGGGTGAACTCAGCAATTCTGTCTCCAGTCATTGACATGATGAGCTCCTCCTCTGCAGAAACATGATTAGCCCATATATCCACAGGCACAAAGCCCTGCAATGAATGAGGGTCTCATGGCAAGCACGTGGAACAATTCATTCCTCCCACAAAAGTGACAAATAAGGAGAATTCCACCTCATTGCTGAGATGCTTTTTGGCCTGGCTGCAGTAAAGCTGTAACAATTGTAATGGCACAGCCACACAAATTATCCTTTGTGGAATTACAAACTTTTGAGGAATTGGGCATTTCACTGCATAAATCTGCCTGGTTTGTATTTCAGGGACATGGGCAGGCAGCACACACAGCCCAGGGGAAAGCAGCCACATTTTCCAGAGGAACTGACTCAATGGGAAAGGGGACCCTGGCCACAATTCAGGGTTTATCAGTGGACATGTCAATCTTTCCACACAGAGAAAGATTTGTGATAAGGTTAAAGATACCTCAGACTGTTCTTCCTTCCCCTCACACAGATTTAGAAGCCCAAGGACACCTGTTAGGACGAGTGGAGATAAGAAAGGACAGTCATATTTCCTTATCTGGAGCTCTCTGCTTTATAGCCCTTCAGCCTTACAGAGCAGGAGTGGTTTTATTCCCAGAGAAGGTCCCTGGGAACATTGTGAACAGCTTTCTAAACACTCAGAGTCTCCTGAGGAGGCAGCAGCTGGATCCACACCTGGAGTAAAGGCCTCCTGCCCACACAAACACAGACAGAAATCCATGGGAGTTCATCCAGCTCCCCCTCCAGCCAGGGGATCCCCATCCCATAAATCCTCCAGGCTTGTTTTGATCTGGGATACATCCCAACCCAGACTGCCCACTCGGTCTGTGCTGGAGGCACTGGGATGCTGAGCATCAAGATTTTGGCTGCGAGGTTCAGCAATCAGAGCCTGTCCCTACATTCAGTTATTAAGGTAATCTGAGGAACATCCCCAGAGCACACAAAGCCACAGGAGCCTCAGCATCCTCTGCCACCTCCTTGTCTGGGTTTTGAAACTGCTCCTGTTTGACACTGTGCTTAATCTACTGTTAATACATTCTTTCATTATAACAGTACTTTATGAATAAATTCTTCTATAAAACCTTACAATGATGCAATCCAGCCTGAAGCTCCTTTGATTTTGCTCAATTTGGGCTTGGGATGCTGCCTAGAATTAGTACTTAGGCAAGGTTTGAGAAATGCTGAAACTTTAAAATTAGATGTCAGAAAAGCTCCATTTGTGAGGACAACATCAAAGTCAAAACATGGGAAATGCTGAGATTGTATTGAAACCTTAGTAAAGATTATTATTCCAGGCAAGGAATTTCTTTTTCCTTTCAACAATAGGCCCGTAATCAGAATTGCCTCCTGTGCTGAGCACACAGCTCAGTGCCCAGGCAGCACGCCCTGCTCTCACAGCACAACGTGCCAGGGAGGGGTGGCAAGGGATTTGTCCTTGTCCACAGGGAAAATCAAGAGCCTTCAGGAGGCAGTGGAGATTCTGGGTGGACTCTCCATGACCCACTGGAGAAACTTTCCTGTGCAGGGACTGTGGCAGGTGCTGGAGATGGCTACACTGGTGTCTCAGGGGAATCACTTGCTGGAAGGAGCTGAGCAGTCCCATTTACATGATGAAATCTTGGTGAGGCCACTCCTGCCCTGAGGTGACTTGTGCACATTTCTCAAGCTCCTGGTGCCATCTGTGCCATGACCCTGCAGCTCTTGGCCATGTTGGGCAGGATTCATCTGCTGGAACATCCCCTTGAGCTCAGCCAACAGCTCTGCTGAGAGTGCCAGGCCTCAGGAGATGTGGACATCCAATTCCAGCTGCCCAGGAATTGTCACAGTGCTGTGTGTGCAGGGAAATGTTCTCACAATGCCTTTGAGAATGATGGAGTCGTTTAGGTGGGAAAAGAATTCCAAGACCATCCAGTCCAACCATTGACCCAGCACTGCCAAGGCCACCATTAACCCATGTCCTCAAATGCCACATCCACACTCCTCAGTTCCTCCCAGGATGGGGACTCCACCTCTCTGGGCAGCTGTTCCAGGGATGGATAGCCCTTTCCATGAAGAAATGTTCCCTAATACCCAATCTAAACCCCCCCTGGCCCAGCCTGAGGCCGTTCCCTCTCCTCCTGTCCCTGGAGTCCCCCCGGCTGTCCCCTCCTGTCAGGAGCTGTGCAGAGCCACAAGGTCCCCCCTGAGCCTCCTTTTCTCCCGGCTGAGCCCCTTTCCAGCTCCCTCCGCCACTCCAGCCCCTTCCCTGGACACACTCCAGCCCCTCAAGGTCGTCATTCTTCTCCTGAGGGGCCCAAACCACCCCAGGCCTGGAGGTTCCCCAGCACAGGGGACGGGCACTGCCCTGGCCCTGCCGGACACCCCGGAGCTGATCCAGGCCAGCAGGAGCTCTTGTCCAGGGCTGTTAAAGGCATCCAGACAGAGATTCCCCACGTGTGCAGCCTTTGGCACCCACTGTGCTGGCTGACCCTCCACCCTGCACAGGTGAAGCATGGACAGTGGAGTCTTCAACTGATTGAAGTCGAAAAGTGGAAATGTTTATTACAGCATCAGGCAGAAACTGAATTATTTCCAAAGGCATGTGCAAAGAATCACAGCCTGTGGCTCTGTATTTATCAGTCTTACATATTCCCAAGTCTTACATATTCCTAAGTCTTACATATAATTCCCAAAATTACTAATGCATATTCATTACCTAACCCCACCCACCCATTTCATATTAAAATGTATTTAAATGAGTCCAAAGTTCCTTCATGTTTGCACAGTCCTTCACCTCAAATGGGTCGGTGGCTCTGAAATGGGTCTTTGGTCTCCTGAGGTCCCAGTGACCCTTCACCTTTGCCTTGCTGGCAGGCTTTGGACCCCTTGGCTGCAGCTCAAGGTTCAGGGCCCAGGTGCAGCCTCTTCTTTTTCACCATCAGATCCACATCCCATCCTGCTTCTTTGAACACAGTAAAGACAAACACATGATTTATATCTTAGCCTTAACTATTCCATCTGCTAATAATTAACTATCCCTTATTATCTCTACTCTTCTTGCTATACTCTTAATTGTTTCTATCCCCCCTAACTAAATCTGGCTAAACTTTTAACTCTTTCAGTTCCTTTAAACTTGATTCACAGGCCCTGGGCCAGGCTCACCCCACACAGCCCAAGCACTTTCAGCTCAGCCCTGCTCCAAGCCAGGCTGGGTTTGGAATGGGGAGCAGGAGAGGGGAGAAGGAAGGCAAGAGATAAAGGAGAAATCTTTGCTATTTGATCTGAAATGAAAATGTCTAAGAGCCCTTCCTTGAAGAGCACAAGGATGAAAGGAGCAGGAGCACAGCTCCGTGTGCTTGTGCCTGCATTTGAGAATAAAAAGCAGTGAAAAAAGAAAACTCCTTTCTCCTCATTTTATCTGAGGGCAGAATGCAGACAGCAGGGTTTGTATTTACCTCTCATTTGGATTCAACAAATGTGTCCTGTGAATACATTTTTAGAAACTATTTTTCTTCAGGAATACGTTTTTTATTAGCTGTTATTGCTCAATTTGTGCTGGTTTCTAAAGAACCCGTGTGCCTTGTAGGGACAGATGAAGACGAATGATTCATGGCTCACTGCAAAGATCCAGGTTTTCTGAGCCTCATCAGGCAGGCATTTCACAGGGATCCATCCCAGGTGAACACACTGGAGCAGTTGTGGCCTGGCTGGAAATGCACCAGGAGTAGGCACAGGGATACAGATCCAGGTTTTTCCCAAAGGAGAGCCACGCTGGAGGCTGACAGACCTCAGTACACATCCACAGCTTTTCAAATCCTTTAGTTGCCTTCTAGCCCCAAACCAATGGAGCTTTCCTCCCCTGCTCCTCTCTTCCCCCTCCTCTCCCACCACTGTAGCTTACAGGACAAATTTAATCAGGTTGGGGTTTTACTTCTTCATTCACAGGGTCATTTGAGTGACAACACCATTTTTTTCAACAGCAGAACAAATTTTCCCATGAACATCCAAAGGACAAGGCCAAACTGGGAACTCAAGAGGAAAAAAAGCCCAAAAAATGTGTTCAGGTGCCTGGTGCAGCAGGGCCAGGACATCAGGATCCCTGAANGTGACAACACCATTTTTTTCAACAGCAGAACAAATTTTCCCATGAACATCCAAAGGACAAGGCCAAACTGGGAACTCAAGAGGAAAAAAAAGCCCAAAAAATGTGTTCAGGTGCCTGGTGCAGCAGGGCCAGGACATCAGGATCCCTGAACTCCTCCTGCAGTGATAACAACACCCTCACACTGAAGCATAAGTAGATGCTCTGCAATTCATATTCCCCATACAAATATGATTTCTGGGTAGGGATATATGTGTAAAATATTCCATATGTGGGAAATACATCTCTCTCCATCTGAAGATACCATTTGGGATCTCAGACCCATTTCCTTGGTGATGCTGAATGAGTTACCACTGAAATCAATCTTTAACTAACAAAAATCCATTCTCTTCTCCCATTATCCACTGGAGGAAAGAAAAATGAGTGAATAGAACAACTGAAAGGGAGCAGAAAAGTCTTGCTATACCTACTCCTACCCCAGCACCTGGAGGCTGGAGGACCTTCCCAGGTATTTTGTGGGCACAGTCCCAGAGGGGGGAGGTCTCACCGTGTGCTCCAGCAGCCCCAGGGCTGGGGCCTGAGTTAAGTGTGAGCTTCCACCAAGAGGGGAGGACAGGCTGTGCAGGGAGTGAAGACAGGGCACAGATTGCAGCCAGCTGCCCTTCCCACACAGGGAGGCTGGGGCAGGGAAGAGCCAGGCAGGGGAAGCCAGAGGATCACTGCTATTTCTCCCATCCTCTGAATTATGAGAAAAACACCTTTTATTTCCTTTTTTTCTTCCTTCTGAAGTAATCACCCAAGCCTAGAGAGATACTCTAACAATAATTCATGTCCTAAATTGCTTCCCTTTCCTGGTCAGCTTACTTGGAAAGTGTCCCACAAATTGCAGCCCAGGAATGTTCTTTTGTTCTCCTTCGAATTAGCTGGTACAGGGGTGTAAAACAGGAGAGGTTTATAACGAATATTAGGAAGAAATTCCTCCCTGTGAGGGTGGGCAGGCCCTGGCACAGGTGCCCAGAGCAGCTGTGGCTGCCCTGGATCCCTGGCAGTGCCCAAGGCCAGGCTGGACAGGGCTTGGAGCAGCCTGGGACAGCGGAAGGTGTCCCTGCCATGGCAGGGGTGGACTGAGATGAGTTTTAAGGTCCCTTCCAACCCAGACCATTCTGGTTCTTTTATGAGATGTCTTCTCATCCTTTTCTGGAGGAAAACCTAAACAAAAAGAGCATTTAGGAAAATGCAACACAAAATGTCCTACATGAGGAAAGCTGCACAAGAGTAATTAAAAAATAATAGCAAGGAAGATGCAGCCCTTTGCAGAATTCAGTAATCAAGAAGTTCACCTGCTCAGCACAAACCAAATTATTTTCTTGGTAGAAATGTCTAAAGTGGTATTGGATTTAAGGAGCTTGCAGAAGTAGGTACACATTTTAATTGCCAGGAAAATAAATGAAAGGCAACCACAGTGCACTGAGCTGACTGATGAAATTGGGGTGGAAGGGTGTAATTATATTATTTTATAATAGTTATATTATTTCAGAGAAGGTATGATATAAAAACCAGTGGGTGAATGTGTCAAAGGCTGATTTTTCTGAGCAGACACTTAGTCCTGTAAGGATGAGGAGTGTGCAGGGAATGAGGAGTGTGTGAGGATGAGGAGTGTTTTGGGATGAGTGACTGAGCATGAGGAGTNTGTGTGAGGATGAGGAGTGTGAGGATGAGGAGTGTGTAAGCATGAGGAGTGAGTGAGGATGAGGAGTATGAGGATGAGGAGTGTGTAGGGATGAGGAGTGAGTGAAGATGAGGAGTGTGTGAGGATGAGTGAGTGAGTGAGGATGAGGAGTGTGAGGACGAAGCTGCGCAGGAGCAGGGCTGGGCAGGTGGCAGCAGGCTGGCAGTGCCCCAGGCCCATGCGCAGTGACAGCACTGCCATCTCCCCTCTCTCGGGGAGCCTGCTGCAGCAGAGCTCTCCGTTCTTCCCCAGCCCACAGATGTAGCAGTTGGTTTGATTTGATCAGCTCAGCCATCCTTCAGTCACTTCCTGGGGGGATCCATGGGAGTTTCCTCCTGCAGGCACTGCCAGCACACTGGGAATTTCTCAAGAGTGACAAGAGCACTCTTCAGCAGCAATGTCACCAGCAAAACAAGCTGAGAAACAGATAAATATTGTGACAATGTCACTCCATCCACACGATGAAGACAAGAAACCTGCTCCAGGAGGAGCATTTCAGAGAATACTGCTGTGTTTTACAAAATGTTTGGGATTTAATGAAGCGTCCATCATGGCAGAAAATTTCTAATTCAAGCTTTGAAGCAACTATACCCTGGGGGGGTTTAAAAGCCCTGTGGATGTGGCACCTGGGGACATGGTTTAGTGGCTTTGCAGTACTGGGGGAATGGTTGGACTCCATGGTCTTGAAGGTCTTGTCCAACAAAAACAATTTTCAAGAATTTCAACAATTTTCTGTAGGCAGAAGGGCCCTGGACCTCCCTCCTGGACTCTCAGAATGCTGAGAGGGAACCATAAACCCATAAATTATCAGGGCTTCATTGAAGCCAAGGGAAATAGGAGACTCTCCAGCACTCACAGACCTGCCCTCCCATCTTCAGCTCTTGGTGAGAGCAAGTAAAAAATCTTAAATTCCTTTCCCCTGAGATCTGGAAAGAACCAGAGGGAATTTCACCCTGAACACTGTCCCTGTGATAAGATGCACAAGCAAAGCTCCCAGAAGTGGGTAAGAGCAGGTAACTTCTGAAATGCTCTGCACCAGCAATGGCAGGAGAGGGGGCTGTCACCTGGGAACAAAGGACATCAAAGTCTGCAGGCAAAAGCTGCTTTTCTTCTGTTTCCCTCAAATATGTTGGGTTTGATGCCAGCCTTGGCAGTACCACCTATTTATAGCTGTTGGCCAACGACAACAACAAGATTTGAAAATCAAATGCAGAGCATCCCAACCCTTTGGGAACAGCTTTTCCTGCACCTTGGGCTCCTTAAACAAAGCTGACTGGGAGGCTAAACTGAGCACTGTAAAGCAGAGGGGGCAGTGATGGTCTCTCATAGTCTGCCATTCACTTCTCTCCAAGAACATATGAGAAGTCACAGCAGATCAGGAGGAGCAGCCCATGGAGGGTGAGGGGGGATGCCAAGCCATCCTGCCTTCCCAAATGTCACACTCCAGCTCCTCACTGAGCCACTGCTCACCTCCAGCCCCGTGAGATCAGGGTCTGCAGCACTTGTTAGATATGAGATCACTCAGCAAGGATTCCTTTCATCCCCCAGTGTGGGCTAGGAAGTGATCCTGAAAGGTGCCCTGGCTGGCTGTGCCTTTCCATAGTGACTAAAGCCAGGCAGGAGGCTCACAGGGATTGCTCAGGGCTCTGCTGGGGCTCTGATTTTCCCCATGGATGCTTTCCTCCACCCATGCACAGCTCTGCCTGTCCTCAGGCTCTGTCAAAGGCCAAGCCTGCCCACACCTTGCATTTCTGTTCTCTTTGTGTCTTTTCCTCTTAGGATCTTCTTTCTGTGACTCTCTGGGGCTGGCAGTGCTTTACTGGGGCCTGAGAGGGACCTGTTCCCTGACATTCTTCTGGAAATGCCCTGAACAAGGCAACCTCAGTTCATTTCTTTTTCTGCCCCATTTCATGTGCAGGATGCTGCTGCTCTGGGAGGGTGGATGCTCTGAGGAGAGCCTGTCACCAGTGGTGCTGCCCAGGTGTCCTAGGCTGGAAATGGGGCTGTGTGTTCTGTCCCCATCTGTCAGAGCTGGGGCAGCTCTCTGCTGTCCATGGGGCAGTTTCCTTCATCTCTCCCACAGCCAATCCTCCCTGCAGGAGATCTCTGCTGTCCATGGCCACTGAGTGTCCCTGCATGGCTGAGNAATTCAGAGGGAGGGGGTTTCCATTTTCCATTTCAGGGGAGGCTCCTGCCTTCCTTAGCAGACACCTGGCTGTTCAAACCAAAACAGCAGCAGAACCTTCCAGCAGATCCCTTTGGGCAGGAGCCTCTGCAGAAGCTCTCTGGTGGTGGGTGGCCAGGTGGGGACCTCTCAGAACAAAGCTGGGCCCTCACCATATTCCCTGTGCTTCTTCCAAAGTGAGGATGCACTTGAGAGATTCCAGAAGGCTCTCGTGGAGATGTTTCCACTTAAACCAGCCTGGTGAGATGGGCTGAGAAGAAAATGAAACACCGAAGGAGAACCAACTGTTAAAGCACTTTAACTGGTGAGGCAACCAGATATTTATCCCTTTGGAGTTCTTCCTGACAGACCACAAACAGAGGGAAGCAGAGCCAGCCTGACCTGGTTTGCCACGTCTCTTTACATCTGCATTCTGATGAAGGTTCCCTTAATCACACAGGTTGTGTAAAGCAATTTATTCTGCCATTTTCATTTAGTTCCCTGCAGGTTTCTGAACCTTTTATAGAGCCTTGGGTGAAGCTGTTGAGCTCCTGGAGTTGTGAGGCACCAGAACAGGTTGTCCATGAATATGAGGGATGAACATTCCAGGAGGGTTTCAGAACACAGATGGACAAGGCTCCTGGTGACCTGATCCAGCCTTGGAGCTGCCTGCTTTGAATTTGTCTATGATTTCAAATTCTCTGTGCTACCATAAGGCTAGAAAAGGGATGTTTTATTAAAAGCCAAAATGTTTATTCAGTCTCTTAAATCTGCACACTCAAGAAAGGAGAAATGATTTCTTTTTATTTATAATAAAATTCTGAGGTTTCAGGACTAATCTGACGGAAACTTTGATGTCTTCCCTGCCTTTTTTTTTTTTATTAGTGATAAGGCCTTGGCTTTGAAAACTAAAAAACAAGAAATTATTAATTAAAAAAGCAAGGGAAGTCCACTCCTGGTGACTTTCCCTTCTGGTTCTCTGAGGGATGTGCTGAAATTCCAAGCTGCTCTGGAAGCAGACTGCAAGGAGACACCACAGGAGCTCAGTTCTCCTGGAAATGCTCTCTGTGTGGGAGAGGAGAGAGGGAGGCATTTGAGGATAAGAGAAGTGAGGCAGGGAAGAGCAAAGCTCTCAGCAGTCAGATGGAGTTACTTTCTGCCAGCCCTGGGTCCCCCCCTGGGCTTCACCTGCCCCAGCAGCGGGAAGAGCTGATTGCAGAGCTGCCTGTGCTGGATCAGCTCCTGCCCAGGGGAGGGGGATGTGGGCCAAAAAGTGCTTTCAGGCAAGGCTGTGACCTACTGAAGGGATGGAGTGGTGTCACTGAGCTGTCCCTGCCCTGCTGTGTCCCTCTCCCGGGAGGGAGTGGTGTCCCTGCCCCCAGACGGAGCAGAGGGGCTGAATCCCTGCTGGAGGCTCCCACTTGCAGTGGGAATGCTGCAAAGAGGAGGTCTGAGGGCTCAGGAAGGGGCAAATTTCCAGTGAAGATGGGCCAGGACACATCTTCATGGGTGTGGAATTTGGGATGACACCGTTAGTGAGTGATGGTGATCTGATTAACTGCACAACCAGTCCAGGAAATGAGTGGGGTTTCCTCTTCTGCATAGCATGGAAGTGGAATAATTAACCAAGGAAAGTGTGATAACCAATTAAAGAAAAGTGGGATGTGTGAAAGGAAAAAACTCCAAACCAATAAATTGGAGAGTCCATAGCTGAACACAACAGGGATATGGAAATACTGCACAAGGAAAGGTGGGAATGCAATTTCCAGAGAGTCTCACCTCTCTCCATGAGGAGTTCCTTGCAGCTGTGCTTGTTTCTGTCCCTGAATGAAGGAACCTGATGGATGAAACCCCAGCTTGTATCAGGGAGTGAGGGGAGCTGGCAGCTGGGAGGAATGGAACACGCTGTTCATTCTGGTGAATGACCCAAAGCAGAGCATGGAAAATCTGAAACGAGCAACGTCCTTGACTGTGAGCTGGGTGACAGTGGAAGGAACACAGGGAAAAGTTGTAGGAAGAGCCTGGATGATCTTTAAGAGCAATGGGGAGGGGAGAAGAAGGCTTGAGAGAGGAGAGTTCACAGTGAAATCTGTTACCTGGAACTGGCTGGAAAGATCAGCTTTGCACCTCTTTTTCTGAAAATGCAGGGGTTTAGAAGAGGCTTTAGTTTTTCTTTTCTTTATTTTGTGTTAATTTCTTTTATTTTAAAGTACCCCTGGCTTTAGGCTTCTGCTGCTGTTTCTTTGATTCAGCCTCAGTCTGAGTGGAACTCAATGTCCTGTGGATGCTCTCTAAGAACTCCCCTTCGTGCCAGGGGATCCACAGCAGCTCAGGTTCCTGCCAGGAAGACCCTTTTACCACTTTTGGGCAGTATCTGCACCTATGGAAGAAAATTCACTGTCAGAAACCAAAAGGGACCCTGGCACTCTGTGTCCCTGAAGGACAGGGGCATGGTTTTGGGTTATCCTTGGCAACCATTGCAGGGATAAATGGGCAGGAATTCTCCAACTCCACGTGGGACATTTTGGCTGGCTGGACACTGAGCTCTCTGTGTTGTTTGGTGACTCCAGAAATACATTGAACACAGAGCAGGATGGTTTTAAACTCACTCTGCACAGCACTTCTGCCCATCCCCACTTACACCAGCAGTGCCACTAACTGTGGTAAATGTATTTATTTTCCTGCTCTCTCTTGTTAAACTCCTGCTTTTCTCTGCTGCTGCACATCAGAGATGTCAACTCAGTGCTAACCTGGTAAAGCTGGAGAGCTGGGCCCAGGGGAGGGCGAGGGAGAGGTTGGTGGGGAGGCATCCAGCAGCTGAAGCAGAAAAAATGTGACTTTATAAATCCTTCATCCCCTATATCTTTCCAGAAACATTTCTCAGCAGCTTCCTTATGGAAAATTAAACTCTGCTCTGGCTGTGCTTCACTCTAACTTCTGTGCTTCAAAACAGCCTCGCTCTGTCATTTATTTGGAACAGCAGGGCTTGCCTTGGCTTCTCGGATTGCCTGGTCTCAGAGCAAAATGAAAGCAAGGAAAGCATCTCTCAGCCTATCTGGGGATGTGGCCTGAAGGGCAGGAAGGTGGGGAAACATCAGAAAATTAGTCAGGAGCTTCTGGGAGCATCACACATCCTCAGGAGGAGCAGAGCACTGCTGGGAGCCTCTCTCCCCGTGAGGCTGCTGAGAGCCCTGCAAGGCTGGGCTGGGTTTGTGCTGAGCCCTGCAGCCCTCCCTGAACCCGTGCTGCTGGGGGAGCTGCCCATCCCCGTGTTTGGAGCACTCTCAGGAGGCTGGAGATGGGCTCTCCTGGTGTCGCCCCTGCTGGAGCTGCTCTGGCACCATCTGTGTGTGTTTGTCTGTGCTGCCCCTGCCCCTCTGCTCACCCTGGCTGTGCCCATCTGGCATCAGGGATGAAAGGCCAGAGCTGGCACAAGGATTGCTCAACCCTGTACCAAAAGCTTCCGTGGGATTTCCCAGCAATCCCAAATCCCCTGGGCAGGGACCCTCGGCTGGGAGTTTTGATCATGGGTCACTGGTATAAAATGTGGGGCTCAGTGGACACCAAAGCTGCCATTTAATGAGTCAGTGGCTCTGGAGAAGCACTTTGAGGCCACACAGGTATGAGCCTTGTCCTGGAGAGTTATCCAAGAGCACAGAAACAGGGAATCCAGGATGGTTTGAGCTGGAAGGGCCTTTCCAAATCCTCAGGTTCCAGCCCCTTGCNTGCTCCTCTGGGAATGCAGGGGGAAAAGGCTGCTGTGCTGTTGCCAAGGTCAGATTGGATCCAGGTAGGAATGCTTGGCTCCTCCCCTGGGCAGAGCATCTCCCATGGGATGCTGGAATTTTCTCAGCCATGCAGGGACACTCAGTGGCCATGGACAGCAGAGATCTCCTGCAGGGAGGATTGGCTGTGGGAGAGATGAAGGAAACTGCCCCATGGACAGCAGAGAACTGCCCCAGCTCTGACAGGTGGGGACAGAGCACACACATCTCTTACAGCCCAGGACAGCTGCCCTGGGAGATCCCTGGAAAATCCACTGTGGATATCACCCTGCTGCATCCATTCCCTGCTGCAGCTCCACGCTCCAGAGCCTGTTTAGATGCTCTTATTAACGGCTTTGTTCTCTCACTTCTCAAGCTGACAGTTTATTTTCCCTCCTCCAGGTTGCTGCCATCACACCAGGGAATATTTACAGCCGTCTATACCCCCTGGCCATGCATTTTCCAGACAACTGGCTCATGGGATATACACTCTCCCTGAAAGGAGAGATGGGGAACTCTAAATAGAACTGAGGATGAGCCTCTCAGGGTGCACAGGCTCCTTGTGGCTCCCTTAATTTCCTCCCAAGCTCCCCAGCATATGGAAAATTAAGACCCCACATAAAAAGAGTTCAAAAGTTGTCCCTAAAAAGCACCCCACAAGATGAGGAGCGGGGGGAATTCAGGGGGAATTTCTTCATGGAAATGGTTGTTAATCATTGGCAGGGGCTGCCCAGGAAGGTGGTGGAGTCCCCATCCCTGGAGGTGTCCAAGGAATGGCTGGACATAGCACTCAGGACTCTGGGCTGGTGACAAGGTGGGGATCAGGCACAGGGTGGGCTCGATGGTGTGGGAGGTGTTTTCCAACCAGAATGATTCTGGGATTCTGGGATTCTGTGAGCCAGCTCTGGTGCAGCTGTATCCCAGTGCTGGGCTGCTGGGAAAGAGCTGGCAGGGCCCTTGCTGGAGCTTCCTGCTGTGCTCAAGCCCTTTGCTCCCAGCCTGGCCTGATCACAGCTGAGCCTGGGCTTGGCCTTGCTGATCCCAGCTTGGCTTCCCGGCTGGATCCAGGGTCTGTCACCACGAGCCTGGCTGGACAAGCCTGGCTGAGCCCAGCCGTGGCTGCTGGACCCTCTGCTCTCAGCCAGGCCTGGGGCTGCAGCAGGACATCACTCCTGCCTCAGTGTCCCCACTCCTGCCTCGTGTTCCCCTCGGAACAGCCCCCCTGCTTCTCCTGCCAATT
>VXBC01001437.1:105301-117578 GCA_013399945.1 Ploceus nigricollis | reverse complement strand
ACCTGGAATCCTGTGCCCAGCTCTGGGCTCTCAGTTCAGGAAGGACATGGAGGGGCTGGAGTGAGTCCAGAGAAGGGCAGTGGAGGTGGTGAAGGGTCTGGAGCACAAGTCCATTGGGGAGCAGCTGAGGGAGCTGGGTGTGTTCATCCTGGAGAAAAGGAGGCTCAGGGGGGACCTCATGGCTCCCTACACCTGCCTGGAAGGAGGCTGGAGACAGGTGGGGGTTGGTCTCTCTGCCCAGGTAACAAGGGACAGGATGAGAGGAAATGGCCTCAAGCTGCACCAGGAAAGGTTTAGATTGGCTATTAGGAAGAACTTCTTCTCTAAAAGGGTGGTCAGGGTGTCCAGGGATGTGGTGGATTCACCATCCCTGAAAGTGTTTGGGAAAAGTCTGCGTGTGTCACCGGGAGACACGGATTAGTGGTGAACACAGCGGTGCTGGTTACGGGTTGGACTGGATGACCATGGAGGTCTTTTCTGAACAACACAGCCATGCTGGGATTCTGTCTGAAAGAGGCGGTGGGTGAAGAAGAAGCATCTTCAAAGAATCTTGCCTACATGTGAAAAACAGGAGACTGGTTTGTGTGCCTGACTGACATTTCAGTTCATTTCCCTGGTCTCTGCAATGAGGGTGTGTTCAGTCCCTCCTGCTGCTCTGTACCATGGGATGCATGACTGACTTACATTTTGTCAAGTCATTCCCTGTCTGGACAACAAGTCATCTTGCTGTCTTTTTTGGATTATTTTTGTATTTTTGCCGAGAGTTGCTAAGCTGCTCAATAAACTGGTGTGGTTCAGCCTTGGAACAACTGGGAATCAAATGAATGTACAGAATGCAGCAAGATTTCCTCCCTGCCCCTGTTTTGCCATACCTGTTTGGGGAATACCTTTCTCCACAGTTCATTAATTGTTCAGAATACCAAATTACCTCTAGACAATATGTCTGGTAAACTGTTTATGTCTCCTGACACAGTGTTTTTTCTGCTTTTCCCCAAACCATTATCTGGTATTTCTGTGTCTGACATGTTATCAGTATTACAATATTCTCTACCAGGCATAGTTAATACAGACTTCATTTTCTTTGATAGTTGCTTTACGTCTGCATGAAAAATTAAAGGCATTTTAAATTAATATATTTTACTTTTAAGCATTTTATGTCAAAATGGCCCTGTGGCTCATGAAACCTGCTTGTCCTTTCTGTAGCATGCAGTCTCAGCATATTTCACTTGCATTTCTTCACTGCCAAATGGCTACTGATGGCTAGCTCTGAACTCATCACACCTTTATCTACATTTAGGTGGAAGGAAGGAAGACAGCAAGTGAGGAAGACCTGATCTAGAATATGAACATTCATACTTGCAGGAAGCAATGCTGATGTTCAGCAAAACTTCTGGTTATCAGCAGACTACCAGGGTCTTCTGAAATATTGTTTCTGATTATTTCACTCTGTGTCCCAGTTCTGGACAACAGATACCTACTAGCCAATGCCTGAAATTTGACGAGATAGAAGTCTGCTTGTTAAAGCTCACGACAGAAACAGCTAGATTGCCAAGTGCCAAATTAAATTCAAGTCTTCCAGAAAAAGAGATTTATAAAGGGAAGCAGTACTAATTCCCACTACAAAACCACAATCATAGGTGGTCTGAGACTTAAGAGATAAACTTAGGTGTTCTCAAAGGAGGATTTTTAGTATCAGATGTCACCAAAACTGCAGCAGAAATCTTGCTAAAAGGGGGAAGGTGAAGATACAGGTAAGCCCACTAACAGGCAAGAGTGGACAATGTGGTCTCCAGCAGCTGATTGTGATAGCTGTGTTTTTTCCTAACAGCTGATTTCCCTGCTTGTTTAGTGCTGAAGTTCAGGTATACTTACCAGAACACACGGGCAGGCTGTGGGCGAGCTGTGAGCACGCTGCTGAGCCCTGGTGCCTGTTAGTGGTGGTGCTCCCCGACAGCCTCCAGCTGCAGTCAGAGCCCTGCTCTGCTCCGGAGCCAGGCAGGGGCTGAGGAGCAGGCTCCAGAAAACACCACGTTACCTGCCTCTGTCACAACACCTCTCTGGAATCAGGGCACAGTTCATTACTTTGTATTTTGAATAACTTGTACTTGATAGTCAGCTTGAGCTGGTGAAAACGGACTGGATATAAAAACTGAACTTCTCTTTTTAGACTCCATCTACTTCCATTCAGCTTTGATTTGTTCTTTTAAGGAGCATGTCTTTAAAAATTCTTTACAATGTACTCAAAAAAAGTCTGATACCTTTATGAAATTTAAAAGTGTATACAGCCTATGCCTAAGTAGAAACTATCCCCCATCCTATATTTTGAATAATTCTCTGGCTTCCAAGCAGTTAATATTAGACATTTTCTAGAGTCAGGTGTGAAAGGACAGATAACTACCATTATAGATTGATCAAAGACCTCCCCTGTGTATTTTTTCATGCTGTCAGAAGAGCACTTACCATATCTTGGAGTGCAGTGCTGTTTCTGGGGGTGGGTAGACTGTGCCAATATGATATTTTCAGCCTGTAAAGAAGTATTTTACATTTGACATCAGGTTAGATGCCTGGCATTTCCTATTCACTTAAATAATTACTCTTCATACATAACATATTAACATTTTTGTAACCATAAAAAAGGTGTTCTACAGAGACATTTAAGCACCATGCTAATTAAAAGCTGAAGACCAAACTTGGTAGTCTACACTGAAGTACTTAATGATGATTAGCATCCTTGTTTAATGACAAAGGAGCTGTGGAAGTGCTGGCAGTGTTGTCTCTTCCTGTACATTTAATCTCTATATCTAACGTTTCTATACATCTAATTTGTTATCATTTCCATTAAAATTCCATTCCACTAAACCTCCATCTTCCCTGAGGGCTTTGGGACATACAGGACGAAGCTTGTTTCAGTAATATTTGCTCCTGGGCTCCGAGTTAAAAGTTTCCTTTCCCCTGGAAACCAGGAGCAGGATCTGGCAGCACTGAGCCCCTGTGCAGTGGCACTGGTGGTCTGGAAGGAGCTCTAAGGAAGCAGCACAGCTCCTGCTCCTTCCTGGCTGGTTTGAGTCTGGCTCGTTCTGGGAGCTGTCACACACTGAGTCCCACCTCCATAAAAAAGGCCTCAGCACAGCTGTCAGAGGGGCTGGGAGTTTAACCAGTCCCTCACTCTGCCTTAGGGATGGCTTCAGCGCTTTTCAGGTTTGAAATGAAAGCTGGACTTCATCAGCTTGAGGGCACTTTGCCCGTGCTGAGGCTGTGGCTGGAGGTGAGGACTGTGGCTGCAAAGCTCCTGAATCTCCTGCTGGTCCTGTGAAGGTGGATCAGCAGGAGTGGTGGGTGTTTGGCTGGCTGGTGACTCCTCTCTTGCAGATCAAGAAGGCAACTGAGATGAGGGCATCACTGGGCCCCTTTGTCTCAGTTCAGAGTGTTCAGTATGACTACAAATGAACAAATTTAAGAACTATTTTGTAGTGCTTCACTGGGCTCCTGTGTGCTGCCTGGTTGTTGTGTGTTTTGTGTTTTTGTTTCCCCTTTCCCCTTTCCTACTGGGCCCAGACAATGAGGTGTGGCCTCATGTCGAGCACAACGAAGCTTGCTCTAGGTCAAAACCAGGCAGGGCTCAGAAGTTCCTGTCCAAACTGTTGTGTCAGACAGAGTGCAGCTTAAAATGCAATCTGAAAATGCAGAGCCTGTTTCCCAGGGGCAAGGACAAGGGCTCAGAGCTGAAGCAGGCTGTGTCACGGCACAGGTTGTGCCCGCTGTCCCCCAGCAGCTGTGCTCCCAGCTTCTGGGGCTGGAGCTTTGTGAGGAGCAGGAAAAGGGAGGGGAGCGTTCCAGGACACCAAACAGCAACGTGAGTGGTTGTGTGCAATTGGGTTTGCCAGGAAATTATTATTAGAATCCGTTACTATGCAAACCTTTCAGTCATAGTGTATGCCCCTGATATTGTACTTCACATTATTATGAGGGGGTGAATACTTTATTTTTGCATAAAACAGTTTTTCATCAAATAAGAGGACCACTGCCAGATCTTACAGGCACCCTTGTTATCCCCTCTTGTTCCTACTCATTCATGTACTGCTTCTTGTCATTATGTGCTTATATGCATACTTCATAAATTTAACATCCAAATGTGTTTGCAAGAGACATCTGAGATAAAAATAATCAATTGCATGCTTTATCTGTATATCTACAGCATATGTCCCAGGGTGAGAAATGGTCCTGGCTCTTTCTAAGGGTGTTTGTGACAGGAGGCAGTCAGATAAAGGAATCAGCAGCTAATGAGTATAGACTTTTTACCAACTTGTTTTACCATTTTAATCAGCTTATAGTGGCTTGCGATTGCTCTCACTGTGAGATTACTGTGGTGGCTTTTGTGTTGTGTGTTTTCTGAGCTGTGTTGCTTTTAATGACAAAAAAGGCCCAGTGTTATGAAGCTCAGAGCGAAGCAAAACAAGAGCGCTGCTAACAACTGCAGCCAGTATTCTGTTCTTACCTTTTAATCACCAGAGAACAAGTGAGAGGTGCAAAAACCAGAATGAGTATCATGCTGAAACAAACACCAATCACTAAACCTTCAAGTTCTCCTTTATCTGATGGAAAACAGAAAGCTTGAATCAGATTTATGGTGTTAAGTACAGAAAGACCGTATTAACTTCATGAGAGAAATATTCCAAACAGAAGTCAAAGTCAACTTTACACGTGTTCTGGAGTTTAAGTAAAATCTAGTTAAAACTACAGCTGATATTCCCAGGAGACTGTAAGCTTTTCAAGTTTGTATTTTTAAGATATCCAGGTATCACAGAATCACAGAATGGCTGGGATTGGAAGGGATCTCTGAAGATCATCTGCTCTAATCCCCTGCTAAAGCAGGTTCACCTAAAGCGGGTGAGACAGGATTGCCTCCAGGCAGGTTTTGAGTATCTCTAGGGAAGAAGGCTCCCCAGCCTCTCTGGGCAATCTGTTGCTGTACTCTATCACCCCCACAGTAAGGAAGTTCTTCGTGTTCAGGTGGGAATTCCTGTGTTTCAGTTTGTGCTCATCACTTCTTGTCGTGTCACTGGGCACCACAGAATAGAGTCTGGCTCCATTTCCCTGACACTTGCCCTCAGGGTATTGGTATACACTGACAAGATTCCCTCTCTGCTGCCTCTTCTCCATGGTAAAAAAGCCCAGCTCTCTCAGCCTTTCCTCACCAGTAAGGTGTTCCAGTTCCCTAAACACACCTGCTGCCCTCCACTGGACCCACTCCAGGAGCTCCATGTCTCTGTTGTCCTGAGGAGCCTAGAACTGGACACAGCACTCCAGGTGAGGCCTCACCAGGGCTGAGTAGAGGGGCAGGATCACCCTCCATGACCTGCTGGCAATGCTCTTCCTAATGCCCCGAGGATGGCACTGGCCTTCTTGGCCACCAGGACACGCTGCTGGCTCATGGACAGCTTGTTGTCCACCAGGACCCCCAGGTCCTTCTCCACAGAGCTGCTCCCCAGCAGGTCAGCCCCAGGCTGTGCTGGCGCCTGGGGTTGTTCCTCCCCACGTGCAGGACCCTGCACCTGCCCTTGCTGAATTTCTGATGGTTCTTTGTCCATCTCTCCAACCTGTCAAGTGTTTTTTCCATCCCAGGCTGCTATGTGAGCTCTAACTTGTTTAACAGGTCAGGACCTTCATCCATGTCCGACTTAATAAGAAACTATTTGCCTGTGTTTCAGTTTGTGCTCATCACTTCTTGTCGTGTCACTGGGCACCACAGAATAGAGTCTGGCTCCATTTCCCTGACACTTGCCCTCAGGGTATTGGTATACACTGACAAGATTCCCTCTCTGCTGCCTCTTCTCCATGGTAAAAAAGCCCAGCTCTCTCAGCCTTTCCTCACCAGTAAGGTGTTCCAGTTCCCTAAACACACCTGCTGCCCTCCACTGGACCCACTCCAGGAGCTCCATGTCTCTGTTGTCCTGAGGAGCCTAGAACTGGACACAGCACTCCAGGTGAGGCCTCACCAGGGCTGAGTAGAGGGGCAGGATCACCCTCCATGACCTGCTGGCAATGCTCTTCCTAATGCCCCGAGGATGGCACTGGCCTTCTTGGCCACCAGGACACGCTGCTGGCTCATGGACAGCTTGTTGTCCACCAGGACCCCCAGGTCCTTNATATAAATATAAATATAAATAAATAGACAATAAATTGTGTATTTAGATGGTGTCCATGCTTTAACTTTTAAGCTCAGTAAGACCACTTTATCTGTAATCAGTCATTTGTCAATCCTTGAAGCAAACCTATGTCTCTTATTGCCTCCTAATACTTGCTTGAGATATTTTCTATCAAATCCCACCTACCTAAAGGGGAGAAAGTGTTTGAGGAGTTAATGAAGGTTGTAAAATGCTCAGGCTAACACAGGAACCAAAACTGACTGTGATGTTAAGAGTGAGCCAGTGTAGAGGTCTCTGTTATAGATGGAGACATCAAAAGTTTAAAAATAGTGTGGTCAGTTCATGATTGTGTTACTGATATTGACAAACCACACCTGCAAAAAAAAGCCACTTGCTTTCTACTGTTTTGGAAAGCTGCAAATTGCTTTGTTGCTGAAATTTGTTTTTTATAGCAAAGAAACCTGAGATACTTCTAATGGATTAAATTACCTGCAAAATGTTTGGGAAGAGCAAAAATAGTAAATGTAATGCTTAAATTCAGTGTAATTACTCGAATTTTTTAAATGTCCTGTTAATTTCACTCTGCATTTTTGTTAATTCACTGAAAAATTGAATACTTCCCAAATATATATTTGGTAGGATGAGTGAAATAGAGTCCTGAAGAAAAGCTCCAGGGAGAGACTTTAATATTTTGTGTTGACAGGAGAAAGTTTTCAGTGGGGGGAGGAGGGGTGGAAATCCTGTTGATTTCAAGGAAGATTTTAAATTTCTTTTTTTTTAATCTCTGCTGTACATTTTTGACTATTCAGTTGCATGGTTTTATACCTGCCTCACTTAATACAAAAAAGCTGCTGTGGGGAGGAACCATATGCATACTTCTGAGTATCACAGGTCACTGATACCATCTTAGCATGTTCTTTTATTTTTCTATTTAGAAATCTTCATTAAGGGAAGCTGTGGTCAAACAAAAAAAGTCTGCTGCAGCATTAGTTTTAGTTTAACTGATGAGGTGTTAATGTTTGAAAGACTAAGTTTAGCCAAGCCTATATGATTTTAAGTTTTTTTGACTTTTCAAATGTAATTGCATTGGTCTTAGCCAGTCCAGGCACTTCTGAGAAAAGCAAACTTTTGCCCCTGACCTAAAGGACCTGTTACTTAAAATGTGCTTAAATTATCAGAAAGAAAAAGATACTTTGTTAGTGTTCACCCACCCTAGGAGCAACTGAAAGGCACTTAATCTTCTATTTTTGCAGTTAATGGCTCAGGGAACCAGCTTTACATGACTGCGCAGGATTTTGCCAAAAGCAGATGATTGAACATTACTAGTCACAGGCAAACATTTCATCTGCTGAAATCTAGACAGTAACTGCCAATAAATAAAGGTGTGTGCACACAGTAGCACAAAAAGGTCAGAAAGGGTCTCAGAGATGAGGAAACCTGGCTAAGTTCCCTATATGCTAGGCCATGAAATACAGGTCACACACAGATCTATAATGAAATACTTGTTCTGTGACACCTCTTGCAGAGGAACAAGTTTTTGTGTTTGCTCTCAGTAACCGAGGACTGAACAATAAACCTTGTGAGTGAGCACTGAGGGAACACAAAGCACAGATTCATGCAGGGCGATGCAGATGCATAGGGGGTCCGGAGTACCGTATTTTGGAGTGCTGAAAGGCTGTGAAAGAGCCAGGGGTCCTTCTCCAGCACTGGTGAACCCTGAGATCTGCACACGGTAGGTGGTCTTTTCCTTCAGCCCGGTGAGACGGTAACTCGTGCTGGAGGCACTGAGGGTGACAGCTGGAACACAAGAGGTGTGGGGGAGAGGGTTAGGTGAGCTCTCGTGGCTGAGCAGGTGTCAGCGTAGCTGACCGGGCAAAATTTCAGTTCCCTGATCCTCGTCTGGAGGAAACCAGACTGTGCAGATGTGCTTTGGGTAGGTACAAAAGATTTATGTACAGATTTTAAATCCAGAGGTTAAAAGCGGGAGCTTTTAACACACCAAGGCTGTATGGGGTTTGTATGGCCAAGGTTTGGTAGTGGGGTTNCTGGAGCAGGGTCCTGACAGGGAGCTCCAGGCCCATGGAGAGAGGAGCCCACAGTGGAGCAGGTTTCCTGGCAGGACTTGTGACCCTGTGGGAGATCCACGCTGGAGCAGGCTGTGCCTGAAGCACTGCACCCCATGGAAGTAAACACTGTGGATGCTGGAGCAGTCAGTGGAGAACTGCAGCCCATGGGATGGACTCCTGCTGCAGAAGTTCATGGAGAACTCTCTCCCGCGGGAGGCAGCCCACGCTGGAGCAGGGGAAGGACTCTTCTCCCTGAGCAGTGCCAGAAACAATCTGTGATGAACTGCTGTAACTCCCAGTCTGTGTCTCCCTGTGCTGCTGGTGAGGAAGAGCTGGAGCCTGGGAAGGAGGGAGTGGTGGAGAAAGGTGTTTTAAAGGTTTGTTTTACTTGTCATTATGCTACTCTGAATTTCATCAGCAATGCTTTCCATTAATTTCCCCAAGTCAAGTCTGTTTTGCTCAGTGGTAATGTGTGACCTCCTCTAGTCCCTATCTCAACCCATGAATGTTTTGTCACATTTTCTCTCCCCTGTCCACTTGCAGAGGTGACAGAGTGGCTTTGGCACCCAGTGACTCTGCTATCCAGCCAGGGTCCAACCACCACAGGTGATGAATAAAAGGCTGTTTATGCTTCAGGAGAGGAAAACACATCTGACATGCTGAGCAGTTGTTCTTACGTCCACTGTAAGAGCTAACATTGCCCTCATCGTACACTTTGCTCTCACTCCAGCTGTCAGCAGTTGTTCAGCTTGATCTATGCCAGTGCTCATCATTCAGTGCAGAAACAGGAATGTGCTGTCTGCTTTACCTGCTCTGTGGGGCTTTCAGCTCAGCCTGTCTTTCCTGATGGTGCAGTGCCTTTTCCCTTGGCCAGAGGGATGTACAGACTGCCGTGGTGTAAGGATGCCTCTGGGGCAGAAATTACTCCTCGAGTTTGCCACTGTGGACTTAAGATCTTCACAGAAGGGGATGTGATGCTGTAGCCTATGGACTTCCTTCCCTCAAATTCTCTAGTAAAATTATGCTTCCTGCCTGGAAAAAAATGGCAATTGGGTGCCATGTCACTGCTGCACTGACTGGTTAAGGCAGAGGGGAAAAAAAATAAGCTCAGTCCTGGATGTTCCCGTTCTGCCTCCTCTGTGATTTCAGATAGGTGTTTGAAGTGGAATAGAATCTCCAGAAGACTTTTTATGGTTCTCTAAAGGCACGGGTCAACATGTGTTACAGAACTCTTACTATCTCCCTTTGTCAGCTCTTACTTGATATTTGTCTTCCCTAGCGTGTCTTCAATTTTATTTGAAAGCAAGTACACACAAAGTTAATGCATTATTAATTATGGCAAAGAGAGTTTCCACTCTAGACCAGAAAGAAAATGTTTCTCAAAAGAACATGGGGATTTTTTTACACTGAAAACTCAAGTGGTTTGAATTCACAGCTATTCATTTGTTCTTATGTGTGGAAGTTTCATCATTTGTAGTTTGTTAAGGCTGGAAAAGATCTTTAAGGTTATCCAAACTTAGACATAAAAACTACCAATTTAATAAAATGTTTCCAAAATTAAATTTATAATGATGTCTTTGGAAACAGGTAAGAAACACAAACGGCTAATTGAGTTGGAAAATGAAATATAGAATGTCTTACATCTTATAGAAAGGCTCAGAGAAAAATGAAATATAGAGTGTCTTACATCTTATAGAAAGGCTCAGACTCAAGCTTGGATGAGGTGCAGTGAAACATAGAAGAGTTGTGACTGAAATCGTGGTAGTGAAAATGTGTGTCTTCCTTTAACTGTTCCTAGAGAATTCTGCTGTAGTCTTAGAAATGCAATTGTTAAGGAAATAGCAATATTTAATTTGAGATAAAGACTAAAAAATTCTAAGTGGTCATGGGAGCATCTAGAGCATTAACAGTGTAACCAGGAGCTGACCTTTGAGAGCAGAGCACTGCATTTGTACAGAAATCATAAATAACTCAGTAGCCTTGATGGTCTGAGTGAGGCTCTTCTTCCCTGACCCTGAGCTGCTGCTTTGGTCTGGCAGTGGTGGCTTACCTGGAGACCTTTTCCTTGAGGAATCTGTGTAGCTGATCCTGTATCCCTGGAGGAAGCCCAGACGGTCTCCTGCAGCTATTTCATCCCACCTCACGAGTGCAGAATGCTTTGTGATATTCAGGATGGTCACATTGGCGGGACCGGTCCTAGGAGCTTGGAAAAACCAGGGGTTTGAGTTCTGCGTCAACACCTGTGCCATGCACATTTGTTTCCAAGAGACCTCCTGTCAAATTCTAGATGCTATAAATGCAATGTAAAGGGTGCCAGAGAAGGGCAAAGCTCCACAGAGTAAAACCCCTCACCTTAAACAATACCAGAGTAGGTAGAAATTGTGACTATCTCGTTATGAATATTTTACTCCAATAGCAACAGCAGTACTCATTTCAACTTGCAATATGAAACACAATGAAACTGGGACTGGAAAATCTGATTTGATTTAAATTTGAGCCATATGGGTCTGAGACCATCTTTCTGTTGTTTTTGGTAATGTCACACATAATGAAAATATTTCTGTGGGCATGTCAGTAAGGAACAGCATTCAGGTCGTTCACTGCCAGGACATGACTGCTAAGAATAAAGGCAATGCTAGCTGGAGAAAGCTGTTCAGTCACCTGGAAAAGAAATTTTGTGCAATCTTCCTTTTATTGCTATAAATAGGAAACAAGGAGAAACACAGAGGGTTGGGTTACACAGAGGGGAGGAATACCTCCTTCGACGGAGTAAAAGTGGGTCACTCCAAAAGTCTTCTCATGTCTTATGAAACTTTCACACTGACACACATCAGACGCATGAACCATTATTTTGTACAACTTATACGGCTGAAAATTGTCTGGAAAACAAATAAAGGCATGTCAAGGTCTACTGAAAAGTTACAAATTACGAAGAAGAAGAGGAAAGGCAACAGCTTCATAGATTTTCTGTATAGTTCTTGCTTTCTGAGACTCATAGCATAGCAAAAGTGTATAGTGCTTTCCATTGAGTACAAAATATGTATCTATCCTTCTTCAGTCTCTCTAGATGCTTTATGTAAACTATTTTAAAGCCAGAATGGGACAAAACATGTCTTTTCTTTTAGAAGATGACAGGTGTGTTTACAGTCTCCCTATGGGAGGCTTTAGCTGCTGAAGGAGAAATTAGAAACTAAAATGGCTGTTATCTTATTAATTATCTTATTTCAGGGATGAGTATTTCCCACTCAGCTAGAATACATAAACCCAAGCAAAAAACCCAGCTGAAATGTGGCACTACAGATGCTGCAGAAGGACAAAGGTAAACAGTGCACTCTCTAGAAGACTTTGTAGGACTCTGAAGTCAATGTTCTCTATTGTGCATAAAAACCAGTGCTGAATGGCCTTTGCAAGAGTTACCTACATGATTTTAACCAAAATTTTCAATGTCTGTTCCATAAAGAAATCCCTGACTGAAGCCCACCATGTCTAGCATGGTAAGCAGAATACTGGAGTTGAGAACTTAGGCTTTGGCAAGCACAGACATTGGTATAAAACCAGAAATTACTCTTAGGGAGTCTGTAACAGAGCAGTTTATATCGAAAGATAAGCTTACCTAGCTGCAAGATGAAAGGTTTTTTTAAGCCACTAATGTATAGGAATGCCTGGAATGTGGACAAGGAGAGGCATTGTAGCAGTAGCTTGGCTGCATTGCTTGCCCAGCAGTATCCAGAAGAGCCCTACTGAAATCTCTTCTTTTTTTCTGCCTTAATTAACGTTGCCCAGCATTAGATGATGACTCAGTACTGGGCAAATATTAAGAGCTGTGCTTATCTGGATGGATCTTCAATTTGCCCTTAAAAACGAAACAAAAATCCTACTCTGCCCAACCAAAACTAAGCAAGAAGTGAGAGGGTGCTTCTGTAGGAGCTGTGGTGGTTGCTGTTACCTAAGGTGAAGTTTCCGGCGGCCGTGGTTATTATTTTCATGCTCATATCCTCTTTACTGGTGCCCCAGTCAACCACAAAACATTTGGGATTGTATTGTGGAGTCCAGGTGACAACTGCC
>VXBC01001437.1:82251-100349 GCA_013399945.1 Ploceus nigricollis | reverse complement strand
TGCATCTGCAGCTGGGGATGGCACTGGAGCTCCCTCCAGCTGTGCAGGGAATGGAGTTTTTCCTGAAACAAAGACACCACCCATGTCTAAGGAAAACCCTGAGCTGAAAAATACAGAGAAAATACCATCGGAAACTGTTGTTATCACTTAAACTCTTCCCTAAAACCCCCCAAAAACAACAAAGCCCCACTGTAAGGTGAGCAGCTCTTCGCTTTGAATTTCTGCAGTACTTTATTTTTTAGTAAGTTAATTAATTAACTTCTGTGGGAGTGCGCTTACCTCCCTCTCCTCCACTTCCCCTCCATCCTGCCCTTTATTTCCTGTAATCCTGATTAAGAGATAACCACTATCAGCAGTCATATTAGATGTGTCTGGACCAGCATCTGGCTCAAAGCAGATCCAGGCAGACAGATAACAACACGAAAGACAAGGGCTGATTTTAACAGTTCATCCACCTACTCACAGTGCTGATAAAGACTCAGCTCAAGTCAACTTTGGAAGAAACTAATATTGTAAGAGAGCTTGCACATATGTCTTTGAGTGTCTCGTCTTGCCCTTTAACGAGGGGACAGCCCACAGGCTCCTGAGCTGTCCTGCACAGCAGCGGGCTGTACAACGGGATCTCCTGAGTAAGGACACCTAACCCCTGAAGGTTCCTGCTCAAGGATGAGAGGGTATTCATCTCATCAGATACTTGATAAGTGAATTGGAAATTAACGCGCTGAAAATTTTAAATATCAATTAAGTGATACAAAATATTAATTGCGCACATAAAACCCTTTAGACAACCAGGTCTGGGACTAAGTCTGGATCCAGAAGCAACTAGACTTGCAGGGGCTCTGAGAAGCATTTTAGAATGCAAGGGGAGACTTTTTTAACTATCATGACCCAATTAAAAGGTCTCCCTCACAGTTCTGCCTGACTCTGTTCTCTGTGAAGTGATCATGTGCTCCTTGCCATCTACTCCTGTTAAACCCCTGTCACACTTACTATCAAACTTTGCTAGATTTCTGTTTTATATCAATAAACATAAATTTCTTATGAGTGAAGGGCATTACTCTGTCCATGACAACTTCATATAATTTTTTGCTTGGTCACAAAAAAATCCCACTACCCACAATATTACAGAAAGACTCCAAACAAGAGGGAAGTGGAATGGATTTAAAACCCAAATGTTAAATTACATTACACATACATTTATCCTGCTCATGATAAACACTAGCTTTGTACACCCTCTGTGCATGTATGGCCATACTCACTTACTCATCTGCAAGCTCAGCCTATGTTTATATTATTTATATAAATATATATTATATAGGAAGAGATTCCTATATATTCCTATATATTTATATAAATATATATTATATAGGAAGTGATTACAGCCTAAATTCATAGCATCAGCTGGGACCTGGGAGATGATGGATGTTCATAACCTGTAGTCTTCACTCATTTGTGTCACCCAGTGTGGATGCCTCTCCTCGTCCCTCGCAGTACTGATGTGACCCTTCCGTCCCCCCTGCCTCCAAAACCTGCAGGACATGCATTTGTGCTGCTCTTAGCCCTCTCTTTTTCCAGGCTGTCTGCACGGGGTTGTCTGTCTGTTGCACGCTGGGTGGGCCATGCACGGGTAACCGCCTGCCCTAGGATGGTCTGGGACTTGTGTGCAAGTCAACGAGGGGACCTTTCCAAGACCTGACTGTTCTTTGTGCTGAGATTAAACATCTCTTACATGGGCCTCTCAAAGTACCTCTTCTGAAGTGGCTAAATAAACCAGCAGTCAGCTGCAAGAGAAATGGGAACAGCCTTCTGAGACAAAAGGAAGAACAAGGGAGATTTTTGTAGCAAAAAGGAAACAAAGAGGCTCCTGGGGAAGCAGAATTTCCCAAGAAGTGGGGACTGCTGCTGTTTAAACAGTTTTCTTCTTTTCCTTGATAAATGCATATTTAAAACCTGATTAACACATATAAAAGCAACAGAGCCTGAAGACCAGACAGTTTCAGGGACTTAGTGATACAAAGCATGCGTCCGTGCTTGCCTGCTGGAGAAGCCCTTGCTCGATGTGCTGGATGGGCAGGGCCAGGACAAGCAGCCATTGCTTCTGCATGCAGACACCATGGAAATCATGACTCATTTTCCATCTCCTGGGTGCTCCTTTTAGTTTTGTACTGCCCTGTTGCTGTGCCATATTGCATGCCCTAAAATGCAGCTGGAACTGATCCTGTATCCCAGAACATCCTCCTCTCCAAACTGGACAGTGATGGATTTGGTGGGTAAACTGTGAAGTGGACTGGGAAGTGGCTGGATGGTTGCATCCAGAGGGTAGTGGACAGTGGCTCAGAATCCCAGTGGACATCAGTGACAAGATGTGTCCATCAGGGTTCCATAGTAGGCGTTACCAGTGTTATTTAATATCTTCAGTAATGGCTTGGAGGGGTGAAGGGCACCCTCTGTGAATGTGCAGGTGGCCCCAGGCTGAGCAGTGCTGTTGGCACTCCTGCAGGACGGGGTGCCATCCAGACAGACCTGGACAGGCTCCAGAGGGGGACCATGGGGACCTCACGGGGCTTAACAAGCCCAGCTGCTGCTGCACCTGGGTCAGAGCAGCCCTGGCACCAGCACAGGCTGGGGATGGGCAGATCACAGCAGCCCTGCCCAGAAGGACTTGGGGGTGCTGGGGGATGAGAGGCTGGACATGACCCAGCCATGGGCACTCCCAGCCCAGAGAGCCACACGTGTCCTGGGCTGCACCCAGAGCAGGGCCAGGGCCAGGGAGGGGATTCTGCCCCTCTGCTCTGCTCTGCTGAGACCCCACCTGCAGGGCTGCACCAGCTCTGGGGTTGTTACTGAACAGTCCTGTAAGAAGAGTGTTCTTCTATGCAGCAGTGGAGGAAGGTTCTGGAAATACTTTTGAATTCAGCACAATAGAGCATGACCCCTATATTTGTTGTTAGTGCTTAATTTTGTACACACAGTGCTTAGTACAAATACCAGGGATTAATGTGGCCTGGTGCTAACTCCCTACATCTGTGACTAATAAACTTGTTCCAGTTAATGCTTTCTTCTTTACTTCTATCTGTGATTCAATATCTACTAACAAATACCTCAGTTTTGAGAACAAGGGTTGTGTGAACAAAGAATCACAAGAGAAGTACATTATGACCTGACAACATATTTGAGATACTCCCAAGGAGAAAAGATTCTTCAGAAAGATCTGGAACCATATCCAAACAAGTGGAAATAATCAGGATGTATGCATGTTTTCAGGAAACATGAAAATACAATAGTTTCAGGAACATAACCTGGTCTCTGAGGTTACTGGGCATGTATGCTCTGAAGAGAATTATCCATGCCTCCAGCACTGCTAATGAAATAATGTTGGCTTCCTAGTCTGCATCATAACAAAGATGATGGAGAGTTTATTTCCCAATTTTCAGGGACAGGGTCCCCAGCACAGGCAGGACAGGGACCTGTTGGAATGAATCCAAAGGAGGGCCACCAAATCAGTGGGATGGAGTACCTGTCCCGTGAGGAAAGGCTGAGATAATTGGGATTGCTCAGTCTGGAAAAGAGAAGGCTTTGGGGAGGCGTTGTTGCTGCCTTCCAGTACCTCAAGAGAACTTACAGGAAAGATGGGGCACGACTGTTCCCAAGAGCATGTGGTGACCAGACAAGGGGCAATGGCTGTAGGCTGAAAGAGAGCAGGTTTAGATCAGGTATGAGGAAGAAACTCTTCACTGTGAGGGTGGTGAGGCACTGGAACAGGGAAGCTGTGGATGTTCCATCTCTGGAAGTGTTCAAGGCCAGTTTGGATGGGGCACCCTGGTCTACTACAGTGTGGCCCTGCACATGGCAGAGCTGGTTGGAACCTTCCAACCTTCCAACCATTCTATGATTCTATGACTGCATTACAGGAAAATTATTTCTCTTCTTTCCAAAGAAGAAAATCTGGAATACTTACACAACCCAAAACTGTGTAAAGTATGAATTATTACCTTAAAAACAAAGCAACCTGATCTCTAATCTGCTTGAAAATGCAATGATACCAGCTAAAAGAGCAATACTGTAAATATTGTACATATTGTAAATGTTGTAAATATTGTACATATTGTAAATATTGTAAATATTGTAAATATTGTACATATTGTAAATATTGTAAATTTGGATCTGAGTTTACATGGCATTTCTGATATCACTGGTAGTTTGTAGTATCTCACTGGTAGGTTAATGAACCAGATGACATGCTATTCTATTTTACTTTGCTCAAAGCTACTACTCCTTCTTTCCCAAACATTTCATGATTTGTTAGAACCAAACTAAGGTGCCTTAGTGGGATCTGCCTGCAGAGTGGCTCCTTGCTATGGCACCTTGCAGTCCTTGTGCTGCTGACGCTGGGTGTTCATCTGCAGGTACTCACCAGTGTCCACGGAGCAGGGGCTGCCAGTGCCTCCCTGTATCTCAGCTCATGGGGCGTGTGAGCTGGGGGCAGGTCCCACTTTATTATCAGCTGGTTTGTCATCTGGTAAGCATTTATGTTAGATGGTGACAAGCACTTTCCTAAAATGGGGCAGATACAGTCGTTAAAAGTGCAAGAGAAGCAGGAAAGCTTTGTAATTACACCTGTTGAGTGTGGTCTATAAAAATTAAAAGATTTGGCACACAGTACTGAATGCTGTGAGACTGCAAAACACCATGGAAATGAATAATTACTAAATCTTTATGACATCAACAAAATACAGCTGTTCCTCTTGCCTTGCTTTTGTGAATGCTTCTATTGATTTCAGGAACACCCTTTTTCTGAGCAGTTACTATTCTGGGTGAGGCTGAAAGGCAAAATCAAAACATCAAGAGCACCTGTAATCATGAGTTGTATAAGAAATATCCAGAATATCTTTAAATTTCAGTAAGGGCAAATATACTTTCATCTTCCTCTCCAATAAACACAATGAGGCCAAAAGTCTTCAGTAAAGGTTATGCTATTGATAGTTTGGGTTGTACTGGTGGTAACTCCCAGCAGTGAGAGGCATTGGTTTTTCTTGGACCATGATTAGTCTGAGCAGGTGAAGTTTTGGGAAGCTCTTAACATCAGTTCAGTGACCAGATAGGTAGGGAATCTTTAAATAAACATTTAAAGGGCCTAATAAATAGGGCTGCTCTTTTAATAACTTTCTTGTAGCACTGTGTAATGGGTAAGTGGCCTGAGAAAAGAGCTGAATTTTGAAAAGGTTTCTCAAAATTCTAATGCCCTATATCAAGGATTGCCTAGGTACACAGCGCTGAGTCAATCTGCTCTTTGTAAACCAATACAAAGAAATTCAGAAAACCATCAAAGAGAGCAGAGAAAGCTGGTAAAGTATGGCACACAAATATTACTACATATTTTTCTGGATATGAATATTAAATATTCCAGCAAAATATTTAAAGTAAAACCCTCCTCCCATAAAGCGTCATAGGCTTCTGCTATTAACTTCATTCAAAGAAGCCAAACTGCATCTTAGCTCTCTGAATCAGTAAAAATAACAGGGGTGTTTTGGGAGCTGAGGCTTTGGAAATAATCTTTACAGAACACAGCTTTAGCTGGGCACTGCAGTAACACAGCTTGTGAGGACGCTGTACCTGCTTTGCTTGGTAAAACTGAGATGTTCTTTCCTTTTGCACAGGTGTGGTGGGCATAATTCACTGCTACCCAAACGGTTGCAGACCTCTCAATGTAGAGATTCTTTCGCTCTATTGTGATGGAAGGTGAGGACGTGTTCTGCTGGAAAACTTTACGTATTTTGTTCCTTCGGAGAAAAGGAAGCAGAATGAAAAACATTTTATTGGATTATAGCTATTCTTTCCTCCCCTGCCCAAGAAAGCAAAATTACAGCAATTGATGGCTTTCCAGATGCTTCTACACATAATTCCACATATGGAAATCTTGAAGGTTCACCTTGAGCAGCTTGAAGCAGCAAGATTAATTCCAGCACCTCAGTAACCCTAGCAAATTTAAATATGCAAATCCTCATACTGTGTGGCGGAGAACCGTTGAATTCCTTAAACTTTTAAGGCATAGCATGATACAACAAGATCTGTATGACCTTCTTTTGTACTTACAGCGGGATATATAGAGCATTTTGAAAGTAGAAAATTAGGTTAGAAATTACTCCATAAAGCCTCGCCTCTTATAACAGGGGCACCCAAATTCCTTTTGAACAGCAAAATTTTCCAGTTACATGCATCTAAATTACCACAGAGTTATGAAAAGCTTCTTATGAGTTATATACCTATCTTCTGACTTCTCTTCCTGCAAATCGTCAGAGTTTGATGGAGATATTTAAATGTCACCTGAGTCCTCAGCCCTGTAGATTTCTCCTGGTATACCTAATACACACAGCGCAGGAAATCTCAGAGTTTTAATGCCTTACATCCAACTTTGCTGCCTATTTTTTTTCTTGCCTCTCTCATTTAGTCTCTGCCACACACAGGACAGATTTTTCCAAGGTTGAAATTGCGCAAGTTCGGTGTTGTTGAAGAGAGGGGCTAGCATACTAATTGCCTACCTGTGCATTTCAAGTATTAAATTACACACATCATGATTCAATATTTAATACCTAAGAAAAACTACTTGAAGGTTTCCCTGTCTTCTGCTACAGGCTAGGTGTGAATCAGCCATTAAAATTTCAAAGCACGATTTTGAATTCTCGGTGGGAACTTTTCTGTGGGCGTGTTTAAATTTAATCTTTTTCTTCCTGACGACTTAATCAAAAGGAGCAAGGACAAGGAGCTATTACAACGTTTAACTGATGTTACATGCAGGAAGGGGTGATAACTTCTTCTAGCCCTTTCACATGTGGTTTTTTTCTTTCCTTTTAACCCAATAGAGGAGGAGATAGTAAGCTTGTGTTCGAGACCACCGGGTGGAAGCTTAGGAGACTGAGGTTAAAGTCCTGGCTGACTTGGAAACACCAACACCTCTGCCAGGGAACTGTCTCCCTCTTCCCCCACTGACATCCTCTTTCATTCTTTTATCTGCCTTGTCTGCTCATGACATCAGCCCTGCAGCCTGGGAACAGCACAGTCTGGTTTTGGCTTACGGCTTTAAGAGCAAGGCGCTCAAAAATATTTCAGCTGATAACATCTCTTCAGAAACAGAGCTGTTTCACAGATGTTTCTGCCCTTCCAAAAAATTGGTGTTCCTTGAAGTTCCAAGAGGCAAGACAGCAAATGCAGTGGAATTTGGTGCTTATTGCAAATTGGTGCCTGCTGCAACTTCCAGTGAGAAAATGTTGAAGGTGGTGGGGGGAGTAATCTCAGCCTTGAGGTGGTTGCTTTGCTCCTGTGCAATGTGATCACCCTGGGGAATTTCCCAGTGTGGTGACATTTTCTTAGCTTTAGGAGATGTTTCTAACCACAGCTCATTTTTAATGACAAGGGGTGGTTATGTGGCCAAAAAATCAGCAATGAATATCAGATTTACCTATGGTATACAGTGTTGTACTCTATGTACCCCATGATACGGTCTCATGGCGAAGATCAAGTCTTCTAATCTCACATTTCTATTTCTGAACATGCCCCTAATCTCATGGGAGATTCCAAATATCTAGATATAAGAGGAGGAAATTCAATTTTGTAATGCAGCTGCAACTGAAGATACTGTATTTGAGGTAATCAGCTCAAAATTAACCCTACAAATCCATTCCACCTGTTAAACCACTACTTGATAATTCAGAATTACCAGAAAGTATGCTACATCTGACATCTCCTTGGGTACATGCTATAGCAAAATGCATAATACATAAAATAAAAGCTTAGTGTCTGTTTATGTTTGAATGTTTTGTTCTAATTTTTTTTTTTTTACCTTAAATACATCTGTGTTGAATAGTCAATAAAAGTCAATAGCTGCAAATAAAGGTAATTGAGTAAGCTGATCTTTGGCAATAATGCTTTAAAGAGTGTGTTGGAGGCATGGTAAGATGTATAATGAGTTTGTTCTGGGTTTGCATGGCAAGGTTTTGGGAGCAGATTGCTACAGAGGTGGCTTCCAAGAAGCTGCAATAAACTTTTCCATGTACAACAAAGCCAGCTCCAGCTCCAGCACAGACCCGCTGCTGGCCACGGCTGAGCCCCCCAGCTGGGGTGGTAGTGCCTCTGGGATAATGCATTTAAAGGAGGGAAAAAACTCTGCACAAGAGCAGCTGGCAGAGAGGAATGAGAACAGGTGGGAGCAGCAGAGAGCAGCCCACAGTGCAGCAGGTTAGCAGGGCTTTGAACCCATCAGGGACCTGCTCTGGAGCAGGCAGCTCTTGAAGGGCTGGCCCCCACGGAAGGGACCCACACTGGAGCAGCTAATGCAGAAATGCAGCCCCATGGGAAGCAATCGTGTTGGGGGAGTTAATGAGGGACTGTGGGAGTTCATGTCTCCTGTAGCAGGATTCCCATGCTGGACCAGAGGAAGAGTCAGAAGAGAAAAAAGTGACAGGCACAACATGTGATGGACTGACCACCGTCCCATTTCCCATCCCCCCAGAGTGCTGGGGTGGGGGAGGCAGAGAATTCAGCTAAGCCCAGTAAGAAGAAAAGCNTGTTGAATAGTCAATAAAAGTCAATAGCTGCAAATAAAGGTAATTGAGTAAGCTGATCTTTGGCAATAATGCTTTAAAGAGTGTGTTGGAGGCATGGTAAGATGTATAATGAGTTTGTTCTGGGTTTGCATGGCAAGGTTTTGGGAGCAGATTGCTACAGAGGTGGCTTCCAAGAAGCTGCAATAAACTTTTCCATGTACAACAAAGCCAGCTCCAGCTCCAGCACAGACCCGCTGCTGGCCACGGCTGAGCCCCCCAGCTGGGGTGGTAGTGCCTCTGGGATAATGCATTTAAAGGAGGGAAAAAACTCTGCACAAGAGCAGCTGGCAGAGAGGAATGAGAACAGGTGGGAGCAGCAGAGAGCAGCCCACAGTGCAGCAGGTTAGCAGGGCTTTGAACCCATCAGGGACCTGCTCTGGAGCAGGCAGCTCTTGAAGGGCTGGCCCCCACGGAAGGGACCCACACTGGAGCAGCTAATGCAGAAATGCAGCCCCATGGGAAGCAATCGTGTTGGGGGAGTTAATGAGGGACTGTGGGAGTTCATGTCTCCTGTAGCAGGATTCCCATGCTGGACCAGAGGAAGAGTCAGAAGAGAAAAAAGTGACAGGCACAACATGTGATGGACTGACCACCGTCCCATTTCCCATCCCCCCAGAGTGCTGGGGTGGGGGAGGCAGAGAATTCAGCTAAGCCCAGTAAGAAGAAAAGCATGGGGGCAGGGGGCAGAGAAGGCAAAGGTGTTTCAAGTTTATCTATATCTCTCATTACTGTACTCTGATTTGAATGTTAATAAATTAAATTCGTTTTCCCAGGTCATGTCTGTTTTGCCCATGACAGTAATTGCTGAGAGATCCCTTCCTGCTCTCATCTCAACTGATGATCCTTTCTTTGTCTTATTCTCTCTGCCCTGTTGGGCTGAGGAGGGGAGGACTAGAACAGCTTTTGTGATGTCTAGCCAAAATCAACCTACCACTCTCTTACAAGCTCTTACAAATCCATAGGTATTGATGAGAAGTGATGAAAGGTATTGACTGGCCTTGTGTAAAACCTACAAAGTGATGAAATACACTGGGACAAAACTCCGGCAGATGGGAACCACACCTAACAGCAATGAGAGCTTTTGGTTTTCTGAGATAACTTTTCAGACTTACCATTTTAAGTATACAGTGTAATTAACTGTATTTGCAGCACTAGGTACTGGCAGCCAGGTACAGGTTAGATCCTCACTTAATTCTTTGTAACACACCAATTCATTGTCCCAATCTGAAAGATGAAAACAGGTGCACTGGAAAAGACCTGTCACAGGCAACCATTACCTGACCCAAAGGGACTGTGGTAATGAAACCAAATACAAACCAGGCCAGAACTGGTTGACTGGACCCCAGAATGGCTTCAAAACCATCAATCTCTATCTGAAGTTCAGAACTACACGCTACTGCTGGATAAAAACAATATTACTTTTAAACTGCCAGTTTTATAACGAATGCATTAGAAAACAGGAGGAACATAAGCTTATGTATAAAATTACCTGTTATTAATTTTTAAAAGAGAAATATGGCGATTTTTTTGCAACTGAACATACCCTTTTTTCAGTTGATGTGAAAGTAAGCACTGATGACATCATTGAAGAAACTTGGTTTTTATCTTTAGTGATTAAGTTTATGTCAGTATTTCAAAAATCTCTTAACAAAAATGCTAATGACAAAATATGGTTGTTGTTCTTTTTTTGCTTTGTGTCTTACTGTCTGAACTATTAGCTCAGAAGAATCAGTCATGGTGTCTCAAAGTGCTTAGAAAAGGACTCAGATTTTTTGTTGTTGTTGTTCAGAAAAGTAGACAAGGATCTCAACAGGAATGGGAATGTTTAAGGTGAATTTTTCCTGATGAGTAGAGTCACACACCCTTCATACCTGTTAGGTCTAACAAGTTGCCAATAGGCCTATCAATCTTGAATAAGAAATGTTTTGCTATGTGATAAGTAAATATGGATATGTCTGGGGCTGGTGTTGTAGCACAATTATGATATCTCATAACCTAGGTTATGAGTTAAAAGATCAGTTCTCTTTTCCTCATTTCTTCCTACAACCTGAGTCACAAAGTACCCTTGGCATTCTTTTAATCATTGAGATGGCAAATGCATATTGAAGTTAAAAGGTGTTTGGAAAAAGAAGTGTGTCAGTATAGCACTGACTTTAATACCCTCACCTCAGACACTTCTTTTCTCATACTAAATGAATAATGCTTTTCTAATAAACTATGCTGCACCAGTTCAGGTGTGCACAGCTTCCTTTCAGGAAGGTGGAGATTATGTCTTCCTTATTTCCACAGCAATGTGAAACATTACAGAATTCTTTGCTTTTCTGCTCTGGCCACCAAACCACATCTTGGCCTCCTCACACATGAGCATGGTGTCTGTCAACAGCAGGGAAAACAGCAACAGCTCTCACATGCTTCTCCTGTTTTACTCTGAATTAAACCTTGCATTTGCTTGGTGTTTCTTCATTGTTGATTTGAAGAAACACCTGAAAACAAAATCTTTTTGGAACTGCTGTTATACTTCATGTCAATACATTGGTAATAGACTGCTCCTGACACTATTTGAAATAAGAGTTCTATTAACTCAGGTCCACATGGTGTCTGCCATGCTCCAGACCTGTCTCTGCTTACAGAGAAACAGTGGTTGCATTGTTCCTCATGCTCTAAGTTTTGCAAAACCCCCCTGGTCTTTCTCTATGAAATTATGGTATTAAAGCAGAAAAGGAAAAAATAGTAGATTTCATGTGTGGAAATAGTGTACTAGCTCAGCTAACCCCCCAGTGCCTCCTCCCACTCCCAATATACTGAAATTCTACATTGCTTTGTCCAGATGAATATAATGAATCCTGCACACTTTTATTTTCACTTGTCCTGTTTGTGGATATTATGCACATGCACATTAATTTTTATTCTAGTGCTTTCTTTGTTCTACTGTACTGCTCCACCTTAACATGTATATTATTAATTCTTCCCAGACCTAGCATAGTACCAGAGCTGTATCATGGCTGTACTCCTAGAGCTGTGCAAAGAAAGAAAAAAATTTCTTTGCTCTAAGGAAAGCATAGTTCAGTTTCTCCACTTAAAAAAAACTCAAACCAACAAACAAACCCCAAACCACATACCTTTAATTTTTTTCACTCTAGAACTTTCTGTTTTTCTTCCTGAGCATCTGGTTTTCTCACTAATGATTTAGTGGAGCTTAGTCTGGCAGGTCAAGTGCAAGGGCTAGAAAATTATCCATGGCTAATTTCAGAAGAACACAGTCCTCCTGCAGATGTCTTGCCCAGCGTCACCGTGTACTCAAACCTGCCATCTCTGCTGTGCCTGTTAGCAAGCAGGATGTTCCCGCCCACAATAAATCCAGCAGAAAGAACATCAGATGACCACCCACTGCTCTGTAATATCTCTGCCAAAATGTGTTGTACTGTTCCTTCTCCATCATCAGTGATTTCCCAGCTAGACGGAGAGCAGAGATATCCATCACGGAGAGCAGAGATATCAATTAGAGGATCCGTGGTTTTTTGGAAGCGCAGCTATTTGCGATGCGCTGGCTGGGCTTTGGCTCGCAGCGTGCGGGTTAGCCCGGGCGCCCTGCCGCAGAGGGCAGACACACCTGCCCTGCTGCTCCGGCCGGGTTTTCCTTTTGGGAAAGGCGGGCGTGCTTTCAGGGGCGCTGGCTCCGAGCGCCGCGGGAGCCCCGAGCGGCGCTCCCCGCCCGGGCAGCCCGGGCACCGCGCGGGACCCGAGCGATGCACCCACCTGGCAGCCGCCGGCAGAACGGAGAGCCCCAGTCTGAGCAGCGGCAGGGACCTGGGGAGCACAGACAGGAAGGGGGAAAGAAGAAAAAAAAGGAAAAGGGGGGGAAAAAGGGATTGTTGGTCAAGACAACCGCAAAAGAAATAGGAAAAATGCTGCTGGTGGTTGCTTCTCCTACTCACAAAGTTTAATTCGGTCATGGTTTTCTTCATACAGCCTCATCCTTGAGTAGCATTAAGGGTTTTTAATGTTCATAAGCGCAGTAAGCTGTGCAGTATATGAAAACTCACCTCTGACAAGTAAAAAGATAGCTGCCAGCAGAGAGTTCTTCATCTTCTCTGTAAAGAAGCATAATGATTACCATCAACATTGTGCTGTCTTCAGTCTATTTTCACACTTCCTTTTCAAACTTCCTATTCATTCTAACACCTATCCTGCTGCTGGCTGAACACAAGCAATAAGTTTATCGATGGCAATGGGAAGGACACTTGAGTTCTGTGTTATTAGTTATACTTACAAGATCCTAAAAATCCTTCTGGAAAACAGGAGCTCTCCCCCCTGGTTTTTGTAAGCACTCACAGTGAGATTCCTGATGGTGTCTGCACTATCAGCAGTGCAAACTGAATTAAGCTTACAGGTACTTCTAACTCCTTTGAAAACCCTAACTGTCACTGCAAATTACAGATATTCATATCAGTAAAAAGGAAGTCAAGGTGGTTGACTGAGTCTAATATGAATTCTTGTATGCTGTAGAAATAATGGCAGCAGAAGACCCTAACTTGTCTTCACTTCTTGGGTTCTTTTATCTTTCAGTGTAATTTCTCTACCTCAAAGATGCTCTATCTACAGTGCTGGTACCTACACCGGGGCCCTAATACAGATAAAAATCACCATAGCTGTAAATCAGATATTTGCTGCACATCATTAATTCAGAGAACATTCTGAACACAGAAGCCAGCAGAGACGTTAACAGCTGTTACTCTTACAGCAGTAAAGGGAAATTTTCAGAAAATTTTGCTACTGTGGAAAATTTCCCTTCTGGGCTTAGACAGCTGCTATCAGAGATTGGATCCAGACTTACCTGGAGATAGGCAAATTATTAAGTTATCTTGGCAACCATGGTAAATTTCAGGTTGAGTATTGAATAGAAAAAAAATGTCTGTTTAAAATTAATCACTTTCCTAAAGAGAAATCACTTTCCATGCTTCTCAGCATGGTCTACAGTAGGAGTGGGTGACTAATGCAACAACCATGTCTTATCAGATTTCATGAAGGGCACAGTCATGAAAGGCAAGTGATCAAGGAATTCTGAGTTTGAGGGGGTTTCCTAGTCACGAATTCATTGGCCTCGGGAGTAAGCTCCAGAATGCTGAGGGGTGGCAGACACCATGTGTGCATGCAGGACCACAGCCCCTGTTACCTGAGAGATCCCAAAATCTGCCTTGGCAATACTTCCAGCAAGGAATAGCCAAGAGGATGGCATCAATTGATGATCATAAGGAGAAGCTGAAAGGTAAAAATGCAAATCATATGTGACAGATTTTGACAGTGGGCTTGAAGATCTAGAGACTCAGAATAGTGTAGAAGAGATGGAGGAAACTTTAACAGATACATGTATTGGTTTGATGTGCTCAACACAATGACATTCAAAACAACCTATCCTAAATGAAAACCATGTAAGTAACTCAATGCAAGAGCAGGACTGGATTTAGTGTGCACAGAATTAGGACAGAGCACACTGGAGAGAAATAAACCCAGTGAAGCAAGTCCATATCATCTTTGCTGGAGGTCTAGGTCTCAGTATAAATGCCACTGTCATTTGAAAAAAAAAAAGTTAATTCTAACAAGCACAGAAAATACATTACTAGTCCAAATAGCAGGAGATATAATCTTGAAAACTGGAATTTCACATATGACTGAGGCCAAGTTTTTTACTGTGGCTTAGCTATCAAGTTACTATATGTTTAATGTATAGCAAAAGATAAATTATTATACTTGAGGTAAAATTTGCATAGAATCACTTTTTCAAATGTTTAATATTTCAGCTTTTTCACCACGATGAACTACTGTCAGAATTGTAAATGCCTGAAGTTTTCCTGTTAATTCAGATGAGGATAAATGATGCCATCTTCTGTGGTATGTTTTAAAGTGCAGAATGACTGTAGGATGCTTCCAGCTTTACATCACTTTGCCCTAGATGTTTTTCCAGACCTAGGTTTATGCATCATTCCAGATGAGGTTCTCCATGGGTGCTCTCCCCTGTCATTTCCTGTCATAAGCTCTGCAGTAAAAGACACGGCAGGCTCCTGGTCTCTCCACAATGTAGACTTGAAATCAGTGAACCTTTGCATTTAGACTGGATTAGACAATGTAAACCAAAACAAACCCCACATCCTTCTCTGCTCCCTTCCCCAAGATGATCTGGTCACTCCTGCTCTTCAGAGGGAATCTCTGCAGCCAGGCAGCTCAGCCAGGCCCCTTCGTCCTGCCCTGCTCCTGGGGAGCTGCAGCTCCTGCAGCACATCACGGCAGGGCTGGCCAAGCCATCAACTCCTGAGTGCATTTTTTGCAGGTCAGCCGTGTGCCCATGAATGCCAAAGAGCCAGAAAGGGTCTGAAGTCTCGTTTTTTGGGAGTTTTAAGCGTGTGCCAGGGCAGTTTGTTCTACGTGTAACCAGCAACCCCGTCAGAGAGCGTCCAGGTCCTGGTGGGCAGCTGAAGCAGAATGCAGCCTGCAGAGACAGCACATCAGGAGAGGCATACTGCATTTCTGCTGCAAGTCTTACCTTGTCTGAAGCAAAAACTTGGTGAGGTCTTCATTGTCTCCTGGTTGAATCAATATGTGGTTTTGGTAGCTCGCTGTTTCTTTGATAAACAGCTCCAGTTGACTAAAAGTGATCTCCTTCAGGCATTTTGTACCAAATTCAATACTGCAGCAATTTCAAATTCAGTTTTTGCTGCTTAGTAGTACATGCTAAGATCATGTGTCTTTCCTTTATGGATCTACAGTAGAGTCACACAATTTTTATAAGTTATTTCTTGTATAACTGCTTCTAATAAGCAGATCTCCAGGTCTGTAAATATCTGACAGATTTTTACAGATTGGCTTTGTTTTCCAGAGAAATACACAAATATCTGAATTCAGTGAGCAAATCTCATATGATCTTTGTGGAAAGAAAAATTCCCACTCAGCCCTCAGCTCTAGCCCCTGGGAGAAATTTGATGTGTTAGAGAGAGTCTCCACCATGAACACTTTCATCCTTTCTGAGCTCAAGTTACATTATGAAACAGCTTACCTTTCAAACAATTCTACATTATCTTAATGAAAATCACATTTTTTTACCCTAACACATTGGCTAGGCAGGGGCCATAAAAAAGTGCCAATGGGAGATCTGCCCTGGAGATTTAAAAACTTCCCATTACAGATGAATAATAGATGTGCCTGAACAGACTAGACACCCAACAGAGAATGCAAAAAAATCCCAGAGATTTATATATTGGGGTGAAGATTTCTTTGAAGAAACAAAAAGCATTGAGACAAATGTAGACTAAATTCTGCCTTTACTAGGCTAGGTCTGGGGTCTCACCAGTGCCACATCACTGACAGTGGCGTGGGGCAGGGTTTGCCTGGTGCATCAGCTGGAGTATTTATGAGAGTCAAGGTGGTATGATCAGGTGAGACAGGGAGCTTCTCTTTACCACAGCATCACAGTTAGTGCTACAGGCCTGTTTGTGGGGTGATGGGACAAAATTGTCACTGTGGTACCTCAGGCCAGTGGTTTGAAAACAGAGCTCACTCACGTGGTGGCTGAGCTGTGTGCAGAACCAGAATCTTGAGTACTGGGATTTGACTTGCCAAGAAGATCTTTGCTTCTGCTAGATCACCTTGGAGCACATCTTATTTATCAGTTTTGGTGGTCCCTGACTGCTCTGAAAATACAGTGTAAGAATCTGCTTCTATTGGTGCTCATTATCTCTTCCTGTGCAGCCAAGAGGAGAAACAAGGATCATCCTTAACTTTCTCCATCACACTTAAGTCTTTATTAAATTCTTATAAGTACTTTAAATGCACAAGGGGATGACAAAGAATATAAGCCTCCTTCTCTACTATCCTGTTTGGTTTACCTAGCGGGCTTGCAACTGCTACTGGAGTTATTTTGGGATATGTGATGTGGAACCAAAGAGAATTTGACAAAAGCTTGTCTGTACTCTTCCTATACACAGTTTTGGGAGCAATCTTTACCTTTTTGAAATCTACAGGAAGGCTGGATTGTTTGTTTTTATGTGTTTTTGTTTGGCCTTTTTTTTTCTTTAACGCCTGTGTTTTACTCTCTGAGGCAAGGAGATATAAATATCTTAGTTACCTTTCTTTTTCATTTTCCCCCTGGGATTACTCCTGGACAAAGAAATGCTTGCCAATGAAACACAACTATCGTACAAATCGTACGTTTGAAGAAAGTCCAGGGAAGCAGTATGAAGAAGCTCACCTAGCACAAGCAAAAGGTGAGTTTTTTAAGGGTAGTATTCTGTGTTCATGGTATTTTATCCTCCTATTTCCACCTCAGTAACAATGAGTGCATTTGCACTGCTTGTTTCAGATTTTCTCCATTATAACTTTTGTCTCAGAATTTTATCCAGCATAGCTGGTCTGCCAAGTCATTAGCTTTTCTTAATTTAAATGTTTTCAAGCATATTTCCTGGCTTAGAACAAAGTGATTTAAAGATAGTAATTATGGTTAGCTGAGTTCTGAGAGTCTGCATGTGTGCCCACTTGTGGCTTTATGACCCTTGGCCATTTTATTTTCCCTTCAGCTATTATTATGCAATAGATAACCTGGGGGATTTTTTTTTTGAGGCATCATTTAATTATCTACCAAAAATTGTTTCAGTCGTCTTAAAATAATTCACAAATAGCTATTTGCTGTTCATGTGTAGAACAGAAAGCCAGGGAGGGGCTAGATTTGTCAAACTGAAGTAACAGTGTCACGATTCTCATTAGCCCCTGTATCTTCCAGAGTTCAGTGATTCCAATGATTGCTCAGAAAAGTTTAAGGGATGCCTTAAACTTAGCTTGGCTACAAACTTTTGTAGTCAAACTAAACTTATGATGCCTTAAACTTAGCTTGGCTACAGGAGGGCCTTGCTCATGAGACTAGCCATTGTTATTTAGGGCATCCTGGCATGGCCTCTTTTGAACCCCCCATTAATATTATTCTTACTTTGTATGCATAACAATTTATATACAAAAATCTCTTGAATGAGGATTTATATCCAGGGAGCCACATCTCATTTAAGGTTTTTAGCTGTTAATCTGAAGCATCACATTACAGCAAGAGCCTCCAAGGAGTGCTCCTGTGCAAAACATGTAACCATCCTAGTAGTTAAGGTATACTTCTAACAGCTGAGAAACTTTGATTTATGGTTTGCCTGCATGAGAGCTGAGCTAAACATATTTGCAGCTTCTAATTTTTATTTGCCTGCCTATGGATTATTTGCACAACTGTGGTTACAGCTTCTTTTAATGATGGCCTGTCTGTCCATAAACTCTGTCAACCTGCAGATTTCCTAGCTTATTCCTAATACAGTGTGAATGTTCCCATACATTCTTAGCCTCCAGCTGAGGTTTGCTGCTAGGAAAACAGAAATACCAGGAATGTCATGGTTGCCTGAAGTTTCTCCTCTGCTACCATTCTTCTCACAATTTCTTTGTGAACTGAACTTGTTCCATCTTAAGGGTAGATTTTTT
>VXBC01001437.1:22863-79750 GCA_013399945.1 Ploceus nigricollis | reverse complement strand
GAATGCTCGAGGAGAGACAGAGACGGCTTGTTTTGACAAGACCTTGTTTTGCCCAAGCCGCGCAGAAGAGAAAAGCTGCTTTATTTGACCCGATTTACTATGACCATGGCTTTGGTAGTAAAAGAAATAGGAGAATTAATTCCATTCTTAGCTGTGAATTCATTTTTCCAGAAGTGAAACAAAGCGAAAGAACTCTTTCATACGGGAAGAAACAACATTGCAATAAACAGAGAACAGTTTTATTACATTCGCCCCTTCTGCCCCAGGCTCTTAAATGAAGGAAGGGAGTTTCTGAGTTGCCAGTTCTAGTACTGCTGAAGGCATTTGCAGTCAGCATGTTTGAAAACTGGTCAGGCTCAAAGTTAAAATGTATTGGTTTTGATACAATATTGGTTTTTTATTTAATCGGTTTTCAGCATGAGACTTAAAATAATGTGGTAGTGGACATGGTGAAAGTGGCTACATGAAAGCAAAAAAAAAAAGGGGAAAGCTTTTTTTTCATAACTGCGCATCTCTGAGAGCTATTATTGAGAAAGTATTTGAGCATTTAGTTTGTTTTGTATTTTGGAATAATTTGGAGGCAGAATTTTAAGGGAATATCCACAAACTAATTTTTGCTCTTCTTATCTAGAATAAAAGCAAGTTCCTTTCATTACAGTGAAATACAATTTTGCAAGACACTTTTATGTTTAATCTCTTGCCTTTGGAGTCATTGTGGCAATGACCCTTGTCCCGTGTTTAATGACAGTTCAGAGATCAGCAATATTCTCTTTAAACACAGCAGACTCTCTAGATGATAAAAAGTAATTGAAGCATCCTTTCATGCAATCATTCCACCACGCAGCTCAATAAAGAAAATTTGAATTTCCTTAATTTTATTATACTGCATTACAAGTGACATCACAAATGCATAGCACAAGAGGCATTCACAACTCAGTAATTTTTGCTGGGTTGTAATTAATGGCCTTTAATGTTTTCTTTTAGTAAGCATGGATAGGTAGTGAAATGTAAAATCCAACATATGTCCAATATTTTGCAACAGCTCTTGATGGCCCTCTGCCACTGTTTTCCTCAGTCCCTTCCATTCTGTGGTTATTGGAGTATCTAGAATTTTTCACAGAGTAGGAAATCATCAGCATTAACACTAAACATGGCTTAAGCAATGCCCATGGTCATAGAATCTGAATCATGTGGTCATGAAACCACAGAGTGGTTTGGGTTGGAGTGGACCTTAGAGATCATCTGTTCCAGCCCCACTGCCATGGGCAGGGACACCTTCCCCTCGTCCAGGCTGCTCCAAGCCCCATCCAGCCTGGCCTCAAATGCCCTCAGGGATGGAGCATCCACAGCTTCTCTGGGCAACTTATTCAAGTGTCTCACCATCCTCACAGGGAAGGGTTTCTTCCCAAATGTAAACCTGCTCTGGTTCTGTTGAAGGCCCCAGTGAGACGCAGTGAAAGGAAGGGAGTATTGCCAGCTTGGTCTGAAAAGCCAGGCTCCTGGCTCTGCCCGCCAGGCAGCCAGGAGCTGGGGCTGCTCCGGCCAAAGTTCTTGCAATTGCACAGTTATCAGCCCTTCTCCAGTGATGCTGCTTTGGGTGGAAAGTAGATCTTGTCCCTCCATCTCCCCCTTAACTACTTGTTTCCATTCAAAACCTGAGTTCTGTGAAGGCTGCTTAAACTTGGCTGTGCCTCTTGATGACACAAATCCAGTAATGCCGTTTTGCTTAACTGAGTTTCTGAATCATGAAGAGTAAGAAAAAAAATAACACACACATCACAGATCTGAAACTCTGATAAGCTTCTGAGTAGTGTTGAGTAGGCTTTGAACATCTTTGTAGATCAAGCTCTTACTTATAGTACTGGATAAGCTTATCACAAAAAAAGAAGCAGTTAATAGAGGGGAAAAATCCAAGAAAGGTCACATTTCTTTACATTACTTTCTTACAACTTATTTAAAGGAGAGGGTTTTTCAATTTAAGTAATTTAAAAAATTAAAATTATAGTGCAGACCAGAAGTAATTATTGCGCCTCCTGTACTAGTTAGTCTGTTCACCTCAAGGAAGTTTATCTTTAGAGATCAAAAGACTCAGAAATATTTTCTCTCACATCAACTTCCATGCTTTAAAGAGCAAATCTCAAAGTTGAAGGAGATTCTGATACTCTTGTTGAAGTATCTCCTTAGAGGCTCCAGGTAGTTTGATGGAGTCATTGATTTCCTTGTGAAAGTAGAGGTATAAGGTGGAAGATTTGATATTTGCTGTAGGTTCAAATGCGCAAATAAAATCAACAACATTTTCCTGATTGTTATGAACCCATTTCAAAAGGGAAAAATACAGTGAGACATTTCTAAGTTACTTACAAGTGCCCGAACTTTTATTGTTTGAGAATGGCTTTTCAGAGACCCCTGCAGCTGTAGGATTCCAGCAGCTGCTGGTAAATAAAGGCACCTGGCTACCTGTGCATGCAGCAGGCTGTAATTCACTGTGCCAATTATAGGAAACAGCAGTGCTTTGAATAAAGCCATATTATAGCTCAAACACTTTGTGCTGATCTGAAATTTCTTATCTGCAGCAGCCTATTTTATGTAACCCATAGGAATGGTCTGAAGAGCTTCTTGACAGCAGTTCCTTTTTTGATGAAAAAATATTTCATGTAGCTTCTCCTCCCATAATGTACACCAGAAAATAATTTTTTGAAATAGAAAAAACCAAACTCCTACAATTTTCTACTACATATTTCCTTAGATAAAATGATATCTATTCTCTAAGTAGACACAAACAGGATATTATTTATACTCACAGAAATGTTCTCTGTTTTTTAAGGATCTATTAAAAAAAAAAAAAAAGGGAAATTTGACAGTTCTTATGAAAAACTTAAAATGAAAAAGCACTCCAGCTCAGAGGAGCTTGACAGCCCTGGCACTCTGAAAAGTGATAGCCAAGAGCTAAAGTAGAGGGCAGGTGATAGAGAGCCAGCAGGGTGCCTTCCTCTTCAGCTTTTGGATACTGTTGGTTTTTTGTGCTCCTGTCCTCCTTCACTTCCCTTTTAAGGAAGGTTAGGCAAAGCTGGTACACTTCCACAACATGTTCTTATGTGTTAACATTTTTCAGAGAAAAAGTGCTGTCAAAACTTCCTCATCCATCTCTATATCTAAGTCTACTTGTGGTTTATATTGTATAACAATAATGTAATAATTTACATAATAGAATTGCTCATAAAGGCTATTATGACTGAATTTCTCAGACATATTGATACAGAATTGCTTCAACAATAAAAACATAAAACCACTATGGAGATTAATAAAGCTATCAAACATGAGCTGGAGCTCTGCAGCCAACAGAATTTTTCAATTTGGCTGCAACAAAACATGAAATGATGCTGACATGTTCAAATCTGGCTTCCTGGCGCCTGGCACACAGTCCTTAGGCAGACAGCTGTACAGTCACAGCCTTGAGTGTCTTACTGCTCTGGAAAATCAGTCCCACAGCTGTCAAATTAAGGGTTTCATGACACAGCAGAAGCCCAAGATTGAAAAAGGAGGCTTGTGCTACTGAAGCCTGCAAGGGTTCACCCTGTGCACAGCTCCAGGTGCTTCACAGCCGAAATGGATGATGTGTTTGAGCAGCCCCCTCCACCCACGGAGCTGCTGGAGGCCAAGGGCAGGGCCCAGATGTGCAAGCCCAGCAAGCATCCCCCAGCAGGCACTGGAAGAGGCCTGTGGCTGCACCTTTTCTGTCCGGCTGTGCAGTGTGTGCCGATATTCCCTGCTCCTCACCCAGCCCGGGCAGGGGTGTCCCGCGTCCCGTCCAGCCCCCACATCCCAGAGAGGGACCAGGGTTTTGTGTTTGTTGCCTCGCAGTGACACCTGCTGGAAAAGGAGCTGCATTCAGGCAAGAAAGATCCATTTTTACCATGAATTAAACATTCACTGGATGCCAGGAGCAGGACATTTTGTGAGGCAAAGATCACAGAAAGGACTAGCACAAGTGAAAAACACCAAGAGAGTATTTAAGAACTTCCTGAGAACGCTGGACTCTTGTAAAGAAGGCTGTTGCAATTTCCTGAAGAGCAGTACTGGCTGACCACAGTTTTACACCCAAAGTTTTACATCCATTTGGGTCCCAGTGCAGACTTCAGAGGAATGGGCTGTTTCTCTGCACAGTGATTTCTGAGGATGCTGAGGCCCTCTTCCAGACTTCTCGTGGGGTTTAATCCAGGTATGGAACACCTTTTTCTCCCATTCCCATGTTTTAGGAAACTGTTCTTTCATTTATAAAAGGCGTAGTTCTCACTTGGAAGTCTTTCTGTACTCAGCTTCCCGAGAGATTCAGAGAAGCTGTTTTTCTAACTGTATTCTTATAGCTGTGTAACATTTAACAAGCCGAGACTGAATGGGTTTCTCCCACCCAAGAAAATACCACTAGGTGTCACTGAATGCCAGGGATTGTCAGCACTGGTCCCAGGACGCACCTCAAAGGGAAAACACTGTGCGTATTTCATATATGCACTGCTTTATTACTATGCCTTTTTGCAGCGACCAAAGTGTGAGGTCATTTTAGCTTTTAGCAGGATTTGCATTTGTTTTGGGAAATACCTCTGTCTTCCAAAAGGAACACATAAACCTTCAACTTTCCAATTTTAATTGGATATATTTTATTTTATGTACAGCATGGGTAAAATAAGCTTGGTCTGTATGAGCTGTTAAATTCTACATGTTTACACTTCAGAGGAGCTACTTTAGCCTCAGGATTAAAATAATGCTGTTTTATGTGGTTTTCCTGCCATCTCTGCTCAGAGAGGTTGTACTCAGTAGAATTCTCATCAACATCTCGTGTAGTCAAAGGAAAAGCCAACCCAACTGTATTTGCTTTTAGAATGATTCTGTATGTGCACATACAACACATACAGAAGTGTTGAAACTGAGGCTGCCAATGAAGCTGCAAGCACAGCTTTGTCCTGCCATCCTGTGAATCTTAGAGCAAACCTGAGGGGGACCAACATTTTTTAAGTGTGGTGTCTCTGTCAGATTAAGTTGTGATTTCCTTAAGCAGTGTGGGAGGACACAGAGACAAAGCAGATTTTGAGCACAGTGGCCTAGCTGATTCTGAGAGGTGTATCAGAGCTCTTCTGGCAAAACCCTAACGCCAGCTCTGCTCGGTTCCCTACCTCAGAGGTTGTCTGGCCTTTCCTCAGAAAGGAAGGATGTGGAGTCAGGACATAATTGTGAGCGACCAAAAAGAGGGTTAATCAGCAGAGAGCCTGTAACCACTCAGCACGGAGCCGTTAGGGTCTGAGAGGTGTCTCAGTGACAGTGGCAGGGCGTCCTTGAACTGGCGGGGCCGCCGAGCTCCCGGGAAAAGCTCTGAAGTTTTTTGTGTTTCTTCAATCAAATATTTGGTGCCAAAGGCAGGGTGGAAGCGTGTGCTGGAAAAGGAAATAACAAAATGAAATTCTACTGAAGGAAGGAAAGCTCTGCAGAAGAAAAAGTAGCGTTTGTGTCTGTTGGTAATGACTGATTCTTAATGCATTCAAGGGAATTGTGCTGAGATTACCTGCTCATCTTTTGTTCTTTGTCACATGATAGGAATATTTTCTGAGCTTTTCTTTTGCCAAGTGTAATTTAAAAAAAAAAAAATATTCCATATTTCAACCTCTCCTCCTCTTAGGAAGAAAATCTCCCTCTAGAATCACACATTTTATAATTACAGTTTTCTCTGACAGGGAGTAATAAGGGTAAGCCTCTCATTGCTCTGATCATTTAGTTTGGCTGTGCTTCGTATCCCCACTCAGACACATTAATTTTGAACTTCAGTGTAGTCTTCTCATACACAGAGCAATAAAATTCTTTCTGGCACAGTTTTTCCACATAGAAAATGAAGATGCTTAAAACCTAATGTTAAGGTTAAAAAAAACTAATGTTTTTGAACCTAATGCTATAAGGTTTATTAAAGATAATGTTTTAAGGTTTAATACACTTATGTTTGCAGAGTGTATTGAAGATAAAAAGCGGTATATTATAAGCAGTACATTCTGCTTTGATTATAAGAGGTGCATTAGTGCTTTTCCTCATTCCTCAGATAAACAGCAGTGCTATTCCTTCCTAGACATCCATAAAAATATGGGGATAAAATAAAATAAAAAAGGGGAAGGAAAATAATTATAAGATAAAGCTTCATAAATAAACAAATAGAGAAATAAGTTATTTTAAGATGACAGTTGAAATCTCTCTCACTGGCTTCTTTTGATCTCCTTGAGGCTCATTAAATTGTGGGTGGCAGACCCTGCTTCCATGTTTGAGAAAGAAGCTAAAGTGCTGTTTATGTACAAGCAGAAGTTTCAAAGGTAATGAGGCTTGGGACCTATAGCCCAGAAAGCATAGGTTGATTTGCATGCATTTTTCACCTCTCCTGCTGCTTATTTGCATTGTTTGTCATTTTCCAGCCAGCTCAGAAACCCTCAGCTGATTTGTTAATATTTGCACAGTGCTCATAAGCATTACTGATGGTCTTCAGGTAGACAGGGGAAAAAAGCACTGGCCCAGTGAACTTCCAACCAAATTACTTGAGTTGTGACACTCTCATCTTCATCTGCTCCTCACCCTGGATAAGCATCAAAGATTTTCCACAGTAACTGTGAATGATAAATTCACAGAAATGTGTTCTAAATTGAAAGTCTGTAAGAGAAAGGAAATGCTGAAATTCTGCTTCCTTGGGTTCCATATGTAAGGGATATAAACATCCTCTATATTTCTGTGGATATCCTTGTTTATTTTTCTTTCTCCTGTTTCTGTTGGCTTTTTTTCCCCCTTCATATTCCATTGCTGATGAGGGTTGAGGTGCTGATTTGATGCTACAAACCAAATATCTGTGTAAGGGTTGATGTGGAATTGTCTCAGCAGGTATGCTAAAAACAAAACAGCTCTTTGGATGCTGGTTGGCTGCCTTTGCCTAACTTTTGTTACATGCTGTGTTAGTTAGCTCTGAGGGCCAGTCCTGCACATCAGCACTGATAGAATGAGGTCCCTGCACCTGGAATGGACCTCTATGGCAGGGAACACTTGCAGATTTGAGCCCTATGTTATGGACTACAAGTAGTATCTTAATGCATCTTCAAAAAGGGGAAGAAAATTATTTTAACATCTTACATAAGGTAAGAGAGACGAGCAAATTCTATCCCAAAAACAGCTTACATTACAACCGAGGTCATCACCAAGTGCTCTGCAACAGGTTCTTCTCTTTGTTCTGACATCTAACAATTCTTATTTTTCAGGAGGGCTGACTTAAACAAGGACACCCCAAATACCATGCTGGGGTGCCATAAATGACTGCTACATGTCCCTGGTGTCTTCCAGCACAGAATGTGGGACTTGCTGCTGTGGTGAGCAGCTGTGCCCATGCCAGCCCATCCTGCTGTGTGGCATCCCTGCTCACAGGTATGGAGCAAGCACCTGTGCATAGCACAGCCTAAAACGTGTTCTCACCATGACACTCCTTTGGCAAGGGAAAGTTACCAAGAAATGTGCAAAGCAGATTAATTTAGTCCTTGTTTTTACGGTGAGTGACTTTTCACATGCTGCTGAAAGTCTGTGAAGGAGTTTCTAATGGCACAGGGAGTTACAATGAGACAGGAGAGGGTGAAGAGAGCTGCTCACCCCTACACAGCAACACCAGTATGGAAGATTTGTGTGTGAAGTGCATCATCTCTTTGCAGATAAGCTCCTGCTGAGACTGAATCCTAACTGGAACAAAAGCACAGCACAAGGAAGCTGATACTGCTTAAATCTGTGCTAGATTACTTTCTACCTCTTCCCTTTCTATGGTTTAAGGAGTCAACATAAGCATATCATGTTCCCAGTATGCAGCACTTCTATAAAGAGAACAAAATTTCCTTAAAAACTACAAAGGAGCTCCTGAGCGTATGTTGTTATCAGTAAAGTTTTTGACAATAGGCAAGAAGCAAAATAGAAAATACATTTCTGAGCAGCATTCCGACAGGTTTATTGAAAGTTCATTGTGAAACTACAGTACCTCCTATTAAGCCAAATCACAAAGAACAAACAAATCTTTCTTTCACAAAGAACTTTGTGAAATCAAAGACACAGCAATGAAACATATAATCAGCTGTTAAAATAGAAAAAAAAATAATCATGCTTGGAGAGAGACATTTTGCATTATAAAGGCAGCAACCAGCAGCTACAAATAGGGAAACAAAAAGGCATTATCTTCTGTTTCCAAACAATATTTGTGCACAGGAGCTTGAGATCTAAACAGATTCACCACTTCCCTTTCTAAAAAACTGTGTTTTGACACAAAGCATGGATTAAAAATAGTATGCAGATAATGGCTAGAAGATTCTAACAACGAGGTGTTATGACCACTCCCTAACCCCCTCGGTCGTGGCTGCTGCTGCTGGAGAGCAGCGTGTGGTTTGCTGCATGACACTGTGGGAGATCAGCTGGTTTTCTCCTCAGCGTTAGTCCCCTCAGTGCTGAGCTGGGGCAACCAGACGCTTGTTTGAATGGTGGAAAAGAACAACATCAAAAGGCAGATTGGAATTAGTGTTCAATGAATAGTGTGAAATCTCAAAGTGAGATTACCAGGGTAATGATACACAGTCATCTCAGAAAGAAGGCTCTTGTTTTAAGAAATAGAATTTCACCAATAAAGAGAATAAAGAGATCAGCCCCACCAAAATGGTGACTTTCAGATGAACAGCAAATCTTTAATATGAAGCACTTCTTTACCTACTGTGGTAAAATTGGCAAATATGTTTGTGAAGATTTTTATCCTTATCCAAATAGAGATTCTAATTTTTATCTATATCAAAAAATACCTAAAATAAACAGATTCACAACTTTATATTTTCCCCAGAACCTAAGATAAAGACACAAAAGAGAATTTTTTTAATTAATGTTGCTTAAAATAATTTTACATTTATACTTGTGAATGAAAAAATATAGGAAACATGTAATGTAAATCAAGATGACTGGTTTATTATCTTTATTATTTGGTTACAAAAGGATTTGGGTCTTTACTTGCATTTATTTGAGTAAAATGCTATCTGTTCTTCTGTGGTTTGCAACAAAGGCTAGGTGGTCTGGGGAGAGAGTGAGAAAACAAATGCAAGTGCAATGTAATGTGTCTGCAGCTTCTCAGGTGCTGCACAAGTCACCAGCACAGAAGGATCTGTGTGGAGCTAACCTGTAATGTTCCTTTCCCACAATGTTGGTACCAGGCTGTGTTGCAGTCAAAAGTGCAAGCCAAAAGGATTGTTGTGATACCATACAGGCCTCTTGAAATGCCACCTGTCTTTCAGGCAAGGAAAGTGAGCTTTTAGCTGTCTTCAATACTTTTTCTTGGTAGATTATTAACTTTGAAAATACCTTTGTCCATCAATTCTAAATTTTGGTGGAAAACTGGAGACTGCTTTTGAATATCTAGTGATGAGTGAACCACAATGAATTCCTCAGATTCTGGGAGAGAGCTGAACACTGACCATACTTGCAGGAGGCATGGCCACACACCTGCTGTATGGGAATATGTGTATGTAGTCTTAGTTTTTTGCTTCTCATTTAAAAAAAAAGGAGAACTTCGTGATGCTTTGTGGGCTATGCCACTCCATGGATTGATTAATTTTACTGCTTGATTAATTCTGTCTTAAAGGTTGCTAGGGGTCAAAACGGTGTGATACTGAAAAAAAATGATTGTCTGTTTGTTTTACTTAAATGATGCATACATCTGTTGGGTGATACTAAAAAAATGTTTTTACACTTTGAAGCTAAATCTAAAATCAGTCACAGAAAGAGCTTGTGCTGAGTTGCTGTCTGTGGAGTTTATTTCAGAAGGATAACTCCCCTCTGCCTACCACTGCCTGCCCCACTCAGTCTGAATGGAGCAGCCCCTGCCCCTGCTTTCAGAGCCACACATAGAGCCATATTTTGTAAACCCAGAGAAACACACGTGTCCAAGAGAATTCTTTGTCTTTCTAAGATTCACTTGACTGTCACTGTTATTTCTCCAGTGGAAAACGCATCTTTTTTTCTGTTTAAACCCATTTCTTTTGCCAGAAGAACAAAAAAAGACCAGCATTTTATTTTTGTTCCTTTCGAAGTTGCCCTCAGAGCAAAATATGACCTTCTGCTTCACAGCTAGAACATCTGAGAAACTTCTCCCACTGATGTTAGCACATCCCAGTGACCAGACGAGCTGTCTCAGACTGACATGTGTTTTTGCTTCTGTGTGTGATTTATCCCTTCTTTGTCCAGCAGAACAGCCCACACCAGCACGGAAGCCTTTGGGAGTCGCATGGTTCCTTCCTGCTGTACAACAAAGATGCTTTGCTGTGGCACTCCACTCCTGATGGGTGACACACCTGCACAAAGAACCTGACCCATCAAACCCCTCTATGCCTGAGCTGGGCAAATTCCAAGGCTAGATAAGATACGTGTAAGAACCTAATCTATTCTAAAAAATGTAAATTCTTGTGTTCCTTCTGCTCTCAGTCCCTCTACCTCTTTATGCCTCAGATGCTGTTTGTCCTCTCCCTCCTGCATACGTGCTACCCACATCCTACCTTCCTGAGCAACACAACATATTGCAGGGCTGACAGGGTGGTTTCTGTGTACCAGTGAAAGATGGAAGGTCTGCCCTTGGTTTGCTCTGCTAAAAGGAAACGTTTTCTGTGTAAATCCCCCAGCCCTCATAGACTATCTTCTGTTGGATTTGGTAGAAGAAGCAAAAGTTAAGTAACAGCAAAAAAAGAGAAATAAAAGGACGCTATTTGCAAGAACATAATGATTTTGTTATTTTAATTGCAAACATAATGATTTCATTATTTTAATTGCAAGCATCTTGGTGAGGTACTGACAGAGTCTGAGAATCGGTTCTTCATGATGTTTACCAGCAGACGGTTGGAAACAGCTAACTGTGTGGGAATGTGTGTGTTTTGGGCTTTTTTCCTAAACAAAATGTGCAGCTGTGCCTCCTGGCCTGCTTCAGGAGGGTAGCAGCTTACAGGCCATGGGCAGAGAAGGACACAGCTCAGAGTGATGTGATCTGGAGAAAGTGCTAAGCCTGTGCACATTTCTGTGCTCAATGACTCTTTCACTCGTACAAAACAGATGGAATATTTTACACGTGCAGTCAGATTGCTGCCTATGGATTATTGCTGTGGATGAGACCAGTGTCTTCTGTAATTTTGCATATTCACGTGCCAGCAGGCACCCGAACCTTGAGCAATGCAGCTGGAAACAAGGTGTGCAAACAAGGAAAGGAGCCTTCATGTATTCCTTCATGTGTTACTGCTACTGCCAGTTTTATTCAGTGTACTTCGTTATTGTGCAAAATCCACATCCGGAAGAACACTGTCAAGGAAGCACGCTGGCATCTGATGGGTCAGTTCTGCTCGTCCCTGCAGCCTTCTGCAGCTGACACACACAAATGGGCTGAGAGCACAGCTGTGTTACACAGCCCGGTTATTGACAATTGCTTGACTAAAACAAAAGAGATGCTGCAATCATTAGACTTTCAGAAAGATTCAGCTAATTTACATCACGGTTACTGAATGTCAGTCTTGCCTTCTCCATGCAGTGTTAAATCAACAGCTTGCTGAGAAATAATAGCTGAGGCAGGGGATGAGTAAGTCCCTTGTGTGCATGCAGTGATGGTTACCTGAGTGATGCCCGGGCTAATGCACATCTCATGGTACAGAACAATCTGACTGCCTCTGTGGAAGACAAACAGGTGTCTTCATCTTCATCCTCCAAGGTCACAGTTTTTGCCAGACTTTCATCCAGTCAGAGAAGTGTGGTTAATAGTCAGATCTATTAATATGAATCGGATTAATCAGATTAATCTGATTAATAACTTGCTTTACATTCTGTGAAGATCATAATTATTTTTGTAGTGCAAACACCCATGGAGGGTCACTTTTCCCTCTGTAACTTTTGATGTAACTTGAACAAAATTTGCAGTGAGATTTAAATAGATAAAAAATATTAGGGTATTTGCTTTTAAAAAACCCCTATGTCTACTATACAATACATTACTCTGTTAAACTTCTACACCTGCTCTGGAAATTTAAAAATATATTTTTGATCTGCTGTAGCTAATTCATGTACCTTTCATAGGATACTTGGCAAGAGAGTAAATCAATTTGTAATAAGAAACCAGTGCAATATTAGTTCAGACACACACACTCCAAAAACATCATAAAGCATGTAACAGGAAGGCTCCAGTCACTAATTCTTAATTGCTACCTGGGGGAAAAAATCAATTTTCTGTAAAATTTCAGTAAACCTGCAGTCTAGTTTAAAACAAGAATTTTAATTAAATATTTTGCATGACCAAATGAGTGCACCAGAAATGCTGATAATTTTAAATCCTTCCTCTGTACTGCCTGTATTAGGAAGAGTGAAGCACACCACACTCACCATCTCAGAAAAGACTTATCTCACTGAGCCACCCCTCCAGGGACAGTCTGGTGGCTCAGACCTCACTGCAGTGTCTCACAACTGAGACTTCCTCAGAGAAACAAGTGGCCCCAGCTGGACTTGCTGCCACTGCTGTGCCCTACTCTGCCTTTGGAGGTCTCACACTGCTAACAGCCCTGAGCCATATTCTCTGGGCTTCAGGGGATCAAAGCAGAAGGGCTGGGCACAGCTCAGGAGACATAAATACATGTGCTCAGGTCCTGCAGAAGTTAGTAGAGTACCAGTGTGTGCTAAAGTGCTTTGTAGAAGAGGTAAGGAATTAGTTCTGAACTTAAAAGTTCGTTACGGAATTATTGAAAGGAGCTTCTGTTAGCAGATTTTTCACATAAGTGGAAGCTGAGGTACCCTTGACAGCATAACTTGGACTGGGATGACTCTGCTAGTGTTCCATATGGCACCACAGCTGAGCTCCAGGGAACCACAGCTCAGCTGGTTTTGGTACCTGCAGCAGCTGTCATCTCATCTTTGACTGCAAAGAAGCGGATTCACAACCACAGAATCATAGAATAGGTTGGGTTGGAAGGGTCACAGTGAGCAGGGACATCTCCACCTAGGTCAGATTGCTCACAGCCCTGTCCAACCTGACCTTGAATGCTCCCAGGAATGGGGCATCCATCACCTTACGGGACAGCCTGGTCCAGTGTTTCATCACCCTCATCACAAAAATGTTTTTTCTTATATCTAGTCTGAATCTACGCTCTTCTCATTTAAAAGCATTACCCCTTGATCTATTGCAACAGGCTGTACTAAGAAAACCTGACCCCATCTCTCTTATAAGCACCCTGCCAAGTACAGAAGGCCACAGAAGGTGTTCCCAGAGTCTTTTCCTCTTCAGGCTGAACAAGCCCAGCTCTCTCAGCCTGTCTCAAAGGAAAGGTGCTTCAGTCCTCTGAGCATTTCTGTGGCCCTTCACCAGACCTGCCCCAGCAGGTCTACATGTTTCCTGCTCTGAAGTCCCAGGGCTGGATTCAGAACTCCAGGAGTGGTCTCATCAGAGTGGAGTAAAGGGACAGAATCACCTCCTTTTACCTGCTGGTCATGTTTCTTTTGATGCATCTTGTCATCGGTGAAGGCATTAAACTGTATGGGTCCCAAGATGAATAATGTAGTAAATAAAATTGTATTGTATATTCTTGGCTACTTAATGAACCAAGAAGATTCTTTCAGTGTCATGCAACCCAGCTTACCTCTCAAAAAAAGAAAAAAAAGTCTCTTCTGTTCAACAAATTCTCAAGTGTAAGTGGTATTTGTCTTATCTCTCATTTATGTGCATATGGCATAATCCCTTTTTCTTTCTCTTTCTTTCTTTCTTTCTTTCTTTCTTTCTTTCTTTCTTTCTTTCTTTCTTTTCTTTCTTTTCTTTCTTTCCCTTGAATGAATTTCCCTAACTGATCCTGTGGAGCAGAGATTACTCCATAGCTGAACTTTCCTCCTCCACCATTGTGCTAAATAAATTGAATGGCTGTGATACTCTCTGATTAGCAATGAAGGAATGGAGTTATATAGGCAAATCTAATTTTGAAACCCATGCCATCTAAGAGCAGAGCAAATTCTTATGTAAATAATGTGTTGTATTCATTATATATATATTCTTTCAGAAAGCTATGGGGAATGTCCCACTTAAAATCACAATGAAATTTACCAGATATTGAGAGCTGCACTATGCTAGCATTTCTGGAAGATGCCTTTTTCCAGGGCCCTGCAGTGTGAACTGGTGCAGATTCTATACCTATTACTATAAATTAGTCTGCAGAAAACCCCCTTGTGTTCAATACTTATCCTGCAGCTTGTTATATTAGCTAATTTTAAAAGTAGGTTGAAGTCGGAAATCACATCACAAGGCAATAAAATATCTTGTATATGACTCACAATGTGGAAAAAACCCAACCCATTGTAACAAGCAGGTGTTCATATATTTTCAATGAAACATTTTTTAAAAAAGGATGGTTTGGGTTTAGTTGTTTTTAATAAAGGAATCTATATGCCTCTCTTAGATCTTGAAAACACCCTATCACTGCAAATGTTGTTTCTGTGCACAGCATTCCCTGTTTTTACTGTGACCTTTACTTTTCACAAGGGTGGAAATAAAGCAGTAGTTGCTTCTGTTCACTATTTCCATGTCCCTCCTGATGGTGGGGTCTAGTCCCCTTCCTGGGCTCCTCTGTGCTGCTGCCACATCAGTAATTTCCAACGTTGGCGCCAAAGCAGCAGCTGTAGGAGTTTTGTAGGTCTGTGCTACTTCAAATCCGCTGACTCCAGTTTCATATTTCCTTTCCAAGCAGTGGAGTTTTGTGTTCTTGCCAAGACTTGCTGCAGCTGCATTTCCATGACTAGGCAAGGATAACAAGATACTTGCATTCTCCACGTCTGACACGCTCTAAAGGAAATCACTTACCTGGCAGTCGGCTATCTGACACTGTTCTAACAAAAAAATAGATCCTGTTTCAGGATATTCCTGTTCAAAAGGCTGTTTTCTGTCTGAATCAGTGTACAGTAAATAACTGTGTATCTGAAATCAGTGTACAGTAAATAACTGCATGAAGTGCTCACGAGCTGCGTGTGTTTGTGCATCAGAACTTCCGTGAAGAGCGTCCTGTTCAGAGCAACCTTCAATGTCCAAATCTTCATCATCCCAGGAGTAAGGAATATAAACTCCACTAAACAAAGCAGATGTTGACTAAGTAATGTGAGCTATCTCCAAGACAGAAGCACAAGAGGCTTTATCTCCAAGTAAAATAGATCTTTTATGAACAATGCCACGTTGCATCTTGCTTTAGGCTGTGTACCATGGTCTCACAACTATTTTTTACCCCGGTAATTTGCCAGTATCCTCTATCCATATGTAGTCAGTGGCAGAAGGTGTTCAAGTGATCTACAAGGCTTTTGAAGCCTTGCACTTTGCAATAAAGAAAGACGAAATTATAGTCTTGAGAGGATTAGGGAAACAACATCAGGTGGAGAGGGAGCTGCTGCACAGAGGCATCAGGTGAACAAAGGAGCTTAAGCACATGCACAGCTGGGACACAAGAACTGCTATTGCTGAAACAAATGGTGTGGGGAGGGTTCCGTACATTTCCTACTAAACCTGTCTTCTGCAGTGTTAATATAATGGAATGTCTGCACCAAGAACAGGAGGTGACTAAGAGATTCCAAGACTGATAAGTGAGTGAACAGTGAATATCTTTTATCCTGTTTACTGAATAAAATACCGAGGCAGGCTTGAAAATATTGCAATCCCCAGAGAGTCCATGATATCTGAAAATAGAGATTATGGTAGTACCACAATCTTAGAAAAAACCCTAGGAGCAGCTAAGGACTCTGTTTTCCACAGCTGCAACTTGCCCAAAGAGTCATACAGAGAGAAGAAGATGAATTTCAGAAAGCAAAGGAAGAAAAATAAGTTTTCATAGATATATTTGGTAGAAGACCTTCATATTCTCAAGGCAGAGGGCCATGGACAGAAGAGCAAGTTGCTACATCCTCATTTTAGCATTGAAAATTCTGAAGTCTTTGGGATTGCATTTCCCACAGAACTAGAAACCTTTTGAGGGCTGATATTGTCAAGTACTAGGACAATGGGGAAAATTTATTAAATTGGTGCCCAGCTGCCAAGTGCAGGGCAGAAGCAGCTCATGAATTTGGAAGCCTTGTTTTGTCCCAGTAAGTTAAAACTGGGCACTTAACAATATTGTATAGAATTCTGTAGTCTTAAGCAGAGGCATAAACGTGTAAAATTGCAGAGCTGTCTAAGGGAATACAATCCCAGTGTTTGTAATCTAGCAAGGGTGGGATATAGGATTTAACCACTACATATCTGCACAAGACCAGGACAGTTGCATAGGGCTGATGCAAGTCCTGTCATTGCTTCTGTGACTGTATTACAGCACAGACATAACCAAAACAGCTTTAAGTTTATGGCTTTGGGAAATGCTAGCAATACTGCTAATCATACAAGGACTCCGATTTCATGGGTGGCTTTTAAATCCTTCGTTGAGCTCTCTGCTATAAGAGCCTGAACTACATGCTATAAAACTGATTCAGATATAACTAGCAATGTGGTAGTAACTGTAGAGTTATTCAAAATAGTGTTGCTTAGAGAATCTCTTTAAACAGATGCACCTGAGAGATTGTTCCTCCTCTCAGGCTGTGTTGGTACTGAGGAGGCATTGATGCACTTATCTGCTCTAAGAGCCACACTTCATTTGTCTTCAATTGATGTGTAGTTCATACCACTCTATGAGCTATGCCAGTTTATGGTTAATGATGGCATTTGTCTAGCTTTGCCCTCATTTGAGAGAGCTATTTAGCAGTCTGACCACACAACCCAGCACACAACCAGCAGGAGCATGACAACTGGCAGTGGCAGGTCAGCTGGGGAAATGCTTCTAAAAATCTTCACCGAGCTCCAGCAGTGGTCACTGATGTGAGACCTCCCCTTCCCTAGCTGCAGCTGCTCCTTGGGAACATGTGGTGCCTTAGAGCAGTCAAGTGTTCCTCAAGTTTTTTTGGCTGCAAGATCAGCCAGATGGGTTATTCTGGTGTTAAAAGTGTGCTGCACCTCCACGCGTTCCCTTCCCACCTTTCAGCTCTGCTCCTCTCTGCTTCTTCTCAAACTTGCCCTTCCCTTTGGTCATCCCTAGCACAGGTGTCCCCTAGCAAAGGCTGCATTTTGAAATTGCATTTTCTTTTTACTGTTGGGTGGTGGCTGATTTTGGAAGATTCTAATGTGCTTGTGTTTTACACAACCATTTCATACAACTCAGTGATGAGATCCAGCCTGGACTGGGGCTAGATATAGCAACGGCTGTCAAGGCAACAGAATTAAGATTATGGAACACTAAAGATATATGTAAGTGTGATCAGAATCTGCTTTAAAAGCCAGGATATTAAAAAAATGCCACTATGAAATGAATTTCAGGACAGAGCAACATAGTCTAGTGGGTGACATTCCTGACTATGGTGGCGGCCTTGGAACAAGATGATCTTTAATTTTCCTTCCAACCCAAGCCATTCCACGATTTTATGAAGAATATGGAGCAAAAGTGAGTGGAGAAAGTAACAGCACAGAGCAGCTTATAGCTGCTGTAGGCTACTTCAGATATGCAACAACATGGACAGGCGCCAGTCAGGTTCCCTGGTCAACCCTTGTTCCTACCCAGCTGGATCAGATGAGGAACCCCTGTTCCCACAGGCCGGCTGGGTGAAGGAGCCCCTGCTGGCACTGCGGCCCGTGCTGGGAGGCCAGCTGAGAGCAGAAGGTGTCAGGGCAGTGCCTGCACACCTGGACAGGTTGTAAATGGCCACTGACCTGCAAAAGTTCAAAAAGTCACAGTGTGAACCAGGGAAATAGGCAGCATTGCTATTCAAGGTTCTCCCAAGAGGCACAGGAATTGAAGGAAATAGAAGGCAGCCCTGAGTATATTGTTTTGCTATGTAAGAGGAGGCTAGAATTAAAAGCCTCTTTTACTGCAATTTCTTTCATATAACACTTATAAATCAGTATAAAGATAGCTGAAAAATTAGTCACAATCTGTAGCAATTGTTACAGAGGTGAGTATGCAATCATGCCTTAAAAGAGCTATGATTTCCTGACATGTCTCCATAGCCTGATTTGAGTCATCTGTTCCTTGAAATCTCAACTTCAGGGAAGGCTGAGTGCACTCTCAAAGCTGTAGGTTAGCATATCTTTTCTATTAGTCCTTTTTACTAATCTTTCTCTACCCGAAGACAAAATGCACAGTACGTATCTCTGCGCACAGATATAAAAATCTGATTGCATTTTATTTTTTAACTCATCTGGTGCCAGCATTTTTGTAGTTGTCTGGAGCCTGCTGAAGTGAGAAAGAATAGGAAGGAGGTGGTTGACAGGAACAGGCAACAGGCAGTGCCTATGAGATTTTAGAGTGCACAGAAACAGAGAGAAGAAATTCCTGTACCAGCTGTGCTGTGTGAAGGGAGGTCGGTGACACAGAGGTTAAGAGAAACTCTTAGCTCTGCCATACCTAGATTAGTCCAACCCAGCCTGTGCCCTTCCTTGTTTTATAATGGAAAGAGGGACACTGTCCTCCACAGCAGAGCTGGGGTGGAGGCTTTTATAGGGCTTAGACCAGGATCCAAACCCCTGCAGTGCAAATTTGCTGGTTCTTCCAGTGACTCCCCTCCTGGTGAAACACCATTAAACATTTTAATTGGAAAATGGGAACTGTGGGGAAAAAGAGTTGAGTGAGGTTTATTTTCCCATGAGTATGAAGAGCACAATAAAGGCCTGGTCCTCTGTCAGGGAATATGGGGAGCCAAAGGAGTCATTACTGAAAAGGGCCCCATGATTAGATGCATGACATCCACTCAGAACACCAAAACGTAGCACCAATCCAATTAAAAGAACATGAATGTTGTCAAAGGACCCTTTTAAAGTAAATTAACTGCTGCTGTAGCCTGCACCATCCCGTGCACACTGAATTTGGTGATCCCAGTGGCCCTTAAACAGAATTGTTTTCCAAAGTATTAAAGTGTCTTCCTAAAATTGTTGGTCCTAAGGGTTCCTAAGTGGCAAGACTCCTCTGTTGTTTGAAGAACAGTGATTCTCCAGTCCCACTTCTAGTGGGAGATTATTTTGGATATTAATTTCCAAGTATAAGCCATCAAACAAGCTTTCCAAGATATTTCATCAGCTGACCTCCACATATCTCTCATGTTAGGATGCCTGCACAGTTTTATCCTAGGGCCACAGCTTGCCTCAGGTAATCCAGTCCCATTTAATAGGACTGCTTTTTTTTCTAGCAGCCCCTGCACTAAAAGGAAACTTGTCTCCAGGTCTGACATGAGATATAATTATTTTTGTCTGAGTGAAAAGGTACCTGCAAAATGCTAGGTAGAGCAAGGCTCTAACTCATGCAGGTTTAATGAAAAAATACCCTGTAGGGTGCCAGGCTGCTGCTTTCCTTCAGTTCATGGGGCCTCTGCTCTCATGATTTGAGAAAAAGCAACGAAACTTACACTGTGTAGGAACATTGATTAGTCTGATTTTTTTAATATATTATGCATGAGAGCTGCTGACATGTGCAGAAACATTTTACTAGGTGTGATCAGGAAGTAAATCGTGCCTGCCCTCCAGCAGGGTCCAGCAAATTCTTCCAATAGCAAAACCAGTAAGTTAATCACAGTGCTTTCTAACTCAATCCCATTGTTCATAGGCTGCTTTTCCAGCAGAGTGTTGCCATTGAAACTGAGAGTTTACATGTTGCTCGTTTGAGGCAGGTGCTTCTAACTGTCAAGAATACTCTAATTACTATTTTTCTAATTAAATTAGGTTTTTAAAAAAGGTTAACCATGACATTTTAATAGCGTCAGCTCATATTGATATTGTGAGGACACACTTCAGCTCAGCCACTTGTGACTGAAAAGGATGTTTTTCCAATTAAGAAATCTCTTTTTAAGGGCTTCTCCTAAATGACATCTATTTTACAGGAGGATGTGGACTGGAATATAATTTGTTTCCCTGGCTGAAAAATCTCATAGTTAAGCAGGTAGCCCTTTCAAATTGTTTGGTTACAAAATTTTAACCTTCATGATACAAATTGTTTATAGTGTCCAACAGGCAAAAATAAAGAATAAAAAAAATTATTATGAAAAGTTAGTTGTTGTCAGTCATGCACATTTCTTTCTAATGCATCAGGGAAAATCCTAAAAAATCCAGAGAAAATTTATAGACATACCAGAATCATTAAGCAGTGTATCTGAGACTTCAAATACTCCACAAAGTAGGTGCAGGCTGCTGGAATACAGTTATAGTTCCTTTCATTTTGACTTTACAAATTGTACAGGGGGTCCCTAACAGGGATTTGCACTTTATTCTCTGTTGTATTGCCCAAGCAAAGACAGGAACTATCCCAGGTGGCCTGTAGACAAAGACATGTCAAACTGCACAGATAGAGCCAGGTGAAGGGGTTAAAGCTGGAGGAAGGAATCTGTATGGCGGTGACTTGGTATTTCTGCAGCATGTTTAGTGAATTCCTATCAAGTACAAGGAAATAAAAAGGAAGGAATAAAACATTTAATGACTGGGAAGACAATATGGCCCTTTGGTGACAGAAGTTAGCTTCTTAGCACAGAATGGAAAGAGGATTGTGACTGTCCAAGAGGGCCCTTGAACATGAGGACAAGTAATTTTTCCTTGTTGAAACACAGAGGAAGCATTGGAGAAATGCAGAGCAGAGAATGACGCCCACAAGCATCAGACCAAAGACAAAAAAGATCTTGTTGCTTTATTTCATTCTTTGCTTGATAAGTGGTAGCCATTATCAGGCCAAAAATACACTATTGCTTTCACAGAAATTTTGAATGGTCGAAATCAGAAAAAAGCATTTTGTTTGCACTTAATGTTTGAAAGTCTGTTTAGCTATTTTAATTTGGAAGCACACCTTGAAGGTAGTTACCCTTACTGAGCGCTGGTGGGATGAATCCTACAGCAAGAGCAGGCTGCCCGTGGCTGCAGGCTGGGCAGAAGGCACAGGCAGGGCAGGAGGGGCAGAGGGGCTGCCCTCTACGTCAAGAAATGTCAGTTAGGAAATCTTCATGAGCACTGTCTTCAGCAGAAAAAAATTAATTACTCAAATCACAGGAAGTATCCTAACTGAACTGCAAACAACAGAATAACATTTAAGAACCATTTGCCCATTTGCATAAGCTTAAGAATAATGGAAATTGTCTTATATTTGAATATTTGTCTTATATTGTCTTATATTTGTCTTATATTGTCTAATATTGTCTTATACATGAGTTTGTCTTATATTTTAAAAGGTTTTAAATAAAAAATTTTCCATATTGACATATTCAGTGACACTACTGTACTATGGAAGGAAATATTTTGAGAGACTTTACCTAGGACTGGGAATAACAACCCAAAATTTTATTTTCTTATATCTCTGTGTGATTTGATTTTGTACCACTACTCAATCTGCGATTCAGTAGGAAGGAAAGAGAATGTATGAACTCCTTGACAGGACAAAGGAGAAAGAAATGCTGTCCAAAAGTCTGCATTAACCTAAAAAGCATAAAATGGTGAGAATCATGAGTTAGTTGTTAGCTGACTTTGGAATCAGCAGTGCCTGGAACTGATTATTTCTGGCTCTGTCAAAAGGTCTAGCTGCAGTGAACTGAATTACTATAGATGGTTTCAAGGGATAAGGAAAGATAAATGAGCCAAACAAAAAAGCCTGCAGGAAATTAAATGAAAATACAGACTTTATACTCTAACACAATATCACTGCTAAAACTGAGTGCAAAGGAAATAATGAATTCATTAGAACAAGCACATGGGCATTGAATGTTATTGCATCCAAATAATTTCTGACATAATTTTCCTCTACAGAGTAAGAGGAGGTGGTGACACCATACATACAAACTTCCATCCTGTTTCAATTTTGAAGCATATTTAATCTTGTTTTCGCTATTCAGACAAGATTCAAGCACATCAGAATGTAAAGACAGGCAATGACCTCTGAATTATGTTGTTCTCTATTAATTTTTTGAAATAAAGTATGTCCATTTGCTTTTCCTAGCCTGTGCTATGTAGCAGGAAATCTCTGTGTACATATTTCTGTGAAGGATCAAAACAATTTTGTTGCAAATAAAAATACTGGCAATAAATGACAGAAATTGATAATCCAAGACAATATATGCATAAAAAGAACACTAGGAATAAAAGAACTACAAGCTCACAATAAGCTGCTGAAATGAAGAGGAATACATGAGGCAGGGCAGGTAAAGCACATTATCTTACCATCTGGTATAAAATCCTCAGTAAAAGAGCTGGAGGTCAAAGTACCTGATGTAACTAAGCCTTCTGCAAACTGGCAGTATGGCATGAAGGGTGAGAAGAGAGATTGTTGACACCCATGTATCTTAATTTAAAAAAGGTTTTACTCGCTGACTTTCATGATAGACACATTTAGTACATTATAAACTCCTTTCAGAGCTCACTGTTTAGTCTAGTAGGCAGTTAGGCACCCCAATCTAAAGATAATGTAGTCATTAACTTGCTCATTAATAGGAAAGTTCTTATTGGCTATAAAAACGTATATAAACCTGTCTATGAACTTTGCACCCTTCCTACTCATTTTATTGCATTCAGAGTGCCACTGTGACTGAAGGGATGAGGACTTGGCAGGTGATAGGAATAATCTATGCAGCTGACCCCGTTTCCTTTGCCCAGCTGTCTTTTGCACACAGCTGTCTCCACTGTACAGAGAATAAAGAATAAAGGAAGTTACATGAGATAGGAGGGATGGATAAATAGCTCCTCTTTCATAATTTTAAATATGTGTAACAAGCAGACCTATCACCCCAGTAAGGTGCTGTTTTTTTTTATTTTTTTCTTTCTCTCTCCTGGTTGCTGGATTAAAGCATCGAGAAGTTGGGATCCAATCCAGGACTTTGGACAAGATGACCCAGAGGTCCCCTTCAGCTCCAGAAGTTCAGGGAGTCTGGCTTTCCTCAGCAGTGAGGAATGTCACCTTTGTGTTACAGTCTCAGAAAGTGGGACAACAGAAAGAGAAAATGGCATTACTGGGTGTATGGTGTCCTGTCTGGTGTGCCAGCTCTGATTTACCTCAGGTGATGCTGGGGCAGAAGTGTCCCAGGCCTGGGAGCCGTGCGCCTCATCTGCACCTCTTCCACATCTCTCCATCTGGATACAGCTGAAATAGATTGAGGAGAGAGCAGATAATCTCGCACAATAAACATATGATGGGAAATATATCCTATGTCAGGAAAGATTTTGGAATATGGGAGACGTGGAGGAAGAGAAGGAAAATAAAAATTAAGGGAATATATAAGCAATTTTCCACCAGAGTTTCTGCACCCTTAAGAACCTTAGTTCTTCAATTTCTTTCAAAAACTATGCCTTTACACTGCTGTAATTTAAAAAGCAAAATAGGCACAATTCTTTTTCTTATTATAAGTATGACAAAAACTAAAATTAATTGTCTAAATATGCCACAGGCACTCTGTATCTTCTACCAGGCATAAAGTGGTCTCCTGCATTCAACACTTTTAACACACATCTGTTTTTCTGTGAGTAATTGAGGAAAGGAGTTGTTAGGATCTGTTGGTGAAATTCTGATGATGATAAATAACGATCACTAATTACGATGGGTCTTTCCATGAGAAGATCTATTAATGCTAATATGAGTTCATTCTATTTCCAGCAGAGGAAATCCAGCTCCTTCTTTCACAAAGTCACCTGCTAATTTCCTCTATCAGGAGCCCAACAAGAGCCGTCTGTTCCCCCCTCAGCGTCTGTGTGAGTTGAGTTTTTCTGGCCCTTGACATTGCTCAGTTGATTAACTGGAAAACAAAAACAGGGGATGGACAACTAAATGTCTAATTAGCTTAACCTTAGCAATTTAGAGCCAGTCTATTTGCAGCACATTTAGCTTATACCAGATGTCTTCCAGGATGTTTATTTGAACGTGATGAGCAACTTACTACACCATCCACTTGTTCTGTGAAGTTTTTTTCATGTTACCAGTATATTTCAGCATTTCCATGGTTCTCATGGTGGCACTGAGAGTTACAGAAATCTCACAAATAAATACTTCTTTAGCTTTTTGGGGGCTGATTCCCCTCCATTATTTTCCTTTTTCTCAGACCTTTTAGTTAAACTGAAGTAGATGAAGTAACTAGAGGTGTTTGGAACAGTTTTAAGTTTGCAATTTGTAAGTAAACTTGTGTGTTCCTTTGCTTCTAATAAACAGCAACTAAGGACACAAAAGCCTAAACATAACAGACATCTTTAAATTAATTAAATTCCATCTGAGATGACATTTATCTAAATCTAGGAATTATAGCAGCAGAATAAAAATTACTGGGGATTAGATTTTTGGAAAAGTGAAACATTTTCATGTCCAGAAGTAGAAGGAACAGTACTTTAGCAAAACCTAGACTGCCTGTAGCAGTGAGCAGTTATATTAGCCAGCCTTTAACTACCTAAAAAGCTGACATTTCTGTATAGAAAGGCTATCTAAAGACATTTCTTTGTCGATACTCCCTGATTCTCCATTGCTCTCATGAGGAGTGGAGAAGGGGTCACTGGCAGGGTGTGTTCCAGCCATTTTCTGTCAGAGCTGGTGGCAGACCGTACCCACAGCTTGCTGCTGGAGTCAGAGTTGGATTAAATCCTAACTGCAGAATCGTTGAGTCATTTAGGTTGGAAAAGACCTTGAAGATAATCAAGTCCAGCCACTAACCCAGTGCTGCCAAGGCCACCACTGGACCATGTCCCCAGGTGTTAAGTCTGCACATCTTTTAAAAAACCCAGGGACTGGGACTAGACAGCTTCCCTGGGCAGCCTGTTCCAATGCTTGACAGCCTCTTCTGTGGAGGAGTTTTTCCTAACATGTAATCTAACCCTCCCCTCGCACAACTTGACCCGTTTCCTCTCATCATATTGCTTTTTATTTGGGAGAAGAGAACTGATCCCCATCTGGCTACAACCTCCTTTCAGGTAGTTGTGAAGCCCAATAAGGTTCACCCCTGCTCTGCCTCCTTTTCTCCAGGCTGAAGAGCCCCCTCTCCCTCAGCTTCTCCCCATATGAGTCACTCTCTAGACCTCTCACCAGCTCCATTGCTCTCCTCTGGACATACTACAGCATCTCAGTGTCTTTCTTGCAGCGAGGAGTCCAAAACCAAACGCAGGATTTGAGGTGCAGCCTCAGCAGTGCTGAGGCAGAAGTGCTCCCCTGAACTTCAGGCTCTGTGTTTTCCTGGCAGGAAAACAGTTCTTTCCCAGCGCTAGCACAAATGGGGACTCCAGAGCGGGTCACATCTGGCATCTTTGGTCACTTCTACAGCCAGCACACAATCACAGCCCTTTTTGTGGTGTGGGGCAAATTCTTTTACTCTGTTATTCTTTTACTCTTCTACTCTGTTAGAGACTTGGCTCCCTGACACGTTTCAATTGTTGCACCTTCCCCATTGCCAAGGAAGGCTTTGCAAAACGCTTCAAAGGCAGCTGATGTGTGTTCTGAAATGGATGAGCCCTGGACATCCCTCCTGATGGGGCTTCACTGGTATCAGAATAGAGCACTGGTGTCTGGACATGTTTGGGGCTGTGAGGGAGGCTCAATAACGGAGCTGAACAAAAGACTTTGACTTTGGCCTTGGGATTTCCTTCAAAGGCAGTGTAGACTTACCCTGTCTTCCTGGAGACCTGTACAGAATTCTTGAGAACAAATATCCTCAAAGTCTATTTGATTGATGGTTGCTGCTTTAAAGTGTTGCAGAAAAGTATGTATCTTATCCCTACAATTTAACAAGGTCATAACTGTGCTGTAATCTCAGGGGATTGCCAAAAATGAAAGGAATGAGAACATGCTTATTTGATTTGCTAATGACACTAATCTGCAAGGGACTGTGAGTATGTTGGAAGACAGGATTGGAATTTAAAGTGATCTTGACAAATTGAAGGTATGGTCTGAAATAAATAGGATGCTATTCACTGGGGATAGATATAAGGAACTGCATTTAGGCAGGAATAATCAGCTGCACAAATAAGAGGGGAACAACTATGTCAGTAGCAGATCTTCATGTGACATAAGCTTTATGGATCACAAACTGAGTACAAGTCAACAATACTTTCCCTGACTGCCAAAGAAACCCAAACCCAGATATTCTGCAGTGAATAATGTAAACTCCAGACTGCGGGGATGTGCAAAATTATACTTCTTCTTTCCTTGAGACCAGCTATGCCACAGCTGGACTGCTCTATCCCACTGGAATATTGCCTTGGTCCAGAAAATGTTTGAAGTGAGACTACAGATGATTCAAAAGGATTCAAATGCTGGATGGTCTAGAATACATTACTTAGGAATAAATTGGTTAAATTAGTTGGGCTTAGTCTTCACATATTGCAAAAATTGCTATGTGGATGTCTCAAAATAATTTGTGATGGGTAATTAAGAAAAGTAATGTGTGGTGTGTGGTTTTATTTCACTTGACCTGCAGCTGCAACAGGAAATGTCTAAAGGTATTTTTGCAATAAAAAGATTTTAAACCACTGAGTTAGACACTGGAAACGGTTTGTTAAGATCTAAGGCAGGACACTGATATTCAGTCTTTATTTGGGGACACCACTGGGGACAGGTCAGATAAATATCTGTCAGGAAGGACACAGACACAGAAACAGCTGATATTTGTTCAGGTAGAGAGGTATTTGGATGGTGTCATGAGGCCTCTTCAAGCTGCATCATGAGCTGTGCATTTTGGCAGGAAAAGTTCTCTGAGAGAAGGGCAACAAGGCTGCTTGTACTTGACATTGCTGAATATTATATTGCTTTTGGAGGGATTTCTTTCTGCTTTACTTACAGTTGCAGCTTCTTCTGCATCTTCTCTCTTTCCCTTAGTCTATTTTCCTTGACATTCTCATCATTTCCACCTACTCCTTCTTTATTCCCTTTTTCTCTCCTCCCTCAATATACAAGAGCAAATGAGGCTGTCCCTCAGATGAGAATAAATTCAAACTGATGACTTCTCTGCTGCAGCAGTGGATATTGTATTGACCCTCACCTTGACCCCCCTGTTACTACTGGCTCTTGAGGGATGCCTCACCATGCTGCTCAGTGTGCTCTCAGCTCAGGGTTTGAGGAGATATGCAAATACTTTGGCTGTACGGGCAAATCAATTGGAGATTGATTGTAGATAAACCATTTTGACCTCATGCAGAATTTATCTGAATATTCAATTACAAACTACTGTCATTGTTAATAAAGCACTACATGCACTTTGGGAAGACACAGGCTGAAGAACAACAGTGTGCAGCTGCACACACGCAGCCTATTTTGCCCAAGACTGAATTTTGCACAGAAAAAAATCAGGGTTGAGTCCCAAGACTGAATTTTGCACAGAAAAAAATCAGGGTTGAGTTGCACAAAAAAATTGAGACCAAACCCCTATTAGACAAATTCAGAAGTTAGCCCGTGGTGCAGAATCATGGTATTTCTTCAAAAGACACGCCTTCCCCTACACTGTCAAACATTCAGACAGCACATCACCTGAATCAATCTGGAGCTTTAACACTTAATTATGTGCGACCCTGGGCAAATTCCTTCTTCACTTTGACCTTTCCAAACTTCTGTTTCTCTTATTTATGCTGTAAACCCTCTGATTTCAACAAAGCCCTCGACTATATGCTTACACTGCATCCATTTTAATGGAATCTCAACAGTGTCAGCCCTACTATGCATAACTCTGATTGTAATGATGGAAGAGAATTTGAAGTTTTACACCTTTTGCCAGCTTACTAATTACGGAGAAATATAGTGTTTTTCAAAGGCAATAAATGTTTGCACAGAACATTTTTCATAGAACATTTCTCTACAGTTGCTGCTTTGGTCTGATTGTTTAGGATGCAGGAATTTTAGTGAACTCACTGAACGACCATTCATTTAGGGGTGCAACTGATACATAGATTAAATATATACTGGTGGCTTATGCATTTTGTATTATTTATGTATGTATTCTTTTTCAAAGAAAAATCCCACTTGACACAGCCTTAATTATGATGATTCAAATCTCTGGTTTTGCTAGCAATTCTACTTCAAGTTGCATTAGCAGAAAATGCCACCTACAGCACCGGGGATTGTAGCCAGAAACAACAGACTCCATCTTCATTTCATCTTTCAGCACTGAGTCCTTTTTAAATTACTCAGCTGTGCAAACTGTGGGCAAGGAAAGCTAAACCAACACCTGCCCTCTTGAGAAATAAACGCCAAACCCTCTAGGTAGGGGCATAGCTGACATTTATCCAGATGGTGCATGGTAGCTCATGATATTTCTTTTATTTATCTGCTTATGAAGGAAATAGAGCAAGGCGATTCCAGTGGGGAAGATTCAATTAATACGCAAAAATAATTTAATAGACATTAATTTATATTAAAGTGTGTAACATCAGTATGTATAAACAAGTGGGTGCCCTGAATGAATCCTCCTTGAATAAGAACAATAGATAAGGAAAACACCAAGGCAGCAGCCCAGGCAGACAATCAGAAGTGGGATGCATTATTTAAACATTCTGGTTGCGAGTATGTGTTGCACAGTGAGCTAATTAGATTTCAGAGTAAAGCAATACTTCTCTTTTTCATAAACTTCCCACTCCCCTAACTACAGTGAGGAAAAAAAAAACCCAAATAATTGCAATTAGCCCTAAAATTAATCTAAATTTTGAAAAAAATCTGAATATTTTAGATTAATTTATTACTGTGCAGACAATGAGGTGAACCTCTGTTTGAAGGGCTGGAGAACCTAACTGGCCACTTAGAGGACTCCTCCCTCCACCTCTGTGTGCAGGACAGGTGTTAAATGAGAATTAATAAAGGAGTTTTTTACTCTGCTAATATGCAGGGATATCTTTTTAGTACAGCTATGTTTGCAGTTCAGCTCCAGGCCTTGTTTTGCAGTGTCCTTCATTGCTGACATAGACATCAACACGTCTGTACTGCTTTAACAGGCAGAGTGAAAGTGTGGCTTGGAAGCCACCTGAAAAAATCAATGCAAAAATAATCTAAAATTGTGGGGAGACAGGGGTCATACAGATATCCAAAAAGCTATCAAGAGCTCCTTGTGTGCATGGGTAGGGCATGAGGATATAAATACATTCATATATCTTCTCTGCACTTTGCTTTTGTTTTTGCCGACGTGATTTTTTTTTTCTTCCCCAGTGAAGTGCAATTTGCAGGTGTTTGCTGAAATGAACCCTGGTAGTGACCTACATATTACAGAGCCCTTTTCCCTGATAGCTGACTCAGGCTATCATCAGCACAGTGTCTCAGCTGATGCACAGCCTTTGATGAAGACAGAGCAGTCTGGTCTGCAGTGTTATTAGTGTTACTGGTAGCACAGATGATAACACTACACCGCTTGACATTTACAAGTGAAACAAAGTATTATGTCCTTCATTTATGATTATGAGGACAGTGAGACTTAAAAGGGAATATGGAACGGAGTCAAAAATAGTTTAGATGCCAGTACAGAGAAATTAAACTTTATCTTGTACCTGTAAAATGCATAAATGTTGATCCACTTTGACTTGAAACTGCAATCTTTGCAATTAATAGACCTATTTATCCAGGTGCCTAGAGATTCTTGTTGTGGTTAGTAAACAACTGCTTAAAGCTTTGGGATTTGGGGAAGGTGTATGGACACTAGCACACTGAACCAAACTTCTGACCGTTAAAATAAGTGACTGCGAGGAAAGTTCTGGCAAACAGATCTAGAAAACAAATGCTTTGCTCATACATGTTAAGATTGTTAGAGATGAGAAAATGATGATAAAACAAAACCAAACAGCCTATTTCTACTTTGTGAAGAATAGGTTTTAGAACTATCTCTCCTCCCTGTGGATATCCAAAATGAAGACACTGACATCTGGTGGGCTGCCCGTTTTTTATGGGAAAGGGAAAGAAATAGGGGGCTTAAGACTTGATTAATCAGACCTAGTTTAGATGCTTACTTTGGGACTAGATGAATCATGCTGTAGAAATGCCTCTGGGGTGAGATGAATTGAAGTCTCAGTATTCTTGCCCAGTCCTCCATGGAGGAGTTTTTGCCAAGATGTATGAAACTAGATGCTTGTGACCTAGGCTTTGAGGGATGAAACAGCTAGTTACAAGAGACATAATGTATGGATTAAAAAAAATTAAAAATTGATGGCAAGTAAAGCTATCTGCCACACACTAAATGCACAAAATCTCTCATCTGAGACCTTTGAGCTGAATGGTCAATAGTTGGATTTGAGTTTCTGAGTTGTTTGTGTTTGGTTTTGAAAGTGTTTTGGGTTGGACTTTGCTTTAACTCCTGATGTCTAGTCCTGTCCTATTTCCAGCTGAACTCAAAGGTTAGCTAGCTGAGCATCTTAAGACCATCTATCAAAGCTGATTACCAAAGTTTCAGGAATGGTCATTTTTGATGTCTCTGGTCTTGGTTTGAAGCATTTCAATTGACTTCTTGAGGACAAGGGCCTTGTCCACCAGCTTTTGTCATGCAAACCCTGATATAATCAGGCTTTTCTGACAATAACAGAGAAATTTTAAATTTACATCTCTCTGTACAGGTAGGAGCACAAAACCTGATGATAATACAAAATGATTGCTTATGTGGAGCACATTATCTTGAAGGCAGCTGATGAGTGGTAATGTCCACAAAAGCATAAAGATGAGAATGCAACACATAACCAAATATAGATCAGCAGGAGGATATGTATTTTCTCTAATTTGCTAAAGTATTGTAACTGCTGCCAATTACATACTGACTAATCCTGGTCTACGCCTCATACAACTGATGGAGCTGTGACAAGTTGCTTGGTATGGATAATTGTTTACAAGAGAGTATGTCAGACAGCTCAATTACTTTTTTGTTTTAACTCATTTTGAGCCTTCTTCAAAACTTGAAGCTGGAGACTAGAAACACTGCAGTGCCTGCCATCTGTTTTATCTGGGCAAAAATTCAGATTCCTCTATATTTTTAAAGTAATTTTGATAAATGGAAATGTTGGAAATGTGTTACACTGCAAAACTTTATCTATTTAAACCATATGTTGCTTCTTTAGTAGATCTTCCTCTCCTCATTTGTCCTGCCCTTTTGAACTATTGGCAAGGCATTGCCATTTTTCAGTCTTCTGGAATTTCATAGAAAGTCCAAAATTCAGTAAGTGTTAAGATAAGTGAGCCAGAGAGTTCCTCAAATGGTGATTTCAGGAATTAGAAGCAAATTTTCCCAGCCTGATATTTTAAAAAATTATTAAATGCAGTAGGTGTTTAATGTCCTTTGTCACAAATAGGCTAGAAAGTACTTCATCATACAAGAATCATCCTTTTGTGATAGCTCTTTATTTTAAATACAGCGTGGAATTATTTAATTAACACTTCTGCTCCTGTACTATTGTGAATAAATCTACCATCTCTGTTGAGCAATGAGCCTGTGCCACTTTTACAATTTTCATTTCTTTAATTTCTTTCAAAATAGACTTCAGATACGATTGGTCTCAGCCCTGCCATCCAAAAAGCCTTCTGTCACCTTTAGCTTCCCTTACCAGTTTTTTTTAAACCATCTGCTATGGACTGTTTGCTACCTGCTTTCTTTCCCAATTAGTGATATTTTTGTTTTCATTTCAAAGACGTTAAAACCGGTGCAGCACAAACATCTCTCCTATTCATCAAGGCATGCAAAGTGCTTCAGATTCCCAAGGCACTTTGCAGTGCACTACAGAAAAAACAATAAATTCTGGGGGTAGGCAACTCCTGTGTGGGAAGAAAAACACAGTATGGGATCACAATCCATTGGAAGGATTTCACTCAGCAAGGCTTTGCATTCTGTTTTGCACCAATTATATGTGATATTTACAATAAGCTATTTGCTGAATTTCCTTCAGTGGCAGGAAGAGTATGTGGACCAAGGGCAGACACACTGCACTTTGATTTTGGAAAGGCTTCTGGGATTCTCCATGTCAGTATGTCCTATGCTAGCTAAAGAAACATAGTGACTTCTTATCTAGAGGAATCCAGATCTAGAGCTAGAAACTGAATTTGAAAAGGATACTGAAAGAGTGTTTATCAATTGGTCACTGTCAAATAGAAGGATTCATAGAGCAGTACTTATTTCTAACCCATTTGCTGTTCAATGGTTTTGTTAATAAATGGGATGATGGAGTGCAGAGTATGGTTATCTAATTTGCAGATGGAGCAAAGCTAGCAATGAATATACTGAGAATGGCATAACAACTTACGTGGATCTTGACAAATTGGAGACGTAATCTGAAATTATCAGATGCCATTCAATGGGTACGCATACATTGTCCATTTTGTAGATGGGATGGATAAAAGTAATTTAAAGAGCAGTTCTACAGGAAAGGACACAGAGGTTAAAACTGGCCATAACTGTAGATATGCTCAACATGATTCAAGAATGTCGTATTGATGAAAAACGGTCCAGAGCTCTTCGGGATCAAATGGAATTTACTACATCAAGTGTAGCCTGCAAGACATGAAGAAATTTTTCCTATTGATTCAGCATTTAAAGGCTTCACTCAGAGCAATTTTCCAATTATAGGTGGACCAGTTGGAGAGAATTCAGTAGAGAAAAATGAGAAGGTTCATGGGTCTAAAAATGTGACCTGTGAAAAATGATTGTACAAATTGGGCTATTTAACCTGTAAAGGAAAGGATGGTTGGAACCAAACAACCTTCAAATACATAAAAGGTGTTGGCAAAGAGAGGGAATAATCCATTCTTCCATGTTCTGCACCTGGAAGTAATGGGTATAAACTACAGCTTAATTGGTAGGAAAGTGAAGCACCACAATAAATTGACAAGAGGATTGGTGGAATCTCCATCTTTTAAAGTCCTGAAGAACCAACTAGTGGAACACCTGTCAGAAATGACACTGGTATAATTGTTCTTTCTGGAGCAAAGCAATAATAGACTTAATGACATCTCAAGGTTTCCCTTCAGTCTTGTGTCTCCAGAGAATTATTGGATGTAAAATACATCACAATGGGGGGGATGTGAAAAATGCTACAGTTCTGATATAGCAATGGAAGTTAACAAAGACACAAGAACTAGAAAATCAAGTGTACTAGCTTTAATTGTGAGAGATAAATTTATACTAAAATTCCTGGTCCTCATTCTTAAATGCTGATTAATTCTTAGAGATCCTAGCTGATCCTCTCATAAGATGAAATACAAAATGTGAAGGTAGTATTTAATACCATAAAATCACCTCCAATTATAAAATTACTAGAAATGAAAGTCCTGCCATTTGTTGCCAAGTATTTGAATACACTATATAGATGTAATATTTTAACAGATTTGTAAACAATCCACAACACATATTGTGAATTTGATTAAATTAAGCAAAAATGACTAGTACACTTTATGTGATAGACTGATTACAGACTATATATTTTCCCTCAATAATAATATGCAGTGAAAAAAACCAAAGCAGAGTTTATTTCTCAATATCAACATAGCTCAAAGATGATCCTGCTTTGCATACACAGTTGAAGCAGTGAAATGAAAAAGAGAGGTCTTTACTTTGAGGGAATAATCATGGAAATCAGCAGAGTTTTCTTAAGTAATAATAAAGTAAAATGGCAAAGTTTGAAGACTTCAGCTTTGGTGTTTACAAGAATAAATGGAAATAAACCAGAAAACAATTTGTGAGTGGTATAGATGGCTGTGAAAGAAGCTTGTTCCATACTTGGGCAGTCACGAGATAAAAAAGTCAATCAATCTGCCTGGGAGAAGAATAGCTAATTCAAAGCAAGCAGAAGCACAAGGACAGGTTTCATTAAAATCAAAGTAGTGGAGCAGAGAAACAAAGCCTGATGGAATGGATACAGAGCAGGGCTGTCCACATGGACTTGTGTTTTCTGATAAGAAGAAATGACAGTTTTCTTAGTGAAGCCTGAGTTACTTTGCAGAAACAGAAACATTTTCACTCAGGAAAAGCAAACAAACAAATAAACAAACTCCTCTGTAAATTCAAAGCATTTGAGGATCAACCTCTTCAACAAATGTCAAGATTCAGCAGCTGAAATACGATCACATTTTAGTGATGTGTTAAGAAATTATTTGGAATTTGTGTTTTCCACGCAGAAAAAAACCCACTTTTTTTCCTGTTTATTGAAAGTAAAAAAAAAAAGTGAAGATATAGAAGATTAGTTTTCAAGCTTAGCATGGAACAATCTGTATGTATGTAGCCTGAGCTCCACAGCATAGGCTATATTACTAAATAAACAAATTCTTGTTTAACTACAATGCCTCTCCCAGTAAAACACCAAAATTTTAATTAAAAGTCGTCAGTGATAGGTCATATCAAAACCCAATCCTTGCAATCATTCCTAAATTAATAATTCCTCATTTAAAACAAAGATAACGTGTTATTATTGATTTGAACGGCCTCCCTCCAGCTTCCAGCTATTTTATCCTGTGATGTATTTGTCTGGTGGGCTGATAGGCTCCTGTGATCCTGCTGCTGTGGTGCACGTGAGCAGTTACAGGGTGCAATCAGGTTGTCCGTGAGCCTCCTCTGTGCTTGGTTAAAACCGATCAATCCATCGCAGTCCATAAAAACAGGCCAAGCTTTTCAATATTTAATGTTTCTCCTTGGCTGTTGGAGCTCCTGCTCAATTACTGCTACCCAAACTGCATTTCTCTAGATATTGCACGCCTATGTTCTTTGGTTTAGATGTACTACTACGTGTTTCTGAAAAGAGTCAGGAATGTTTTCTAATACTACACTGCTAGTAAAGGCTCAATTAACTGGTGCATGTCATCAGAAGATTTTTATTCTCATAGAGATCACTTCTAAAATGTGAAAATGCACTTTCTTGCATTCCTAACCATTGCATAATCCCAGATGGAAATGCAGAAGCCATGTTTTGTGGTGTTAGGTACTGCAAAATGTGTATTGTCACTGTCCAAAAAACTGCATGGGTGTTCCAGTGGGTATTCAGCAGATATCATGGAAATGTCCTTAGCTTCAGCCATGCTAAGGTGATAGAAAATTCAAGCATTTATCTGTGAAATCCCTGGTAGATGGTTCAATTACAGAAATAGAACAGCCATACATTCCTGCTTATTCTAAGGCCAAATTTTTTCCCTTCTACTTTGTTTCTGGCAATCAGTGTGACCTGGCCACATGACAAGGGTCTTTAATTTTGTACACTCCCAACAGTTTAAGGAAACTATTATGGGGTAATTATACATAATCAGCCTTGCTTTGAGTAACTGATCATTTCACATCTTAATTGATCATCCAGGCACTGATGGCTTCAGCATGACCTTAATGTGACTTGCTAATGACTAGCTCCAAATAAATCTCTCCTCAAACTCTTTCTAGCTGAGTAGGCTTGTATTTCAGTTCTGCATAAAGCCTTTTCACTGCAGGACTTAGAAAAGCTATCTTCTGCCAGTCATACCTTCCATAACTGTATGAGTGCATGTGGCTCAATTCTGGCTGTGGTTTGCAAACCAAAAATGACAGCGAGTAATCACACAGGGGTGCTAATGGGCACAGAGGAGATCAGTCATCAATCACCACTTGGACACTGCCTGATTTTACATTTGGCTTTATTAAATGTGCTGTCTGTGCCTAGCTTCCGGGCACTAAAATTACACGGGGTTAAGGACGTGTTCTCTTATTTGGCCTTCCATCAGTCTTTGTGACTATTGGAAATGTTATCTGTAATGACTCTGGTTTTTTCCAAGTCATTGATTAAAAAATGTGACCTGTCCTAGGGCCATAGGCTCCTTGGGGAACTGCATTAGTAACTTGCTGTGCGGTGATGGTTCCCCAGCTGCGTGCTGAGAGACAGCCCATCAATGACTGTGGCCTGGATCTGGACACAGATATGGATAGCCCAGTCCAAATGTTAGATCCCTGCTGAAGTTAAACTGTGGTTATAGCCTTCTGAGGCCAATAAGCTTTGAAAGATGTGCCCTAATGGCTCCAAACTTCTGGGGAATTGATGCTCAGTCAACAATCCCCTCTGCTAATAATTTACCAGGCAACAACAATACTTCAGTTACAGCTATTGACACACTGCCATGTCAATCCTCCAGTGCCTCACCAGCTATCATGATTTATTTGTGATTGATGAAGCAGTGAAAGAAGATGCTAGAGCACTACTGTCAAAAGATTGCTGAATTAGATTAATTTCAGCATGGAATGTGCTTGTTTTCCCATGTGATGGCAATGAAAAAAAGGTGAACATGTCAAGCCTACAACAGTATTTCTTCTGACTGACACCCCTTGAGGTATTTGTGAACCCCAGGATATGGAGATGGGGTAAATGCTTGTGAAAATGGTGGGAAAATGAGATATGACTCCATGGTTTACAACAGGGCTACAGTAACTGTGGATGAAATATCAAATATTGGGACTGATCCGGAAAAGAGTGCAAATTAAGTAAGATGAATATTGTGATTCATTTGAGGAAGACACCTGATGAAGTGAGGGGACTACTTCTGTAAATCAAATTAAATATTTTTGGGATCAAGCATCTGATGTCTGCATAAGTGTGAAAGAGATTAATATATTTGGTTTTGTAAGAACTTCTTATAAAATAATCTTGATATGAAAGCTTGCATTTTTAGAGGGTAGATTTCAGCAGAAAATAGCTAAATATTCCAGCTGTCCTTTGAAACTAAAGACATGTTGACATTTTAGGGCTGTCAGACTTTTCTTCATGTATTTAGGGATCTTTCCTGGCAGCAACACTTAAAAAAGGCTTAAAACCTCATTTTGGGTGACCAGATTAAACGATTAATTACACCAAACTATTTTTTTAAATAGAAAGAATGGAAATCAAGAAAGACCTTTTCTGTTTATATAGTTATTTACATTCATGTGAGTACACATAGCCTCAGCAATACTGCAGCTGGAGTTATTTGACTAAGGACAGTGGTGAAAAGGGATAAGCCAGCTCTATAAACCCTTTCAAGCTCCCCACCCACGGGACTTTAAACACAAACAGACAATACCTGAATTCTTTCATGTTGTGCAACCTGTTTCTGTGTTTTATACATTTACATCACAAACTTATTAATAGGCTCTTATTGTTGCTGACAACCCATAATCAAAAGATAAAAAGAAAACAGAATTAAGATTGCTACTGGAAACATGGCGTGTGATTGGATAATTAAAGAGCACATATGCCTCAAGACAAAACAATTTTGAACAAACAGTCACAAAGATGGCATTTCCTTGTTCTCCTGCTAGATAACTTCTGTGTTAAACCATATTTACTTGTTTTTTTGTGGTTTTGTCAGCAATTCCTCAAAATGTACCATTTTATCTTGAGGATGATTGACTGGGCCTAGAATGCTTATTTTAGTGGTAAATGTGCTGCACAGAACATGCAATTTAGTTCCTATGTATGACAGATACATCAAATGCCTTTTGAAATCACGATGAAAAGTTCTAATAAAAAATATTTTTATCAGTCAGATCGTGCTTTTGAATAAAATTTAATGTCAAATTTGACTGAAGGAGGTAGTAGAGAATTCAGAGAAGCATGTCTTAAAACCTGTTGCAGGTTTACTGTCCCCTGTTGTTCACCAAACTATGCCCTGTGCCTCTGTCTTTGAACTCAGTTGTTGTCACCAACCATGCCTTCATTTCTTTTTTTCTGCAAGAGTGGTCGAGTTTTCTGATACAAAGTACTTAATCCTCAAAAATCACACTTCAACCTACAACTGCTTGCTTCTCACCGTATTTCAAATATTAGCTTTGCTTTCCATACGCGGTAACACTGAGCTGAAGTAAGTACTCAGTTCTCATTACCAGATACTCGTTATAGACTTTGAGTTTATGGTGTTAGTTGCTGTGCTTAAAGTAAAACTGTATTACCTAGAAGGAACCCCTCCCTGGTCCAAAGTAACATTAACTTGGGTAGAGGAACAGAGAAAAAGTTTTCAAAGAACAAAGTGTAAAGCCTTAAAAACATGTTTCCAAACATAGATATCTATATCTATATCTATATCTATGTCTATGTCTATGTCTATGTCTATGTCTATATCTATGTCTATATCTATATCTATATCTATCTATATCTATATCTATGTCTATTTCTATGTCTATGTCTGTATCTATATCTATGTCTATGTCTATGTCTATGTCTGTGTCTATATCTATATCTATATCTATCTATATCTATATCTATATCTATATCTATGTCTATGTCTATGTATATATATCTATATCTATGTCTATGTCTATGTCTATGTCTGTGTCTATATCTATATCTATGTCTATGTCTATATCTATATCTATATCTATATCTATATCTATGTCTATGTCTATGTCTATGTCTATGTCTATGTCTATATCTATATCTATATCATCTATATCTATATCTATATCTGTATCTATATCTATATCTATATCATCTATATCTATATATCTATATCTATATCTACGTCTATGTCTATGTCTATGTCTATGTCTATGTCTATGTCTATGTCTATATCTATATCTATATCTATATCTATCCATCTCACAAAAATACTGGAAAGAGTACTACAGTCCTTTTATCTGTCACATTAGGCATGGCACTTTTGATTTATGGTACTTAGGGATTTATTTGATTTTTAATGTTGCATTTATTCAAACCAGTGAACAGTGTGTACTCCAGATGGGTTTTTGCACACTCAATTTACATCTGCACACTTTAAATCCCATCCTGGTAATTAGGCATGGATAGTCAGGTCTAAGGTACTTAAATTGCTCTGTGTGCTATTCTACCCTAAATGGTTTTCTGCATGTTTAAGTGTTCTACTAGTCAAGATCTGAGGGAGACAGCACCTAACTTTGATCTTAGTGCCAGCAAAAACATATTGTTGTCTGTGGCATTTGTAGGAGCAAATGATAAAATGATGGTTTCTGTAAAAATACAACCAGTGTCCCTCTGAGTTTGCAGTCCAAAATGAGAGAATAAGGAGAGCTATAAGAATACAGAAGGGTAGGATGGATTATGGGGGTGCTTTTAAGTGGCAGAATTAGTGAAATTATCAGAGAAGAACACAAAAAAAAAAAAAACCCCAAGACGTGACTTTGGACAAAAAGAAATGAAGGGAATGACATTTTTCGTAAATAGCAGGAAGGAGAGATGGAGAGGGTGTCTGGCACAACTACTTTATGCAAACAGCCAATGAGAAGAACATCTGGTGAAATTTATCACCACTGAGAGTTTTAACCAATTTTTTGCAAAAGTCTTCTAGGTGTGAATCAGAAGGGTAAGTTTCTGATTTCTGAGTTGCTAAGTAAAAAAAAGAGCTAATATGCAAACCAAGTAAATCAAATTTTTAGCTTATTTTTTGTTTGAATGGGAATCTCTGACTGCCCCAGAACTTGGCCTACAATGAGGTTATATAATTTTATGTGTTGGGGCACAAGCAGAGACACTTCAGTACCTGAAGTTGTATATGTGCATGCACCACTTTAGTTTAAAAAAGCAGTTTGTATCAGTAGCTCCTGCAGACTAGAAAATTTTCTGCTTGTGTATTTACTCTCAGTTCAGTTAAACTCAAATGGTGTTTGTGCAGATAGGTGACTTTTATTATATTTTTTTTTGCAGTACAGCCTGCAGTCCCACCTTTTGCAAGAATCTCTGCACATGTACAGGTTCAACAAGAGGTTGTTTTGCACTTTTATTACTTCCAAAATGATATCAGAGGATTTTGGATTACTTGTTCCAAATTTTTATCAGTTATGAACTTGAAAGAATAAATTAAGCTTATAAGCAGAGCCTCCTGAAAGTGAAAATCACAGGATCATAGAATCATTAGAGTGGATTGGGTTGGAAGGGACCTTAAAGATCATGTAGCTCCAACACCCCTGTGTAACAGGGATGCCACACATTCGATCAGGTTGCTAAGAGCCCCAAAATCTTTTAAAAAGAATGCTAAAATGTCTTATAATAGATATTATGCAGACGCAGAAACATTTGGCCTCTAATGAAATAACAAAATCTAATGAAATAACAAAAATCAGCATAGAGTGCTGATTCATGTTCATGCCTCTGTAATATCACCTGGTTAGAATTACTGAGAATTGTATTAATCAATTTGTCCTTTCTGCAATTAACTACACCTAGGCGAAGTGTACGTAAAATGCTGTTATTCTGATTGATAATGTTTTATCCCCATATTTTCTACTGCTTAGAAGATTACATGAAGTATAGGACCATATTTGGTCCCTGGATGTATAGAAGAGGTCTCAGAGGGTCATGTTAGGGTAACCAATACTGCAAGGAAAAGAGAGATTTTGGGCTTTCTCTGGTCCCTCCAAGGAAGAACTCATGCCAATTTATTTTTGGAGAAGTAGCAGAAGTGCACCCATTTTTTACCTTCATCCAATACAAAACAATAAATACACTTTACAATCAGGGGAAACACACACCTTCAGCATGGTTTTTGCTGAAATTTTAAAGGTGGCACTGAAGGAGCTACTGGGTGAAAGCGCAGTCTGTGTTTCCCATGTAAGCTGTGTTGATATTGTACACAAATACTGCATACTGTGCTTTCCAGCCAGCTCTTCCTGGCTCTTAGGAAATGGAAGGCCTTAGTGGGGAAGGCTGTCCAGTTTTTGAGAAGTGAGATCCTTGATTTAGATATATACTTAGCATAAACCCTTAAGTTGCTTGCCATGATCTGGGGGGCAGGGCAGCAGTGGCAGCACGCCACAGCCTGCTGGGCTATGCCCTATTGCCCTAAATGAGCCTCACCAGCTTTCATTCTTCCAGTCTTGGGAGAATTATGTTTCTACTGTATTTTGGCAGGAGCACAGCAGTGCTGTAAATTACCTCATCCACCTCTGTGCCCCTCTGTACCAAGCACTTCTTGCAGATATGTGTGCTCCATGTCATTATGCATTACACACAACCCCTGACCTGAGTGAGTTATTGACAGAAAAGGCCTGCCTTTCTCATGCCAATTGGCATGCTGCACACTGAACTTGCTGGATGGCCGTGTTGCTTCCCTCTTGCTGCTTTGTGAGATGCACAGAGAGTGAGCAGGACTGAGAGAACAGATTAAGACCTTCCTGTGCAAACTGTACCAGGCTGGGTACCGTGGAGGACAAGTCTCTTCTGTCTCCCCATTTGATCCTTGAAGCAGAAGCCCTGCTGAGAGAAGTGACTCCAAACATACAACATATTACATTATACCATGGCGGTTACATCCAGCTGGGGGCATGGCTGCATCCCTTCTGTTTTCCAAGGACTTTCAGGACTGAAGATCAGCACCTTGTCACACGATTTCACCATCCTCAGCACGTGGGGAAACCAGCAGTGAGTTCCTCTGGTAAGCTGGGTTTTGCTGTTTTGGTAGATCAGGAAAAATCTCAGGTCCCAGCATTTTCACTCTCTCTGACCCCGTCCACAGCAGGGACTGGGTATCTCAGAGGGACGAACCTGGGACGACTCTTAGGTCAGGAACAAAATGTCATTATTGTAGGTATGAGCACACTCATGGTCATGGGTAGTGACTCTAAGGGACACTGACAATGTGACTTAACCAATACAGTCCATCACAGTGCCAGAGAGCCCTTAATCTTCCTTGGGATTACAGTTTGATGCACAGACACCTGTATTGTACTGTCTCTTGTCTGAATTTGCAAACACAGGTGCAAAAGAAAAGCATTTAAAGACAGGTACAGGTAACAAAATCCTTCCTAGATGCACAAGAGACTTAATTTAGGAAATTGTCAGCTTAGTCTCCAGCTTTTAGGGCTGACGTCTAGTAAATCAGCTTCAGAATACCTCTCCTCTGTCCTTTTGTTGGCCATGGCTCCCTTTATGGCTGATGAGATTTGCCTCCTTGCTCTTATCTCTCCTCATTAAACCTTCCTTCCTCTTCTCATTTGGATTTATATCTCTCTGGCCGAAACCTCCTTTCCCTTCCCACTTTCTAGAGCTGGATTTAAAAAGTACAAACATCTGTAAGCAGCTCAAATTTCTCTTCCCTTCCTTCCCTTTCCCATTATCTTCTTTTGTGTCTTCTTACACTGCATTTTTCAGTTAATTCTTCTCTTCTACTTTTCATGTTTCATAAAAATGAAATATGATGAAACACTGAACTACATAGAATTAATTGGCCTGAACTATCTTAAAATGTCATTTTTGTGTATAGATTAATGAATCTCTATTACCAATAACAATGTGAACTAGGGCTCTGATGCCTGGATTCACCCTGGCCAGCAGCTAAGCCCCACACAGCTGCTCACTCATTCCCCCTGGGCAGGATGAGGGAGAGAATCAGAAGGGTAAAAGGAAGAAGGCTTGTGGGTTGAGATAAAAGCAGTTTAATCAGTATAGAGCAAAAGCTGCTCACACAGGTAAAGCAGGACACAGAAGTCATTCACTGCTTCCCATGGGCAGGCAGATGTTTGACAATCTCCAGGAAATCAGGGCCCCATCACATATAATGGTGACTTGTGAAGACAAATGCCATCACTCTAAATGTCCCCTCTTTTCATTATTCTCTCTCATACACACCTTTATATGCTAAGCACAATGCCATATAGTCCGGGATATTTCCATGGCCAATTTGGGTCCCAGCTTCTGCTCTCTTCCAACCTCTTGTGCACCCCCAGCCTCTTTACTGGGGGTGTGGGGTGAGAGCTGAAAAGGCCTGGATGCTGCTCAGCAATAGCTGAAACATCCCTGTATTATCAACACACCTTCCAGTAAAAATCCAAAACATAGTTCATGCTACTATGAAGAAAATTCACTCTACCTCAGTGAGAGCCAGCACAGGCTGCAAAGTGATTTGTCCAGGCCATTGGTCCCTCTGTTACACTCTTCAAGTGCCAGGGAGCAGGATGGCACAAGGGCTTCCCAACTCTCTTTGAGGGACAGAGCTTTCCTTCCTTCTTGTTGTTGGTCTTGCAGCAAGAGTGAGAAGCAGGGGGCATTGCACTGTGAATGTGTGAAATGTAGGGCTGCCTGGGAGACAAAAGCGCTTTAAAATCCTCTTGTGCTTCTCCTTCTCAGCTGGCAGGAATTTGACAAGTTTACTCATCAATGAGTAGAAGGAGTAGATTCCTATCAGAGGGTAAAGGCAGCGCACACCTGTGCTGAGAGCACCTGTATGCTCAGTGAGGACCCCATATATTCCCCTCCTGCTGTGCCCCAAGGCATCCCCAGTCTCTCCAGAACACAGAAGTTATGACATTTGTCTAAAAAGCCTCTTGCTATGAGAATTGATCAGCTATCTTGAGCAGCAATGAGCTGACAACTACTGTCAAAGCTAGCAGGGTCTTGCAGGGCTGGCAAGGATTTCTGAGTACTGAGTCCTTTTGCTTGGAATAGCTGGTCTCCTAGCATGTACATCCAAACTTCCCTCTGGCTATCTAAGGAGAAGATCAATAGTTCTTACAAACTCTTCATCTTTTTTTACTTCAAAATATAGTTAAAAAAAAGCTGGACTCCTTGCATCTGGGTAATGGCACTTCAATATTTATATCATTCCTGCTTTGGAGTACTACCAATACAGTGTTAACAGAAAAACAGAACTGAAAACATGCAAACAAAAGGAACTGAATTTATTCTGTTTCTTACTAAATTGATGGTCAAATTCTCAACCGTTACACCACTTAATATTATTGTGAAAACTGAAATTAATGCCTGTCATTTCAACACAGAGGTAATCGCTCTAATAATATCCGCTTACTGAAACCTTGCAATATTGCCTATAAAAGCTTTCATGATGCAAAAAGAAAAGCAGAATATATTCTTAGTGTTGACTTGGGTGAATTAAAATAAAATCTACTTCAGTGCATAAATGTATATAATCCATTTCCTTCTAAAGGCTTATCCAAAGACTTTTAGCCTGAATAAGCCTAGGAAGGCCATGCTTGGCTGTGACATACTCTAGTAAGTGAATTGCAGTAGGTGCTCAAGATCCTATTTTCAGGAGAAAAACAGCCTGGCTAAAAGGCTAATTACTATGCTAAATATTACTATTCTTCCTGCTCTCTGCAAACAGAGCTTGGTTCAAAATGATTGGTGTGAAAAAGGTGCCTGCATATGAGATGACAGAGCTGAAAAATTGGTGATAGGTAGGCTTCATGTTCAATACGTAGTGTGAAAAGACATTAAAATATTGCAAATTGAAACGCTTACCTAACACTCTGTCTTTCACATTACGAAGAGCCATAGTACATTAGTCAGCTTGGCAGGGAATTACAAACTTGATTTAAAAGTTACACAATTCATCAGTACATAATAAGGTTTAAAAGTCAAAATAAAAATTTTTTTTTTCTTCCCATTTTACTATGAACTCCCTACATGGACAGTTTTCCTTCCCAAAACTTCCAGTTGATTTTCTTCAAGGTTAAATATTTTTCCTACATTTATATGTGAGCTAGAAGGAACCTTCTCTGTGGAGTTTAAAGAATTTTTAGCCTTGCTATTGCTTTGTTACGACTCAGCTGAGGTAGATGAAAACTATGTCAGAATTACTCACGATGGTGCTTAAAAATGATAATTTAATAAATAATAAATGGTAATGTAATACATGATGATAAAGCTCGGCCTGAGGAGAAGTCAGCGATCACTGGTAAGTCAGGCACACACAGCTGCAGATGGCTAGTTCATTTGCCCAGGATGCTGAAGTCTCCCAGTGTTTGTGGGCAGTCTGTAGGTTGTAGTTTGATAGGTGGAGCACCTGTCCTAGTGTATCCAGCTAAACTGCCTGGCTCTGACATACAGCTAAGGTGGGCACCACTGCAGGGCCAACAGAACCCACATCCTTGGGAGAAAGAACAAGTCTGATCCTGATAAATGCCTTTAAATTCCAGATTGTCTGCAGCCACACAGACATTTAGTAATCAAGCCCCATATGACACATATTTTATTTATTGTAGCAATATGTTAACATTTCTATTATTTAGTGAAGCTCATCTGTAACTAGGCATGTCTCTGTAATAAAAACCCTCTTGCAATATGCTGCTAACAATTAGAAACAAACCTTCCAATATGTTAGAGGCAACCTTTGCCTATGGTGCTTCATGCTGTTGAAAATAACAGCTGGAATGTGGATTAAATCATGCCAAAAGTGACCCATGCAATTATTTGTGAACCATTTATGATACTGGTGAGAAAACGGTCACCGAATACTACAGGTCTAGTTTTGGGTAAGTTTGTTCTAGCAGAAGCAAGAGCCTGTATGCATGCCCAATCTTTTCATGCCTTTCTCACTGCTACGCTGCCAGAAATATTACTGACCAGATTCTGGCTGCTTAGGCTCCATAATGAGGCAAGAGTGTAAGGCAGAGTAGGATTCCTGATGTTTGTGTTGTGCCAAAACAGTTCCAAGAAACAAACATTTGGATAAGAAGCAGAGGAGTCACATTTTGGCCTGCTGATTCTGGGTCAAAAGAGCCTTCTCTTGCTCTTTGCTTTATTTTCTGTGTTTTCTCCAAAGAGATATAGTGTAAGAACTACCTCTTCCTGCAGCTCACCAGTAATCTGATTTCCATAGTTTTGTTAGGGTTGATGACTACTGATCCGTGGATTTGATAAATAAAATAGTCAGGTTACAGTTACTTTAAAAAAAGAAAAATCTACAAAACTTTCAACACAGTTGAGTCTGATAAGCAGCAATGACTCTGCCTTAAATTGCTGTGGGATTAGTCATTTGCTTTTGATAATATGAAGCTGATAATATGAAGATAATATGAAAGCAAACCTTTCCTTCCCTCTTTGCCTAATGTTTCATTTGGGGAACACGCTTAATCAATGTTTGCTGATATTTATGGTCTAATGCATACTGACAGCAGGTGCAGAAAAAGTAAATCCCCATCTGCATAAAAATCTTGCTGACATTCAGAAGCATGCTGTTTCACTGTAATTTTCACAGACAGGTGATTTTTCATGGTACCTCCAGAAGGTTCCTCCCACCTCCCTGCTGCTGCCTCTGCTTTCCTACCTGCTGCTATCACAAGTTATGGCTTTGTTTGTAGCCCTGCATGAGGTGCCATTTTTAAGCATATCTATTTGTTTAGTTTGATGGACTCTCGTTCGGATTCAGCCCAGATATGTGTTTATGTTTCATGGCTTGCCTTGTGACTTGGAATGTTCTGGCAGAGAAGAGGCCTCCTTTGAAATGCTATTGCTCTTCATTGGGACAGGGGGATGTTTTAAAGAAGGCTTTAAAGCAGGGGTGGAGATCCTGCATCCTGGGGATGAGACTCTGTGACTGGTTCATCTTGTTTCTGGCATGATCCTGTGATTGGTGTTAGGTTTTGAGGAGGTTTTTTATTTTTATTTTTTCATTACTAGTGCATAGCAGTATATTAATGTGATATAGTTAGGCAAACTTCTCCATCCTAAAAACTTTTCTTTTAAGATTTGCATTGGTGGTTTGAAGTTAAGGAACAAGCAAAAATCATAACAACTTGTTTCTAAAAATGGGGACATTCTTGTGGTTGATTATTTTACTGGGTTTTAAGGATCAAAATTAGTCTCCTGCCCCTTTTAATATACCTTGAGGAGGTAAGATGGCTTCCTTTCTTTGCTTTGCCCTCCTTATTCCCTGAGGAAACAGAAAATTAAATGGTTTCTATGTGAAAATTTATAATCAGCAACTGGAATGTGTCTTATTCCACCTGCTAAATTATTTGAATAATATGTGTAAGTGTTTTTAGAGGTTACCCAGGATCTAAGTCACATTACACAAGTAAATAATTTTCCCTCAAAAAATTTTTACTTAAAGGGTAAAGAAAAAAGAAAATAAAAGAGACAGTCTTACTGACTGTGATAAACCACCGCAGGAATCAGGAAAAGAAAACCTGATTCCTAGCCAGGTAAAATACACTAGACCATGTTATCACTCAATAGACCATTTCTTAAAATGAAATAATCTGATATCCTTCAAGAAGTACCAGAGATGAAATATAAAAAATGGCTTAACAGGAAAGTTACACAGGGTCATACTTACAGATTAAGTAAACAAAGTAATGTGATACTGAACCAGATGACATACAAAGAAAGATTTCTATATAGAGCATGAAAGCTTCAAAATCCATTAAAAAAAATGAAATTAAGAACCCCTCCCTCCCCCCAAATATAAAAAACCCCCAGCAATGAAATGGTACATTTAAAACACTAAAAAGAATATGAGAAAGAACAATTCTGTTTAAGATACTTTTTTATTTTTTTGATTTCCTGGTTTGTCTGTTTTTGTTCAGTTATCTGAAGGGCTAGGGGTTTTTTATTATATAAATGTATATTTCCATATACAGTTTCTAAAACTTTAAGCTATTTTATCTGATTTCAGGTAAAAAACCCAGGAAAAAATTAGATAAGTTCAGTTTCTGGTTTAAATAGATGAAATGAAAATCAGAAAAGAATTAAGCCAAACCACGTGAGAATAATCTGAAAGCAGGCTGAAGCTAAACCAATAGTAACTCAGGCTCAGCTGTGCCTGTACAACAAAGGGGAAATACAATACAGCAGGGAAAGGCTGTGGGAAGAAATGCAGCAGAACATTATCCATTACAGTATGCTGGAGAAAAATGAGACCCTGTGCTACTAGGTTTCTCAGAAAGGCTTTTGGGTAGAAATCAGCAACCTGCAAAAGCAAATGCTTTGCTATCATCATTCTGTAACTCTTTTAAACACATTGATAACTAGAAGATGTCTCTGAAAAATGTAGGATTGAATGGCAGCTGTAGCTGAGGCCTCCCTTGTAAATTAAGTCTTTGTCAGTAACTCCTGTTAAAGGAAAAGAAAGGTTATATTGCTAAGCAAGCTGGAAAGAAGATATTGAATAGCTGGTATTCTTTAAATGTTAAAGAGATTTATCTCAGAGCACTCATAAAATATGGGATGGTGATATATGGAAATTAAAGTAAATGTGAATATAAAGTATTTTCAATGCTTTTGCTCTAGTAGCCAGAAAAAAGTCCCACTTAGCCAGAAGACAAGAGCCTAGAGAGGCTGAAGACAATCACTGAGTCAAAATTAAATATAGACGTATGACTAAAAAAATAAATATTAGGTAAGATAAAAGGTGAAAGAGATTGAGAAGACAAAGTTACAGTTAATAATTGATCAGTCTGCTGATTATACCTCAAAGTGTGGAGGACCTTCTGACAGCAAATAAACAAGACTCTTTGTTTCACTACAGATTTTGCAGTCTTATCCAAGGAGCTGAAATCCAGAATTCATCTCATAGCATATTAGTCTAAGAGTTCTACACAAGGTTTCACTTTCCTCATTTGACTTGCAAGGGAATGAAGTAATGTTTTTATGATGAAAGCTTATTCTATTCTAAACATCAGGCTTCTAAAATCTCACTAATTATATGACACAGATTAGAATTTCCTGATTTCAGTTGCCACTATCAAGTTAATTGTATGCATAAAAATCTGACAAGAAAGTAGAAAATTGAGTCATGCAGTAGAGTTCCTCCATCAGTTGTTTTTTACCCAAGCAAATATTAAGGCAGACAGTCTTGCACAACACAAGACATTACCTACAACTAATATATCTAAATATCTAGCCTAAATATTTCATAAGTGGAATTCCTTTCAACATTTATTATTACCCTTGCTAGTTTCTGCTTTTATCTTTACTATCAATATTGTTGATGTTAAACTTTTTTTGGTCCCATTCTCATTACTCTGGAATCATAAAATATTATGCTCGTGACAGAACGGATTTTTCTTCAGCAATCAACTGTGGTGTCATAATGCAAATATATTATAATTTGTAATAAAGAGTAAATTATCAAAAAATGAAAATTCAGGTTCCCTAAATAATGCAAGCTAAGAATACTACTGAAAACATTATTTTTTTAAAAACTGTGATATTTTTGTATTTCCAAGTAATTTCCATTTAATTATATGTCAATACTTGTGTCATATTATTCACAAAGTCATTTGAGGAAAAATGTGGCACAGAAAAATTTGTGGGGGAGCAAATACGAGAAAGAATTTCTGTTGAGCTGCTTGTAACTAAAAGCACAAATAGGCTAGTACAGATGAAGAGCTGTTATTTTGTTGTTTGAGTCTTATTAAGCAAAAGGTCTGATGGAGTCAATGCATTCCCAGAAGATACCCTCCAAAATTCTCAGAAGACCAGGCTACAATACAGTGGTGTAGAAGAAACTCTGTCTGGTGTAGCTCTTGTTGAAATTTCGTGCTTACAAGGGCATACTCCTGAATGTGAACTGAAAGTAGGTGCCCTCTGTTGCGATATAAGGCAGCCTCACCTTCTTTTGCAACCTCTTCTAATCTTCTGGATTGCTCCAGGTTTCAGAATGTTGGGGATCAACCACACATGCTCCAGCAGATCTAGCTCATCCAGGTACTTGCATTTCTTTTAGAGTCTTGTTATGCTCACAACTTTCTATGTTCAAAATATGACTTAAAAAGAGGCTAACAGCAAATGGGTTTGATGAATGTGCTGATTTTGCCTGGGATAGGGTTAACTTTGTTTACAGTGCCTGGTACGGGGCTGTGGTTTAGATTTGTGCTGAACACAGGGTTGATAATACAGAGATCTTTTTGTTATTGATGCGCAGCCCAAGGCCTTTTCTGCTTTTTGTACTGCCACACTGGCTGGGAGACTGAGGCTGCTTGGGAGGCTGGGAGCAGACACAGCCAGGACAGGTGACCCCAGCTGACCAAAGGGATATTCCAGACAAGGTGACATCACACTCAGTATACAAAGTGGGGGGAAGAAGAAGGAAGGGGGGATGTTCAGAGTGATGCCATTCATCTTCCTCATGTTCCTCTGAGGGATGAGGCCCCACTTTCCTGGAGAAGCTGAACACCTGCCTGTGCATGGGAAGCAGAGAATACGTTTCTTATTTTGCTTTGCTTGCTTGTGCAGCTTTTGCTTTCCTACCCTTCCAGTTCTCTCCCCAGTCCTACTGATGGGGCTGGGGTTAAATCATTACATTAAGTTAATTTAATAATTTTTTGTCTTATTTTCAATCACTATTGATATTTAACTCAAGCTGTAACCTCTATGTGTCTTACATTTTATTTGTTTTACCTGTCTGCTCAGTTGACCTTTTGGCACCATCTATTAAAGGTGCTGAAATCTTGCTCTGTTCTGGTTTCTGAATCTGGGTTAAACCAGTTTGGGTAGTTAAGCAGAATCAACATATATTAGACCAAAGTCAATAGTCCTGAATGTTTGTTGATAGTCTGGCACTTCTGGAATTGTTCCTTTGTGTCTTCATGTCTTGTTGAATAAGCACCTGTATTAATTTGAATGCCACAGTTAAGAGTTTAGTAACAAAAAAGAAAGAGTATCTATTATTTGATTGTTATAAATTATTACAAATCAGGTAACTCTCTCTCCTCTATGGAGACATGAGGTCGCCTCCCAAGACACATTGTCAGAGTGAATGGACAGGATATGGTTAATTTTGCTGCATGCATTTAATTGTTTCCCACAAAAAAAGAAATCGCAATGAGGGGCTGGAACCAAATTTTTGAAGTTGTTGTGCCATTAGTGGGTATCACTGGTTTGTTTGTGTACATGGAGCGTGGAGGGGGAAGAGGGAGTAGAGTCAGTTGTGCTGAATTTGGGAATTAATCTTTTTTATAATCCCAGCCTGATACTGAAGATGACAGAAGCTGCAAAGTTAGAGGAAGTACAACTTTTTGGAGGCATTGCCTTTTACTTCAGCCACTCCTTTTTGACCCCTAGATATGTTTAACATGTATCTGTAGTAACACTGCTCTCTAACTGGTAACTTAGGCAAGGCTTGTTTAGGTGTTCCCCACCTGCGCAGAAACAATGACTGCAGTCAGGCCAAGCTGTCTGAGTGGTATGTATTACATTTCTATATGAAAGATGTATATAACTGGTATTCTGGTTGTGGCTGTTTATGTGGCTAAATTCAGTTTGCCTCATATCTGAGAAATAAGTGTAAATAATTCAATAAAATCTTTTCTACAGAATTCAAGATTCTGGCATCAACACTTTCCTAAACCATTACTTACCCTTTACCAGAATAGAACTGATATCAGGGAACAGTGATCTATTACCAACTACACCTTAGGTTCAGGTATCAACAAAAGCAAATATCTCTTTTGCGTTAGACATGATATACAACCTTAGCACATCAACTGCTTTTTAAGTTCAAGGCTGACACCTTACATTAATCTCATTCTGCTTCCAAAGGGCTGTAAATCCTCTTGAGGTGATTTTCAGAGAAGGCCGTGGAGAAAATTTAGACCCCAACTATACCTTAGCATGTACCAGAGCAGTAATATACATTAAAAGCACTACCACAGATTTCTACCAGTTCTTGCTACATGGCTCCTGAACTTCCTTGCCATAAAGGCAGACTGGATTTGCTGGCCGTCTCAATGTGCCTTTAGAGTAGGTTGAAGCTGGCAGTTAAGCTAGAGGCACCTTACAGCAAAAACAGGTGTGTGTATATGTGTGCATATGCATACATGTATAGAGCCAATCTGCTATTTCAGCCTGTTTTGTCAAAGTACTGTGTAAATATAACATGATCTGGGAAGCTTTCAGTCCAACTTTTTGATGAAAGACGTCAGACCAGGCAGGAGTGCTGAGATAACTTCTGAGAACAAGAGGGGGGTCATGTGTTCGTTATTTCAGCATATTGAAATCATGACAGAGGCAGATTGTAATGCCTATGTTAAACAAAATCATGTTCTCAGCTTAGTTCTTTGTGGCCAAAGCTATCAATCAGAACCAGCACTTCTGTTTGTTATTCCAGAAGTGAAATGGAGACCTAAAAAGGAAACGACATTTTGGGAGGTTAGAATTAAGTAACATTCCTTCATCAGCTTGCACTTAGGATATCTGGATAATAGCTATGTACTTTTTTAGACAGAGTCAATCTAATGCAGTTAGAAAACATTAAATCAATATTTTAAAATGTTGCTAAATAATAAGAATCACATATTTACCCTGGGTTAGTACCAAAGATGTCAACATTTGAGAGCTAAGTGTTACAGTGCCCTGAATCTTTGTCTTATTAAACTCTCCATTGTATCACAGTAATTTGAAAATGAGAGGAAGAAAAGCCACTGGCCAGTCTGGGGGTGAAAGGCAAATACACATTGAAATAGTGCACGCAACCCAAGTGTTGCACCAATTGCACTAACCTGTGCTCTGCTGATTTAGATGTGTAGCTTTCCCATAGGGTGCATAGTAAAGTACAGCACCTCCCATAAGCACCTCCTAGGTGCAAAGGAGACTCAGTAAAAGTAGCCACTAACTGCTAGACAATCAGTCATATTATCAGCCTGTCTCTTCTCCAGCTGTTGAGAAAAAATAAATAAAATAGGAAACTATTTTATTTATAAATAAATAGGAAACTATTGCGATTTGAGGCAGTCCAAAGCTGCCCTTAAGAATGTAAGGATGCCTTGCCTCTTTCTAACGTGTTTTTTCTGAAGCATATCTGCTTCTGTCATTTTGGAGAAGCCTCTTGAAAATCTGTCTCTATAAAATAAAGCTAATGTGTAGGTGACACCCCATGGAAGAAAAAAACATTGTATGTTGGCTCTTGGTCTGTGCACGAAGAACCTTTAAAGCAAAATGGCTACTGGAGTGTCTGAAAATTGTACTCCTGGATCTTGGCTTGGTTAACAGAACAGCTTCAGCCACGGAGGGGAATAGTGCCCTACTGACAGCAGGCAGGGGGAGACACTGCCAGGTGGGACATGTGCATTATTCTCCCATCTGATTGAGGTGGTAATCTTCCTATCTGGATTCCTGAATGATATTCAGCTGTTTTATCAAAGAATCAGGGGAGAGGAAAGGTACTGCTGCTGCATTTGGAAAGCAATCTGAAATAACTGTATTCTATGGGAGCCTGGGGCTACCTACGCATTAAATAAACAGAGAAAACATCTATGAAATTCAGCTTTACACGACACATAAGCTAAGTTGTAAATTCCAGTAGGGTTCATTTGAGAGTGTTGAAGGAACCAAGCAGGGTAGAAAGAGTACATCCAAAAAGCAAGATGCTTTGTTAACCTAAGTTCATTATCTACTGCCCTACACAGCTTGGTGTCAATTCCCTCCCTCCCCCTGCTACCCCACCCCATCTGGTAATATGTGCTTAAAAGTTGCTATTCAAAAGCTGCCTGCAATTCACTCAAGCAGCAAATCCTAAAAAACTGTGATTCATTGTCAGTAGTTGCTATGTGTCATTTTGTCCTGCCAAAGACTAAGATTGTTCTTACCTGCTATGGAACACGGATAATTTGTAAGTGTGAACAATAGGTACTACCCAGTGCAGGTATAATTCACCCTGCCATGCATAAAGCAAGCAAGTTGAGTAATTAATGGTCACGATTTAAGAATTCAAGTAGACAGTGTAACAACTATACATCAATGTTTCATTTCTACTAAAAGCTGTATACCGGCATTTCCAGTGCTCTGTGATTCAACAAGAAAACATTAAGCGCATATTTCAAGATAAACACCATGTATCAATGCTTCTGGCCCAAATTCTGATTACAGAAGTATGCACGTATTATAGATGTGCATCTCATGGGTAATACTTCATTTTCCACAATATATTACTTTGTCTAGCTGGGCTTTGACTTCAGAAGAAATGAAGCACTGCATGAAGAGGTAACGTACCTGGAAAAGACAGGGACACATCCATTTATCCATCTCAGGCAGCTACAGTAGGAAAGTGCTTACCCACCTCTGCAGTTCTACAGCCTCAAATGGAGTAAAATTCAGCACCTTTTACTGAAAGTATTGAACTAGCTTTCTCTGGTTATGGTTTGGCATGTGTCAAATTACAACTGAAGCCAAAAAAAATCTGTGTTTATTATACTTCTTTGGCATTAACTACAAGCAATTAGATAAGTCCCGAAAAGTCAGTAGGTATTTCAGTGACTGTGGTTTCTAAAAATTTTTTGTGCTTATCTTTTTGAAGAGACTTAATAACTCAGGACTTTGACTATTGTTTCATATCTTTTACAGCTTAAATGGTCCTTATGCAAGAAGAATTTTCTTTCCTGACAGTATGACAGAATTACCTAGGTAGGAGAAGAATTTTGAGATCACAGAGTTCAATCTATGACTAAAGTGCCACATCCAATCTTTTTTTAAACCTCCAGGGATGGTGACACCACCACCTCCCTGGGAAGCCCATTCCAATGCCCAGTCTCTCCTTCTATGAAGAACTACTCCCTGGTGTCTGACCTAAACCTCCCCTGGTGCAGCTCAAGACAGGGTCCTCTTGGAATCAAGGTGTGCCCTCACCCATGCCAAGTACAGGGGGACAATCCCTGTCCTGGTCCTGCTGTCACCTTCAGCTGCTGTCACCAGCACCCCCAGGTCCCTTTCTGCCTGGCTGCTGTCCAGCCACTCTGTCCCAGCCTGTAGCACTGCAGGGCATTGCTGTGGCCAAAGTGCAGGACCTGGCACTTGGTCTTGTTAAACCTCAGATTGTTGGACTCGGCCCATCTATCCAGCCTGTCCAGGTCTCTCTGCAGAGCCCTCCCACCCTCCAGCAGATCAGCACTCACACCCAGCTTGGTGTCACCTGCTGATTTGCTGTGGCAGACTCAATCCCCTCATCCAGATAATTAGAAAATATATTAAACAGGACTGGGCCCAACACAGAGCCCTGGGGGACACCACTGGTGACTGTCCCCAGCTGGATGCAGCACTGCTCACCACCACTCTCTGGGCCTGGCCATCCAGCCAGTTCTGAACCCAGTGAAAAATGTGTACACCAAATGCCACGTTTCTTCTGAATCTGCTGTGAATCAAATTAATCTGTGTGCATTGCATGGTCTGAACTAGTAACCTTCACTGCTTAATCTTCATGTGGGCCTTCAATTTCTTTTGGCACAGAAATGCAGGACCACAAGTATTTTGACCCTGATAGCGAGCAGTGTAAACACCTCGTCAGTCATAAAATAGATGGATATTCATCTTGTGTCCAGAGAAACATGTGGTCTTATTGTAAGAAACTCTGAAATACATAGCAGAAGAGAGCCACTCTCTCCTCTTCTAGTTACTGTGATTTCTCACTAGAACTGTCAAAAAATACAAATTACTTATTAGAGTTAAAAATTATTTTCATAAATATAAAATGAGTTACAAAGACACGTGCACTGCACTGACCTTATTGATTAGCTCAAAATATTTTAGCATTTCACTTGTTCTACCTCTCTTGTGTGTCTCTTAAGCTTCTGGTAGAAGCATTGCATTGTACAGAATGCTATGTAACAGTACAATAAAAGCCCCATTTATGCCAATAAAGCTGGCGAAATGTAATAGAAATTTAATAATCTTCCCAAGCACAGAGGTGAGGCCGACCAGTTAGGTTTCCAGGGTCCTAATTTCTTGCCTTTTTAAAGATGGGTACCACGTTTCCCCTTTTCCAGTCACCTGAGACTTGCCCTGAGTGACTTTTCAAATGTCATGGAGAGTGGCTCGGGAACTACATCAGCCAGCTCTGTCCGGACTCTGGGATGCATCTTTCAGGTCCCATAAGCTTATGTATGTTCAGGTTCCTCAGGCTGTCACATACCAGATCTTTTCTCACAGCGGGTGGGACTTTGCTCTCCCAGTCCCCACCTGCGTCCACTTGAAGGTGTGAGAGGAGAGTTTACCATTGAAGACTGAGGAAAAAATATTTGATAATTACATCAGCCCTCTCCTCCATTGTTACCAATTTTACATCTTTGTTTATCAGAGGCCTTCTTTGGCCTTCCTTTTCTGGTTAATGTAGCTGTAGAAGCCCTTCCATCCTTTCTGCCCCTTGCCAAGTTCAGTTCCAGCCTTTGCACGGCCTTCCTTACCCTAACCCTACACAACCAAACTTCTCTATACCCTTGCCAGGTTATCCATCCTAGTTTACACCGTGAATTTGCTCCTTTTCCCCTAGTTTGACCAACAATTTCCTACTCAGCCATGCCAGTCTCTTGCCTTCCTTGCCCAATTTCTTGCTCTGGGAATTGCTAGCTCTTGCACTCCATGGAAGACCTCCTTAAAGACCTGCCAGCTGTGCGCCACTTCCTTGCCCCTGATGACAATCTCACAGGGATCCTGTCGACTATCCCTTGAGGATCTGGAAGCTTGCTATCCCCTAAAGCTCAGGGACACTTTAACTTTTCATTTTTAATTCTATTTCTTTTGAAAAAATCCTTAGTCAACTTCGGGCTTTGCCTCAAGTGACCCCAAAACTGTGTTTTCTGTATTTTCCCTATGCTAATCTATGCAGTCTGTTTTTAAGGTCATTTTAAGACTTAACAACTTGGGAAACAGCACTTAGGTGTTTTACACCAGCTTCACAGATGGGGGGCTCGTGAGGTCCCTTTAAAAATGGGAAATGGACTTCTATGAGCTCTCTTTTGTTCTCTCAGGGCTACTGAGGGGATTGCCTCTGGCAGGTCTCTGAGGTGCAACCTGAGAAGCTGCATTTTGCATGAAACTGTTCCAGACCTTTTTTGCCACTCTGAACTGCCAGGCTGGGCCTGCTTCTTTCTGGCTCTCAGCAGGAGCAGCTCTTCTCCCCTGCAAGGCAGCAGCGAGTCGGAACTGCGCTGGCACTAACTGTGTTCATTCAGGCCAGAAGGAAGCAGGGAGGCTGACATGGCAGTCCTGGAGCTTCCCAGGCACGCTGTAGCTCCCTGGAAGCCCGGCTGGCAGCGAGTGCCTCGAGGCCGGCTAGCTCCACGCACTGAGGCCCGGAGGGCGCCACGGGAGCGGGCCTCGCAGGGTACGGCCGATGCCCTCCTGCTGAGGCTGATTGCCGCGGCGTGGGTGCGCAGCAAATGTCCGTCCAGATGCTACTCAACTCAGGTAAAGAAGCAGGGAGGGACTCCTGTGTGCTGCTCCAGAGAAGCTTTATTCCACAGGACA
>VXBC01001436.1:83085-121983 GCA_013399945.1 Ploceus nigricollis | reverse complement strand
CACCTGCCCTCACCTGCCTCCCCTCTGCCCCGGCACGGCGCCCTCCTGTCTTGGTTTGGAAAGACAGGAGTCTGTGAAAGAAGGCAAAAGCCTCCTGTGAAATGGAAAAGGTAAACTCTCTCCCTCGGAATTACTACAATTTCAAAATTAAAAGGCTCTCAGGCAAAGATATGGGAATGGGAATAACAGTTCTTTACTAGGACAAAAACTAAATAAAAATTTGAAAAGGGAGGGAAAAAAAAGAAATGTAATTAGTACAAACAAAACTACTGCTGGAGTCAGAAACCTGGCACCCTGAGGAGTCAGGGTGTTGGTAACAGTCCAGTTAATGGTGGCTCCCCTCCCTGCGGCTGCTCGGAGCCCTCTTGGCTCCCTCTCCTCGGTAACCCCCGGCAGGGCAGCGCTGTGGGGCTGGATGCTCGCTGGGGTTTCGGGATGGGGAGATCAGCGGGAGCTGCTCTGGGTGTGGTGCTGGAAAGGCAGGGCCTGATTTTTCTGGGAAAAACGGGAATAAAGGCAGGCGGCACCTGGAAAGCTTTGTCCCCTTTGCCTCACAATGAACGGAGCTCAGAGTTCATTAGGTGGCCTCTAATGCAGAAAATCTGTCAGGGGGACTCTGGGAGTTCATCACCAGGGGCTGGGCCCCAGCAGAGCACGGACAGTCGGGGGTGTGTCCCCAAATTCCTGCAGCCCCACCCTCCCACGGCTCCCCTCCCTTCTCACCTGGCAGGGCTCAGTGCTGCAGGGCTGGGGGTGGTTCTCCCTCCCTGCCACTTTGTCCCACAGTTGTAAAGGATGGGCCTCAGCAGGAAATCCAGCCTGGTTTAAGGGACAAGAAGGGACTTCAGGACACAAGGCAGCTCAGGACAGCTGGGAAGGTGTGTGGGAGGACTGACAGTCAGAGGACTGCTGCTCCTTTCTTTTTCTTAATGGCAGATGATATTTAGTCATTGGCTTTTATTCCAACTGTGATTTTTTTTTGCTAACTTTGAAGGAAAATTGGTTTTGAGGTGTTCATTCCTCCACAGAATTCCAGGTTCAGCACCTACAGCCTCGCTCACTAAATTCAGCTCCCCCAGGCCAGTATTTCCCTGGCAGTAAACACCTTGTCCTGCTCCTAAAATCCATGAAATTCCCACAGGATGTCAGGGAAGGAGCCGTGGCACAGAGACACGGTGAGAATTCAGTCAGAGCTAAGCAGGTATGGAGAGCAGGGGGCTGGTGCTGGCCACGTGGAGGGAGCTCAGGAGCTGTGCCCTTTCTGCTCTGCTTGTTGGGGCTTCCCAGAATTGTTCAGGGATGAGGAATGTCCCACAAAGAGGGGGGTTTATGTTTCTGGGGGTGTGGTATCCTCCAAAAAATATTCCCAAAGCGAAGCAGCCACAGGAGATGCTGCAGGCAGTCACAAAACCACTTCCACCACCACAACGAAAGCAATTCCAGCAGAGGAGAGCTGGCCCTGGTATTTAAATGATGGAATTCTCTCTGTGAGTGGGGAGCTGAGCACTGATTTCAGCTTTAGTGCTGCTTTTCTCCTCTCCTTTGTTTGGAATTCCAGGTTGGGAAGACATTTGTGGGCTCTCCTTCATGGCCAGATTACACAAGGTCCTCCCCTGGGTGTTTGTGCCTCACCACCCCTCCCTGTTAATTTGGGGTTTGTGCTGAATAAATAGTGCCTGGCTATTTGATTTTATTTTTTTTAAAAACACATTTGTGATGACAATAAATTAAATTGCTTTCTGATGTTTGACAAATATAATTTTCAGGGTGTTTTTTTTTTTTTGCATCTTTTTTTCTACTGACAACGATTGCAAATAAAATACAATAAAAAAAAAACCCAACCAGTCATCAACTCCAGAAAGCAAGAAAGTGCATTTTATCAACAGAGTGAAATTAGATACCTGTCAAAATACATTTGTCCTCAAAATAACTATTCATACACTTCATTTTCCTGCATAAATAGATACTCATCTGCTCTCTTCTGCTTGTCATTTGTTACTCAGAGCCAGCACGGGCTGTGGGAGGGAAATATTTAAAGCTGCTTCCAAAGCAATGGGCAGGCTGGCTTTATAATTTCTGCCTCTGGCTTCCTTCACTTCATTATGAACGGGGAGGGAAACATCTATTTAAAGTCAATCAAATCAAACTGTCTTCCAAAACATGAATTCCTGGCTGCAGCCCCTGTTTGGGCTCTCTCAGATGTGCAGCTCTGGGGGTTTTGATTTCCCAGGCAGGGCAGAGCTCCTTGGGGTGCCCAGGGACACCCAGGGGGTTTAGGGCTCTGGGATGGAGCATTTGAAGTCCTTTCCATAAGGGATGGACATTCCCAGGTCTCCTTGTGGTGCTCACAGAGATCTAAAGGGGGTTTAGGGCTCTGGGATGGAGCATTTGAAGTCCTGTCCACAAGGGCTGGATGCTCTGATCCACTGGATTTCTTTGGAGGGCTTTGGTGAAAAACCAAATTAATCATCTCCAGGGCTGCAGGGAAGGTCAGCCACCCCCCCTCTGTGAGTATCCTGCTTCCTTAAAACACTGGAGTGGTTTCCAGCTGAAAATTCCCACTGGAGAGCAGCTGGAAGGTGCCTGTGCCAGTGCAGCTGGGCAGGGAGAGCTCTGAGGTGGGAAAATATCAAAGTAAAAAGCTGTGGAGGTGTTTCTACCTCGATCAAAACCCTAAAAATACCACATGAAAAACAACTTTGCAGCACAACCTTGAGGCCAGTGGGATTTAGAATTCAATGTGGTTTGGATCCAGCCTTTATAAAGATAAAAAATGGTTAAAAATCCCTACCCTGCTGCTGAAATCTGGGAGCTTTGCTCTCTCCAGTACTTTGTATGGCAGAGGCAGCTCTGGCAGGCAGTTCCTGGAGGGAAGGGAGCAGATCACTGGCAGGTTTGTCTGAAGTGTGTGGACTGGGTTTTAATTTGCCAGTCCCAGCCCTCCATGAGGAGCTGCTAATAAAATTTCCTCTCTTGTTAAGTCTTCCAGCACGAGCAGAGCACATCTGAAAACGCTGTGGATGAAAGAACTGTCTTTGACCAAAGCAGAAAGCACGGATTTGAAAGCCTGCAGAACCAACAACACTCATTAGCATCTGCCTTTCTTCTGGAAGGGCTCTCGGGGGGATGTGAGCACATTTAGCACCGGGTGTATCAAAGGAAACCACTCACAGCTCAGCAGAACAGCCCTGGTGACAGAACACCTGTGGTGGCACAGGGCCCTGCTCTGCCCAGCAGCACCCCGGGTTCTGCTCCCAAACCTCCCAGCAGCTTCCTCTCAGCTGAGCTGGGAATTCAGCCTTTCATTCTCTGACCTCGTTCCAGTTTTAGTCTGCTGCAAGAAGGGGGAAGGGGTGGATGAGGAGCTGGGGAGAGGGGAGGTCCCTCAGTCTGGTGCACCCCTGATCCTCACCCTGCTCTGGGGGTTCACCTGGCTCCCCTGCCCAGGTGTCCTGTATTTATGTGCTCCAGGCACCAGCAAGGACTGGTCTTCTGTCTGGATCTCTCTTCCTTCTCCCCACAACAGTTCCATTCCCAAATTTGCTTTAAAATTTACTAGGAAAAGCACAGGTGGGAAGTGAATCCACACCTGGCACAGCACCAGCCCAAGCCTGGCTGTGCTGTCCCCTGTCCCCTGTCCCCTGAGTCCCAGCAGCTTGGACACATCCACACCAGATTTGCCAAGGTGAGCCTGGGCTAGCTCTGGACCTGGAGCTTCAAATCTGGGCAGCCCCAGCGTGTGGAAAACATTCCAGTGGGTTTCCTCAGCTCCAGAGGCTGCTGAGCCCCCCCAGCACCTTTCTGGGATGAGGAGAGGGGACAGGACACATCCCAGCCCCAAATCCCACTGGTTCAGCCCCCCTTGCCCTGCAGAGGTGGAGGAGCAGAGCAGAGAAAGCCTCGTTAAATCTGCAATTTGGAGCTGAAATATCCTTTATCAGAAATTTATAACCCATTTAAAATGAACCCATTCAGGGCCCAGCGAGGGTCCTGGCTGAGGGAGGAGATAATTCCCCAGGTTTATTTATATAGTTTGATAGCTTTTATGCCAGGTTAGTAAAAAAAGAGTCTGTGCCAATAAAATACTTTTTCTGCTTGTAAAACTCGGGAGGGTTTTATCTGTGGTGCTGAATGGTGCCTTTTAGCTTTCTGTGGGATCTGGGGGAGGCAGGAGAGTTGTTCAGCCTCTCTTCCCAGCATCCCAAACCATCCCTTGGCACCTGAACCATCCTTGAACTGCTCATTTGGGTGTAAAGAGAGCTTGGACTCACTGATGGAAGGAAAACCCATCAAGGTCTAATAAAAACCCCTTCTTTCCATCACAGGGATATAATTGTTAGAAATTACACAAAGTTTCAACATTTTTAATGAAAATTTAGTTGTCAGCAGGGAATAGAGGAGATGCTAGGCACTGGGTGAGATTTGCTCTAATCTGAGGTTCCTTCTCAGCTCCTCAGCTCCAGGGATTGTTGGTTGGGACTGAAATTCCCAGGTTTTTTCCTCACACTCATCCATTTCACTGCCCAGCTGGATGAGGCTCTGGTTTTGATACCCATTAAAAGGTGCCAAGCAGCACCCGTGGTTTCCTTGTTAACAAAAGAAGAGAACCAAGTGGAAGTGGAAGAACCCCACACTCCAAGCCCCCCAGGGCAGTTTTAGTCTTGGTTTTCTGTGCTAAGCTGTTGCCAGGCTGAGTTTAGTGCTGCTGTAATGATGGTGGGGTAATAACAGCAGCTCTGACAACTCTGATTCAATTGGAATGTGATTCCTGTTGCAAAAAATATCATTATTGTGGAATTTACAGTGACTGGGGAAACAGTGGATAATCCTCTGCGAAGTGGAGCATCGGGAAGAGGCAGCAGAGTTTGTGACCCACACCTGCCAGGCTCTGCTGTGGCACCCAGGAACGCTGCTGGAAACTCACATTATTGGGAAAACATCCCGAAAAACACTCCCCTGGGAATTCCACCTGGCAGGGAACGTCCTGCTCATGCATTTTCTGCCCCTGGAAAAGACCTCAGAGAAAGAATTCTCTGGAGATGGAGGCTGTGGGTGTGTGAGCAGCAGCAGCAGCAGCAGCAGCGGGAGAATGGGTTACAGGAATTTGTAATTTGACATGTTGTTATGGCAGGGGCTCTATTCACTCCTCTATTGCCCAGCTACAGCACGGAAAACAGACGGATTAATAGCAGCGTTTATCGCGCACGCAGAGCAAAATAAGGTGATCAAATCAGAGTTTTCCCTTCCTCAGAGCCACGGCAGCAATCACAGGACAGCGAAATCCGAGAGGGGCCTTTGTGCGCTCACAATGGGGAGAAGAAAGGGAACTCCGCGGGGAAAAGAGGAGCCAGAGGGGAGACAGCGGCAGGGAAAGGAGCAGGAGCGGCGGCGTTATCTGTGACAGCGACACAATGTCACCTGGCAGGCAGAGGGACAGCACAGGGGGAGCTGCGGCTGCAGAGCCTGCTGATAACGGGGAGCGGCGCAACGGGGCGGGGAGAGAATCCGGGGAAATGGAATTAGGGAGAGTAAAGGCAGTGGGATGGAGGGATGAATCCAGGGAGATGAAATAAGGGAGAGCAGAGGCAGCGGGATGGAGGGATGAACATGGAGGGATGAATCCAGGAAAATTAGGGAGAGCAGTGCACCGGGATGGAGGGATGAATCCAGGGAAATGGGGATGAGCACTTGCAGAGGATGCAGCGCTGCCACAGGACGGGAAGGCTCTGGGCACTGGAATTCCCGATTTCTGGGATTTTTTTTTTTGTGGTTTGGACCTTACAGGGGGTGCNTGAACATGGAGGGATGAATCCAGGAAAATTAGGGAGAGCAGTGCACCGGAATGGAGGGATGAATCCAGGGAAATGAAATTAGGGAGAGCAAAGGCAGTGGGATGGAGGAAAGAATCCGGGGAAATGAAATTAGGGAGAGCAGTGGCAGCGGGATGAAGGAAAGAATCCGGGGAAATTAGGGAGAGCAGAGGCAGCGGGATGGAGGGATGAACATGGAGGGATGAATCCAGGAAAATTAGGGAGAGCAGTGCACCGGAATGGAGGGATGAATCCAGGGAAATGAAATTAGGGAGAGCAAAGGCAGTGGGATGGAGGAAAGAATCCGGGGAAATGAAATTAGGGAGAGCAGTGGCAGCGGGATGAAGGAAAGAATCCGGGGAAATTAGGGAGAGCAGAGGCAGCGGGATGGAGGGATGAACATGGAGGGATGAATCCAGGAAAATTAGGGAGAGCAGTGCACCGGGATGGAGGGGTGAATCCAGGGAAATGGGGATGAGCACTTGCAGAGGATGCAGCGCTGCCACAGGACGGGAAGGCTCTGGGCACTGGAATTCCCGATTTCTGGGATTTTTTTTTCTGGCTTGGACCTGACAGGTGGTGCTTCCCCTGAAGCGGCCAAAGCTGCAAGCGGCTCGTGGAGACAAAAGGGATAAATTGCCACTGGCCACCTGTTTTATTTAGAGTTTCCTACCCTTCCTATATTGCTTTTGCCCCCGACTAAAATCCTCTAGCACCTTTGATGGAGTCAATCGATCAAGATCTGAGACGTTCATGGCACTGAGCACCTGGCACTGCTTGGGAGGACAGGATCTACTGCCTTCCCAAATGTGCAAGAATTTCTGAACCCTCCCTTTTTCCCATTCCAGGCACTTGGTTTCCTGCTAAATCCTGAATTCACTGTAATCTAGATGATTAAAGAAAAATTCATAGGCAGTACAAAGGGAGTGAAAGTTAAAATATAACGAGCTCCAACACTGCTTTTTTGTTGTTGTTGTTTTGCAAACCACTCCGTGCACCCTGCAAAGAATCCGGGGAAGTGCAGTTGGTGTAATGAGCTGCAATCTTTAACCATGCAGAGCAGTCAGCCACAAAGCAAAACCGAGAAAAAAGTGACTTATTTTCACCACCTCCAACATGGAATTGTGAAATAAAAGCATGAGGGTGATAAAAATATTCAAGCAAGTCCCAAAAGGGAAACAGGGAGAAGCTGTTGATAGTGGGGACTTGTGTTTTTACTACAAAATCAATCTGGATTTGGGTTGGCATTGACCTGGCTGCTCATGGATCTCCAGGAGGATGGAATTCCAGAGGGGGAATGTGGTGCTTTGCTTTGGAGCTGTCCCAAGGAAAAATTCCCCTTGGATACCGATGTGAACAGAGAGGGAAATGAGCGTGAGGAGATCTGCAGTCCCTGTGCAGTGCCAGCTTTGCAGGCACTGATAATAAGGGGGAAATTCAGTGTACAGACAGAGCAGCTCCCCTCCAAAGGTATTTAGGGCAGCAGTGACATTTCACAGGCTCCGTGGTGCCAGCAGAGCCATTAAAAGTTGTTTATCACACAGGCTCATCCCTGTGCTGGGGATTTGGGGGCAGCCATTTGGTTTCCACGACAATTTAATTTCAAGGTGCTGAGTTCCCCTTGTGGTCTTTTGTTGATTTGCCTGGGTTGGTTGAGTGTCTTGTAATAGATCTGAGAGAAATGGCCTGGGTTGTGTTGATGGAATTTTAGAGAATTCCCAACTAGATTAGAAAAAATTCATGCCTGGACTACATCAGCCTTACTCATTTGTGCTTTAAATCAAGTGGAATCGCTGAAAAAGAAATGTTATTTGTTACTGTATTAACATGTTGCAATTTTGCTTCTTTTCCCTGCCCTGTTCTCATTTTCCCCTGCAGGTGAGTGGAGGCCACAGGTAAATTCTGACACTTCAGGGAGCACAGTGAATCCCTTTACACAGCTTGGGAGCTAAATTCCCCCAATAAATGCACACTTGTAATGCCTGGGAGTGAAAGCAAGGGCAAGCCAGCCTGCAGTGTCTAAAACTCCTTTTTCCAACTATTAAAATAATCACTGTAATCAATCTCCCCATTGCCAAAGCAGGAGGATCCTTGTAAAACCAACTCTGAGCAAGTGGGTGCAGAAGAAGTGGATAAATATTGCTGGGAATGGCTCGGGATGGGGATGAGTAATGGCAATTATCCACACGTTCAGAGGTGTTTGTGCTGACGTGTCACGGCATGAAGGGTGCAAGGAACAGCTTTAGATTTTGGGATTTTGGGAAGGAATCCTTCCCTGAGAGGGTGGGGAGGGGCTGGGATGGAATTGCCAGAGGAGCTGTGGCTGCCCCTGCATCCCTGGCAGTGTCCAAGGCCAGGTTGGAGCAGCCTGGGACAGTGGAAGGTGTCCCTGCCATGGCAGGGGTGGCACTGGGTGAGCTTGAAGGTCCTTCCATCCCAAACCATCCCAGGATTTGTGTCTTGCTTCTCTGGAGCAGTGGATTTGCCGTGGAGCAGAGGAGAGCCCCGTGCTCTGAGGAAGGAGGGTGGCCATGGGGCACATGGCTCACCCTGATGTCCCCAAAACCATCTGGATTCTGTTGGGGTGGCACTGGGGGAACAATCAGATGGGTTCTGTGGCAGATTGAAAAAGAATGAGGAATAAATTCCCTCCATCCCTTGCTCCATGAGGAGCAACACCAAATCTGCCAGCTGGGGCCAAACATCGGGGAAAAGCAGAGAGGGAACAGCTCCAGGCTGATCCCTTCGAAGTGGTGACAGTCCCTGCCCGGGCACAGGCTGAGCTCGGTGCCCGCCTTGTTTCCATCCCAAATTAGCAGTGAAATGAGGGAACACGATGCTGACAATCTCCGGGCAATTAAACCCCAGCGCAGCTGAGGTGCTCAGGGAGGAGCAGCTCAGCCCCGCTGTCCCTGCCCTGCTCCAGCGGCTGTGACAAAACCCGCCTGGCCCTGGGCATTAATGACCCTGTGGAATCTGAAAACCAAACTGGGAGGAGAGAGAAAAAACCACTGATTTTTCCCCCACCTTTTTTTCCTTTCTTTTATTAGCCTCTAAATAATTAACAGGCGGGTGGTGCTGTGCTTTGCAGCCCGAGCGAGCCCTGGAGCAGATGAAATAAATCCATGGGTTGCCATTCCCAGTTCCCTAGCAACGAGCCAAAGCAGGGAAAGGCGCTGGGCATGAACACAACAAGATGTTCAAGCAATTAATATTCCTCATATTCCTCACCCATGGCTGCAAAGGGCAGCCCTGGTGCAGGGATGGGCTTGGGGAGGGAGGGAATCCGGTCAGTCCCAAAATAAGGGGGCACAGAGGGAACATCTCAGAGTGGGGAATGGGAAAATGAGGCTTTTTTCTGGTAAAACATCGTGTGAGAGGTGTGTGGAAGACACGGATTTGGGGGTTAAATCGTGGTTCCATTCATCCTGCCCAGCTGAAGGTGCAGTTTAAACCAAGCTCAGAAATCAGATTTCTTCAGCTGGCTGCAGATCCCACACGTGGCTGGGGGCCTGGGCTGGGCATTGAGTTGTTCCACGCTGTGGCAGCAAATAAATGAACTTTTGGGGACTTTTTTTTTGAGCAGCCTGGGGTAGATGGAGAACTTTGGCCGTGGAAAACACAGCTGGGCTGGGGGAGGAGGGTGAGGCAGCACAGAACCAAGCCCTGGTTACTTAAACCAGCAAAATTCAGGGAAATAAAGTCACCTGTGTGGTGAACAGGGACAAACTGACAGTGACAGCAGCGAGGGAAGGGGAATAATTGTCCAAGTGGGGCAGGACTGCCAGGGAAGGCAGGGCTCTCTCTGTGTGTTGCACGGTGTCCCCAAAATTCTCATCCAAAATTGTTTTGGACAACTGGAATTATCCAAGGATTATCTTGGCTGCTGCAGGGAAAGCTCCCTCCTTACCCTGCTCTGGATAACCCGACTGAGAGGTGCATTTATTTCCATGCTAAAGCTTGGAGGGATTTTTTTCTTTGAGAAATTGAGGTGTAACAATGTTAAAAACCAACCAAACAACCCCTCAAGGATGCGCCTGAAGCACTTTGGCTTCCTACAATTTTTTGTGGATGAGAAGCAACGTCAGATTTCTTCCCGATGCAATAAATCCTCTGCCAGGAGACCAGGTTAAAACACACTTAATTGACCCCTGACTCATTAATTGTTTAAGGAGGAAGATAGCGACGGCTTCAGAATATTTAATTAACCGCTGAAAATTCGGCAGCGAGTTAATTACCACGTAACATTTGCCTCTCTAACAAACATTTCTTGAGACGGGGTAAGCAAGGCAACAATAATTGTAACAATTAATTAGAAATTAAACTGATAATGGCTACAGCTGCTAACAATTAGCGGCTAATTATGTCAGGCACTTTAACCGTTTGGAAAAGGACTGGAGGCTGGTCGGAGAAGGATAAATAATGAGCTCCACCCTTCCTGAAATTTGATACTGCGGAGTTTTTTGGGAAGAAAGAAGTTCAGCCAGGTTCCAGAGAAGGCTGGAAATTCTGAATTAGCAAGGACTGGGATAATATAATATATAATATAATCACTTTTTCTTCTGAAATCTCCTGCACAAAGCTCGTGCACCATCTTAGGGAAACCAGTTTGCTGGAGTTGGGCTCCACGAGGTGCCTGGTGAATTCAGGTTTTTATTTTTAGTCAGGGAAGCCACACGTGGCTCGTGCTGCTGTTCAGGAGATGGATCCATCAGCAGGCAGACAGGTGGGAGAGGGGAATGTGGAGATGTTTTCCCCATGTGCTGAGGCAATCAGCAGGAGGACATTCTGGGAGCTGGGATGTGCTTGAAGGACAAAAAACCTGGAGGAACAGAAACTAAAGATCCCTGTGTGGCTGTCAGATAGGCTGGGGAAAAACAACCCAAATGAAATGAAAGCCCATCAGGTGTTGGAGCAGTGTTTTACGAGCTGGAGAGGCTGCAGTGGCTCTCCCCTCTGCAGGGATGCTGCAATAAGATGCCAAATCTGCCCTGAGGCACCATCAGCGAGGAGGGATGGAGCCTGCAGGGTGGCTGCTGCTGATTCCAGCAGATCTGAGCTCTGGAGCACTCAGATTAATTCACCTGCCTCAGTGCAGCCAGGCAGGAGGAGCAGGGAGGTGGCAGCACGTGGAGACTCCTCTCCTCAGCAGTTTCCTGGGTTTGATGGGTGGGGAGGATAAAACCAAGCCCTGGGTGCTCCCTGAGATGCTCCTGGCTGGGAATGATCCTTGGGCAGCGCTCAGACCCTGCAGGAGCACCCAGCACAGAGCAGGGGCAGCAGCTTCCACTCCCTCTGGGTGTTCTCAGCAAAGGGAGATGAGCTGGGAGGTGGGGAAGGGACAAAACCAGCTTGGAACCATCCTGAGGGAGTTGGGATGGGCCTCGAAATGAGAATGGGCAGCTTCCACGGCTCATCTATCAATGGCAGCTGAATAACAGCTAAAATCAAGGTTCATGCTTACGTTTAAAGGTGATAGAGAGTTTTTTAAGGCACATTAAAGCAGTGATAACCTGAAATGGGCCAGGAGAATCCAGCCCCAGTTTCTCAGGGGAGCTGGGGAGGGGGGTGAGGCTGTTCCATGGAGAGGAAATGTTTCCTTTGCTGTCCCATCTGACATTCCCAATCCATGTGCATGGAGGAACCGTGGCTGTGCCTTGGTTTCTCTGCCAGGGATATCAGAGCCCCATTTCAGGCTCTGGGGCAGGGGCTGCTCTCCTGCCAGGCTGCTCCAAGCTCTGCTTCCTCACGCTCTGGCCAAGGCAGGAAATCTTTGCCCCACAGCTCCTCTCAGACTGAAGCAACCACAAAAATCAAAATAAAACCTGCATAAAACCCAAATGCAAACATTTCTAACCTCTTAATTTTGCTGGGACAGCACAAGGCAGATGCCTGGATGCATCCCACTCCCTGTTTTCCATTCAAAGTGCTTTGCAGTGCTGCTGTTTAAAGGAAACTTCTCCCTCTCCTGCTCCAAGCACAGCACATTCCCATCCCAATAAAGCTCCCTGCTGCCAGAGCTGTGCTGCACAGAGCCCATGACTGCAGGAAATGTTTCTCCTCGTGCCCACACTCTCCATTAAAGTGCAGTTTATATAATTTTAGGAGGTTTGGGAGCCCCAGTGAATGCTCTGTGTTATCCCCTTCAAATCAAGGCTCACATCAGCATCTGCTGGGTCTCCTCAGGTGAGGAGGATCCTGTGTGTGTGTAAAACCTCCCTTTTCCTCCTCTGTTCCCTCGCTTCTGCTGGCAAACACAACATCTGTGCCTTGCACCGTTAGGCTTTATGTGGATATGAGCAGACAGGGATTTTCTCTGCAATAAAAATCATCAGCAGAGCCATGAAATGGGTTTGGCTCCCTGGCTCGGGCTGCACACATCCAAACAGTAAAATCTGTAACCCAGAGGTGAATGTGCAGTAAAAAAAATATATAAAAAATAGCAGCAGGAGTTTAGCTCAAGTGATTTTCTCTGCTTCTGAAGCTGGCAGCGCATTTAAGGATGTTTGTGGCCTTGTGCTTAATATTTCCTTGGTAAATCTGGGTCAGGGATGGATTGCTGCAGGTATTTTAGTGCAGAGGAAGAAAATATTTGTAGAACAGGAGCTCAGTGGAGGCAGCACAGGTAGGGGGGTTGAGCAGAGGGAACCTGCACTGGTTATACTGGGATGGCTTTTACTGGGGAGAATCCTGTGGAATTTCGTGTTCACAGGGAGCAACTCCTCCCTTTGAGGATTCCTCACCCCTGATGCTCAGTCTGGGCCCCTCCTGCAGGGCTCCTGGAGCCTTTTCCAGGCATGGATTCATGGATTTGTGGGTTCAGAGCCCATGCTGATGCACCAAGGTTTATTTTCTTTAAAGCCAGGGATGTTTGCAATTACCCTAAGTGTGAACACATGCTTCCAATCCTTGTGGGAAGAAAGCCCTGGCTCCTAATGAGATTTATTCCCCCAAGCCTGAAATAAATGGAACATGGCAGCACGAGCTTTTCTTTCTGCAGCAATGCAGGGAAGCTGTAAATATTCCTCAAGTGATCTAATCCTTTTATACTCCTCACCAGGCAGAGGCACTTCCAAGTGATTCCCTTTTAAGGCTCCTTTTCCACCCAAATTCCTCTCCAGTGCAGTCACTGGGGGGGGTCTGAACAAGGTGCAGGGTGGTTCCCCCTCAGCACCTGGCAGAGAATGGGTTAAGAGGGAGACTCGAGGCCTGAGCCAAGAGAGGAGCTGCACAAGGGACACTTTTGGCTGGTTCCTGATGGATTTTTAACCTTGAACACAGGATGCTTTTGGTTGGTTCCTGATGGATTTTTAGCCCTGCACAAGGGACACTTTTGGTTGGTTCCTGATGGATTTTTAGCCTTGCACATGAGCTGTAGGGATCCTCTGGACAGGAGGCAGTGCTGCTGCTTTCTCCCTGCTTTCCCTGAGCCTGGAGTTGAGCTTGTGGAGGATCAAATTGTCCTCCAGGAGCTGTAGCTTTAGGGTTGGCATCTCTCAGGTTGTTAATTAACCCGTGTGCTCAGGGCAGGAGGTGCTGGGCCCCACCAGAGACCCCCATTTAATCCTGGGCAAATAATTTCAGCCTGTGCCTGAGTTTGTGCTTGAAGCTGTGGTTTAAAGCTTTCCTTTTGGCCTGTTCCAGGCTGTAAATTCAGGGAGGACACACAGAGCAGGGGCTGGCTGGGAAGGTGACAGCGAGATGGATGTGAGGCAGCCAAGGAGCTTGGCTTGAACCCCTGCTCCAAGGCAGGAAGGCTCCCAGCTGTTTGCACATCTGGATTCTCTGTTTGTGGTTAGAGGAGATGTTCTTGTACTGGAGAGGGCCTGACAAAAATTACTTTGTGAACAAAAAAAAGCTCTCCCTCCTGCTTAAAGATTAATTTGTCAGTAAATGCCCCAAATATCAGCTGTTGTTAATTATTGGGGTGTCTAAAGAGTAACCCTACTACAGGTTGTAAATGGCTCTGAGTAGCAGAGATGCTCCCTGTGAACTGTGAGAAACAACACAAGTCCAAGGCAATAAATAAAGATGTCTCATTAGGAGGAATGAAATTAATTAGGAAACTCAAAGGTCATAAGAAATGGCAAATTTGGGGATGTCATTTGCTTGCAGTGACTTGATTAATGCTGGGCAAAGCTCTCTGCTGGTGGAACAGATGAACTGGGGCCTTATCAGGGCCTAAAGAACAGAAGGGACCCCAGACCTGCTGCTTTCTTCATATTTCTGTGCTGTACTTAAAAAAAAAATAGTTTTATTTGAACTTATTAGCTATGAGTTCTTTGGGTACTCTAAAAATGATTTAATAGCTTGGGTTTAGGTGACTGTTAAATCTAAATTGTCAGATGAGTTTTATTTGTCTTATAAAAGGATTAATGTCAAAGACATGGTCCTTGCAACCTCCTTCTGCTCCTGGTGCCTTTTCCATTCCTGTTCCAGGTGTTCTCTGTCCTCTGTTCTGGGGGTTCAGCTGAGCTGGGTGAGCCCTCCTGGCACTGTGGGATCCTGCTGGGCCAGCACCTCTGTCCCACACGGGCTTTGTCCCCCAGGCATCTCTGGTGGCTCCCACAACTCCACCACAATCCCCTGGCTGCCCTCGGGCTCCTCTGTGCTCAGGGGACCTCACAGCTCTGCTCAGGGTCCCTTGGCAGATGTTTCCTAAAAATGAGGCCCCTTCATTGGTTTCCTCATCCTGAACTTGCTGAGCTCTGGCAGAATTCCCATCCCACAGCCACTGCTTTCCCTGCCGTGGGTGCCATGTAAGGAATTAACAGAACTCTGAGGGGAAAAAAAGCCCCACTGATGGCAAACTTGATGTTGCTTCAGACTGTAAAGTCAGCTTGGGTGTGTTAGTTTTGGTTGGAGATGGGAGAATTTGGGGTTTCCTTTCTTTCCTTGAGATGTGGATCAGTGTCCTAGAGAGCTCAGATGAGTTGGAATGAGCTGATCTGCTGCTCTGGGAGATGGCATTGATGATGATGATGATTATTATTATTATTGATGGCTATTACACCTTTCTAATGTAGGAGCAGCCCTGATGCCCCAAGCGTTCCACTGAACCAAAACCCAACCCCAATCGCAGAATTTCAAGTCAATCCTCACAAATTCTGCCAGGTCCCTCTGCCTGCTGCCTCTGGCTTTTCCATCCCCAAATTCCAGGCTGGAGAGATGCTCACAGTGCATTAATTATGCTCTCTTTTCCCCTTGCTGCCTCTACCTTGAGCTTGCAGGGGCTGCAGAGACTGAAACCCCAAATATTTTGTCACTTTGGTGGCCCCAGGGTCGTTCCCAGCTGTTTTCTGTCTACCTGGCTGCCAGGGCTCTGCTTGCTTAGCACCAAAGATCAGCCCTGGCTCCCTGCCCCTTATGGACTTTCATGTCAATTTTTATTGGGATTATCGATTGTTAATTAGTCCCACCTCTAATTACTCTGAGGAAAACCTTTCATTTGGCACCAGGGCCTGTTGACTCAGCTTTCCTTGGGAATGGCTGGGGATCAGCTCAGCAGTTGGATTTTTAACAGCACCCCTGGCACTCACTCCCAGCACTCAATTCCCATTTCCAGACCAGGATGAGCCTGAGGGGAATCTGAGCACCCCTTTCTGCATTTCCCATCCCCGTGGCTCCACTGCCTGGGTCTCACATGGAAAGAGGAGGTAGATCAGAATAGAACTGGCATTTCAGGCCTCTTTCCTGGAAGGAAAATTTCTCCCCCAAACAAATCCTTGAGGCTCCAAGTGAGCATCTGCCTGCAGCATATGGGAAACAATGTCTGGGAGAGCCAGGCTTCAAAGCAGGGAGGTGATGCTGGCAAAAGGCATTTTTGGGATGTTTGGGGATGAAAACAGGCTGCTGGATAAAAATTAAATTTTCTGTAGGATTATTTTCCTGTATAACTTCTTAAAATGATCATCAGAGAATCTCAGTCTTGAAGAATGTAAAAAAGCTAAAGCTTAGATTTTTCCTTCCCAGTGTTTGAAAATGGAACCACTTCAGCCCCATTTCTGCACGTGGTGTGGGCTGCAAAAGCCTCCAGGTTCCCAGCCATTTTCTGGGGAAAAGGGTTGGGAAAATTCATTTGATGTTGTTTCTCTGGAGCCAGAAATGGCTTTATCCTGTATCCCATCATCCCAGGCCACTTCTATTCAACCCTACAAGTGAAGGAGCTGATAGAAACCTCCCCCACATCAACAACGTGCCCTTATCTTAATGGGAAAGGGCTGGGGTTAAAAAGGACTGGAGGGGGTCAGAAGAGGGAATCTCTTCCAGGAGAAATGAGGCAGCACTGCTGCTGACACCACAGGATTGATTTTTACAAGTGGGGCACTTCAACATCTTCACTTTCAAACAAATATTGTGGGGGTCACAGATAAGCTGGGCAGCTCAGCAGCCCCCATTGTCTGGGACACTGGAAAGCCCATCAGGTAGGAAGGATTTGGGCAGGAAATGTTTAAAAAAGAGGCTCCTGAATTTAAATTTTCAGGCAGATTGTTTTTTTCTCTCCTGGGAGCAGAAGGGAGCTTTGATGGCGGAGCTGAGGACAAAACAAGCAGGAATGTGTGAGGAATTAAACACCTTGACAGAGTTCCTGTCTCCCAGCTGCAGATTTTGGTGCTTTTCTCAGCTTTTTCAGCCTTTGCAGCCTGTGTGAAGCTCACTTGGATCTGGGGTTGGCAGTGGCAGGAACTGGGGTTGGACCTGGGAGATTCCTTATTTTTGACTCTTACCCTGCTTATTTCTTTGTGGTTGCCTCCCCCTTACAAATCTTGCCCGGCTGCAGTTCCAAAGCAATGTTTTAGAAGCAAATAACATCTTTTTCCCTAATAATCCCTGAGAAAAAGAGTTCCCCAGCAGCCCCAGGCCTACACGGTGCAATTAGGTGAGCTGGTGGCATTCTGCACCTCAGACCTGACTCCCAGTGGCCTTCTGGGGACAGCAAGCTCTGATTTTATTGCCTTCATTATCCTTTTCTCAGGAATTAATAGCTCCTGAGACTCCTGGCCTAATGTGGCTGATTTATGTTGGAATTGAGCAGCAGCAGGGAAATTGCTGGCTGGAGCTGAGGATGCAAACAAGAAACAAAGCTCACCCAGGGGGGGAGATGCTCTGGGTGTGCCTGAGGGGTTTGGGGGCTGCTGCTGCTCCCCAGGGTCAGCCCTGAGCTCTTGAGGGGTTGGACACTTAATTATTGCTTTAATTTTTAATGTGCTGGGGGAAACATGTCCTGAAATTAAAGAGGCTGGGTAGGTGAGATGGATGTTTTACATGGAGAATGTGGGAGCAGCAGTTTTCTTAAGGAATTCCAAAGTATTCCCTGGTTCCCAGGGATTTCTGGTTTGGAAATTCTGGTTTGGAAATAAGATATGGACAGATTTCACCATGTGTGGGAGCTTTCTCTGGGCAGGATCTGCATCAGCTGGAATTCTGGAGCTGCTTTCCCCCCCACACTGTCCAGAAGGGCCTGTGCTCCCTAAAATCCCTGTATTTCAGGCAGGCTGGATATGTCAGTCTGCTGTAGATGCTGTGACTGCTGCTCTTGAGGTTCACTCTCTTGTGAAAGAGAATAAATTCCTCCCTGAGGGATCTCAGCTCTGAGGGAGAGGGAGGAAAGAGGGGATTTTCTGTAGCCTTGGCAGTTCCAGAAAGCACCACCCCGGTGCCACAGGGGCTGGACAGGGAGAGGTGATGGGTGTGAGGGGGGATGTTGATAAACAGAGCACCTGGATCCTGCAGAAATGGAGCTCTGCACGTCACTGATGCTGGCAGCAGAGTTCATGAGCCCAAGAGGGATCAGAGGGCAACTTTTGGAAATTCCTGCCTTGGGAGTTGAAGAGCTTGGATTTAACCAAGGGGAAAGTGGGTTAGGTGGAGGAAATGGCAGATAAGGCTTGGCATGCCACAGGATGGGTCTGAGAGCTGAGCAGAGAGTGTGGAGACCTTTGGTAGTGCAAGGGATGGGCTGGCTGCGAGCTGCAGCCCTGGGGATGTGCAGGGACAGGGGAAGGGCCACGTGGAGAAGGGTTAAACCCACCTGGATTTACCCCTGGGTTTAAACCCACCCAGATCAGCCCTGCCCTGCTGCTGTGTGAGCTGAGACCCCTCTGCCTTGTGGTGCTCCCTCCAAGTCCACTGTGTGACTCCAGGGCAATAGAGGTGCTCAAACCCCACAATTTTCTTGCAGGAGCAGCTCCCTGGCAATGCCCAGCTGTCCCTCCCTCATCCCTGCAGCCCTGGAGAGCCCTTGGCCCATTGCTGCCCTGGGCTGGAGGGGAAGCAGAGCTGATCTGCCCCCGAGGTGGGGCTGGGGGCTCGGGGCTGGAGCCACTGGATGGCACTGCTGCCTTGCACAAATCCGGGAGGAGCTGCCTGGATCCGGGAGGTAAAAAGGGAATGCTGGCAGGGACAGAGCTTTGGGGTGGCACTTGTCACATGTCACCATGGCTGGGTCCTTCTGTCAGCGATGGACAGAGGAGCTGGGAGTGTTCCCCAGGCAGGAACAGCCCTGGGAGCCCTCAGCCTGGGCACATTCCCTGTGGGATGGGGCTGTGCTGTTTTCCCAGCCTGGATTTGGCAGAGGTGGGCTCAGCCACCCCTCAGGGGCTGCCCAGGAGCAGGGCACAGATGGATCCCAAACCCTCCTGCCATTCTGGGGTGCTCCGAGGTGGCTTCAGCCCCTACTTTGTGGTTGAAGGGCAGCTTTATAAAGACTCTCAGGGCTTTGCTTTCTGCTCCCTCTCCATGTCTGAGCTGACTTACGAGAAAGGGAGAAGCCCAAGAAACACCAGGCAGAAGAAAACTCGCAGAGAGAATGAGAAATGACATTTCTTGGACTGTGCTGAGAAACTTTGCAGGTCACCCTTGCTTAGATCCTGTTCTGGACCTTCTTCAGAGCATGGCCACAGCTGGGGGAGCCTCAGGCCCGGGAGGAGAGCAGTGATGACAGTCCAGAGGGCTCACAGGGAGAGGGAAATGGAGGGGAAAACTTTGTGTGAGATCAGCAAATGAAAACCCAACCACTTGACCTTCTTTGAACTTATTTCAAACCCATCAGGCATGGAGAAAATTGAGGCTATAACTCAGGTTGCTCCTGTTGGTCACATTACCAATTCCATTACCCTGGGCTGTTTGTCTTAATTGAGCTGCAGCCTGGCCTATGACTAATTGCCAGGTCACTCTGGCCCTAAATTAAAGAACATGGTTGTTTTTTTTACTCTTAACAACTTTAAAGTCCAGTTATTGTCACATTTCTTCCAAAAGTCTGTGGTTTTTTTCCAGGCAGGCTAAATGGTGTGCTGAGTTCAAACCAACCCACATTTTTCTTCTTGGGATGGTTATTTATATTCTCACTGGTGGCTACACAGAAAATGGCCCTGGAGGTTACTCTGACCACTGGGAGTTCATTACATCAACAGAAAAAAAAGGTGAGGAAACAGCTTCCTGCTCAAAAAATCTCCTTGCTGCTCCCTCTTACCCCACACCATCATCTGTGGTGGGGTTTGGCTCCTCCTGCTCCTCCCCAGCATCACCTGTGAGCCTCAGCAGCACTCTGGGGGCTGGGACTGCTGCTCAGAGCTGCCCTGCAGGGTGAAACCCCTCCTGACCCTGCAGCCTGCGTTTGGGGGATGAAATCCCCTCCTGACCCTGCAGCCTGCTTTTGGGGATGAACTCCCCTCCTGACCCTGCAGCCTGGGTTTGGGGGTGAAATGCCCTCCTGACCCTGCAGCCCAGGCTTTGGGGGTTTGGCGTAGAGCCCAGGTTTTGGGGGTGAAATCCTCTCCCAACCCTGCAGCCCGGGTTTTGGGGGTTTGGGGGGTGAAATGCCCTCCTGACCCTGCAGCCCAGGCTTTGGGGGTTTGGGGTAGAGCTCAGGTACAAGGTGAAATGCCCTCCTGACCCTGCAGCCTGGGTTTGGGGGATGAAACCCCCTCCTGACCCTGCAGCCCAGGCTTTGGGGGTTTGGGGTAGAGCCCAGGTTTTGGGGGTGAAATCCTCTCCCAACCCTGCAGCCCGGGTTTTGGGGGTTTGGGGGGTGAAATCCCCTCCTGCCCCTGCAGCCCAGGTTTGGGATCAGGCCTGGCCTGGCTCAGAGCTGCTCCCTGTTAGGCTGAGCTCACCCTTGCTGCTCCAGCAGGCACACACGGAGCCAGGGCCGCCTGTTCTCAGCCTGAGCAGCTCTTCCCCAGCCCGAGGTGCCCTGGCTTAGGGCTCTGCAGGCAGTGCCATGGCGTTTGTGTCCCTGTCACCCCGGCAGGGAGGCACGGCCTGGGCCTGCAGGAGTTACCATCAGCTGAGTGCATTCCTTATGGTTAAAGGGCCTGCTTGTAGTAATTATCCTCTCTATAAACTGCACATCCATTTCAAGTGATCATTACAAGATGGCTGGCTAATGATTCTTCCCCTCTGATGATTTCCAGGGCATTTCCTCTGCCTCAGCCCAGGCCCCAGGATGGGCTCCAGGCTCTGCGGCCTGCGGGGCAGGGGCTGCCGAGGCCTCTGCTGTGGCTTTCAGCTCTTTCAGTTCGGGAGGGATTGCAGCACTTGTGGAGGGGAAATCAGAGGCAGGAGGGGAAATCAGAGGGAGGAAGGGATGAGCTGCCTCGGCAGCAGGGGAGAGGCCATGCTGGGGTTTTCCCTCACTGCAAAGCACTAGGAGATGTCCACAGGCATTGTCTGCACAAGGGGTGCTGATCAAAACAAGGGATGTTGATCAAAACAAGGATTCCAGCTCCTGCTGGCAGGGCTGAAAGTGTCAGTCCCCATCCGGGGATGCTGCTGGTGTCCAGAATATTCTGGAGGAGGTTTGTGAGGCTGGGACAGGGCTCGCCTCAGTGCCCTGGGGACAGGGAGAGTGTGGCACAGGGAGTAAAGCCCTGGTGTCCTTCCCTTGCATCCCCCAGCAGCATTCCCAGAGAAAAGCCAAATAGAAAGGAAATAAAAGGCCAAACAGCCCAATGGCCAGGGTTTGTGCAGGTCCTGCATCCTGCCCCAGCCTTGCCTCATGGGAATTATTGAACTCCCTTTGCTCCTGGCCTATAAAATGAAGATCAAACCCTGCCCTGCTCTGTCACAAGGAGAGTTAATTAATATTCATGAGGCAAGGTAATATTCCAGGGGAGGGAATGGTTCTAACTGCTCTGACTAATGAACATCTGTCATCTCCAGCACTCGGGAAGGTAAGAGTGATAGAAAATGTGAGGTACTGCTGCACACCCAGACACTTCAGAGCTATTTACCCACTCACACAAACCAAATTAGCACCTGCTGGGGAAGTGCAGGGGCATCCATTCACACAAACAGATTTTTTCCATCAAGGAATGTGCTTCAGAGATAGAGGCAGCCTCGGTTTCACAATTAGGCAATTAACGGGGCCATTAAAAGTGAGTTAAATGCATTGAAGCAAAATGAAGTGCACCCAAAAATTTGGAATTGGATATCACAGCCTCAAAGCAAGGAGTGGCTTTACATTCCTGATGGCTGTCACTGGTCCCTGGGATGTGACAAAGAACCGGCTCTCTCCAAATTTCTTGGAAAAATATCAGCCCTGACACCACTGCAGCAGCCTCAGCTGTGTTCCTGTACCTGCTCTCAGTGCTGAGCACTTGGTAAGAGGATATCTGATTCAAGGGGCAAAAAATTCAAATTAAAATAATCCAAGTGCTCCATAATGCCTGTTTCAATGCCAAGGAAACTTCCTCAGAGTTGGTGAGACCCAAAAGTCACCAGGTCCTGATGCAACCCAGGTTTTGTGTGTTGTAACAAAACTTGTAATATTTGAAATTTTCTGCCCTCTAAAGGGCTCTGATCCCTCATTTCTAATTATAGCAGCTGGGATAACAAAGTGTGGTGGGAAAAGCCTTTTACAGAGCCGTGCTGATTTGTCCTGAGTATTTATTGATTAATATCATCCAAGCTTACAAGCTCCTGAGCACTGACTCCTCTTAATTTATTTTTTATGGCTTATTAGCATTCACCTGAAGGAAAGATGGGTGCTTCAAAAAGAGCAGAATTCAGAAAAGCAGCTCCCTGCAGAAAAGCCGCTTTACCCTCTGCTGTGCCCCAGCCCAGTGATTTTGGCTTCATCACAAAGCTTCTCCCCACACCCCATTTTTTGTCCATCCAGGGGAAATGCTCAGGAACAAGAGCAGGCCCTGTTGAAAGGGAATGTGAGGGAGCAAGAAAAATCCCCTGCAAGAAAAGAGGTCAAGAAATTATCAATAGGAGAATCTGTCAAGGTGGCCACTTGGCCAGGTTTGATTTCTGTGAATGTGTCCCCTCTGATTAGCTTTACATCTCGGGGCTATTATGGGAGTGTATTGTGTTGGAAACCATTCTCCAAACTGAAAATGCCCCACTGCTTCTCAGGCCCCTTTTTTTTTGAGCTGGGAGTGGGAATGTTTTGTGTCTGGGATGAACCATGGCCTCTCCTCCCATCCTGAAGCTTCACAGATTGTTCTCAGATTTGGACACACTTCAATGGACACTTTTTAATAATTTTTTTTTTTTATTCTGTCTATAGGTCTTTTGTACATTTTCTTTCTTGCTTTTCAAGGCTGAGAGAGAGTTTTAAAGATAACAAGTCCATTTGTCTCCTGCTTTTTGAAATGTAGATATCGATTTTTGCTCAATTTCCCCCGTTTGCACCTGAAGTCAACTGGACAGAGGAGCCAGGAAGAAAATGATGGATCACTGAGGAGAAAGATGAGCTGGAAAGCACAGGAGACTCCCACAAGACTGAATTTTGGCTCTCCCATCCTTTTGTAGGTGGTGTGAGTGAGTGATTCTGACCAAAAAGCTGCTCCTGGCTCCCCTCAGTGCAGCCAGGGGAATGTTACCCACAGATGCTCTGGGTGGTGTTTATTGACTTTTTATTGACTCCAGCTCAGCTCTGGTTTGATGTTCAATTCATCTGCAGGATATTCCTGCATTTGTGTGGAGGTGTTTGTTGGGGGGGATTTGTGGCACCAGAAGCAAGGAAAGAGGAGAGTAAGTCACTAAATAATTAGCAGGAGGTGCTGAATTCCCTTATTTCAGGATTATATTCCTGCCTGGGTGCAGTGGTCCTGAGAGAATTGGGACAATTGGATTTTTTCCCACCAGATTTGCCCTGATGCTCTGGAATTGCTGGGTAGAACTTTCAGTGCTGTCCAGCTCAGCTTGTGCCCTGGGCTGCCTGGCTGGAAAATGAGAAGCAAGGCTTGGATGAGCCTTTTTTGGGGGGGAAAATGACATTTGTGTGGCACAGACTGGTGTAAAAGTAGGTTTTTGTGGAGTGGATCATTTCACATATGGAAATATTATAGGTACCCTGGAAAAATGTTCTAAATCCATATTTCTCCATGAACAGTGTTTAGCAATGTGCTTTTTTGGGTTTTTTTTGGAGGGAACTTGGGACGTTCGAGTCTCCACCTCAGCATTTTGAGGTTTTTCCAAGGAATTTCTCCTTTTCTTCCCCAGAGCCAGGGCTGATCATCTGCACATCAGGTGGAAAGCCCCTCCTCCAGCAGGATGGCTGCTAATTTTGAGGTGAGGTGGCTGTCACAGCACCGCCAGCGTCGTCTTGGATGTGACATTTGAACAAAGCTGCTGCAGGCTCTGTGCTGCGCTCCCGTAACCATCAGCATGCTAATTAGATGCAAATTGTGTCTAAATATTTAAACTCAAATCAAAACAAGCCACTCTCCCTGCTCCATACCAAGCACCCAGCTCACCCATGGCATAGCAACCATCTCCAGGAGGTTTGGAAGGCATCAGGAGGGATGGGAAGGGGTGTGGGGAACACTTCCAACATGACCTTTAAGGGTTGAGAGCGTTTGTTCAGGGCAACATATGGGTACACAAAGCAGCTCTGACAGCTCTATTAGGGAGTTTTCACAAACTGTTGTTCCATATTGGAATCTTATCATGGCTGCAGTTTGTGTACACATTTATTTATTTGATTTTTTTTTTCTTTTTTTTTTTTCTGTTTCATGGGTGGGAGGTAGGAGGAAGGAAGATCAGAGACTGTGGAGTGAATTTCCAGCCCTGTGCTTGGCAGAGATGGGCTCTACCTCCCCACACAGCACAAATGAGATCACACATCCCCAGCTTTGCTTTCTTGGAGAGGTTTTGCCATTTTCCCCAGAGAAGGGAGGCTTTTCCCAACAAAACTGATCAACACCTTCTGTTGTAACAAGGTGTTTGTTCTCTCTGTGATTAAATGGAGAAATCCAGTGTGGAAGGAGCCTGTGCAGCATTGCCACAGGGCCTCACCTCATGTGGAATGCTGGAAAAGCTGGGATTTTATTGGAGGGGAAGCCTTGGCAGCAGCTCAGTCCCCAGCACTGCAGCAGCTGCCTCCTGTCAGCCTGGGCTGAGCGAGGGGGACTGAGGGAGCAGAGGCTGAAACCAGGACTGGAAATCAGGGGCTGAAGCGTGTGCTCTGCTGGCTGTAGGAAAATGAAGAAGGATTTGGGATGTGCTTCCTTATTTGCAAATATATCCATGTGACTTTGTCTCTTCTAACCCTCATTTCTGCTGCTCAGAGGCCAAAGAACTTCCCTTGTGTTTTATTGCTGATTTTCACCTCTTTTTCCCCTCTCAGGGCAGAATCCCCCTGGCTCTCCTGAGCCTGGGGCTCTTGTTCCAGCTGTTGTCTGCTCCTTGCAGCCAGGATTTGCTGTCTCCTCCTGTGCCAGGGCCACTTTGCCACCGTGCCCTGGCTGGATTTGGGGACAAACTCTGTGATTTCAGGCTTCATGCACTGCTGTGTTTGTGCACAACCTTTGCTCAGAACATCCTCAGCTGGTGGAATGAAATCACAGAGCATGGAACAGCCCCACATTTTGCCCTGCACCTGCTGAATTCCTGTGGAAGTTTGGGATCAGGGCCAGGACCCTCCTGTCTGAGCACCCAGCAGCTCCTCTGCCCTGAATTCCCTGCTCCAGGTGTTCAGTGCAGGTTCCAGGGGTTCCTGGGATGTCAAACACTGCACCCACATAAAACCCCAGTACCAACAGCTCTGCTTTGCTCAGCCAGATGCCTTTAAATTGAATTACTCTCCAGCTCCAGTTCCTGTGCAAACTCCATCAATTTATCTGCAATTAACTCGTGGCTCTTGCAGAATTAAGTTTTTTTTTTTTTTTTCCCTTGGAGAGAGTTTAAAAAAAAGAGGCAAATCAGCAGCTGATGGAGCCCTGCTTTTCATTCTCCAAACTGCCAACTCCTGGCTCTGTCTTCTCATGCCCACAAACAACAGGGCCTTCCCCTTCGTTAGGTTTTATTGCTTCTGCTGGATTGAGCAATAACAAAGGTGCAGGAGTCAAACTGCAGGTGCAGGATCCGGTTCCTGCCCCTCAGGGAGTGACTGTGGCAGTGCATGCAGTGATTTGATGGGGTGTAACCTCAGACAAACACGAGAAAATCACAATTTAGGGTATGATAATAAAACTTTAGGCTCAATTGGTTTTTTTGCTATGGGCTAGTGGGGTGCACAGAGGCAAACACTGAGATTTATAACTTTATTTAAGTTCTATTAATTTGTTTAGCTGGGTGCATGTCTGAGTCTGAGCTTTCATTAAATGCAAGGATTATTTCCTAGCTGGGATTTAGGCTCTGTGTGTCATCAATGAGGAGAAAAAATTTACTTCTTTGGATAAACTTGCATCTTAAAGATGACATGAGGTTCAGAATTGACGCTCCTGAGCTAAACATTATGACAGGAAAAATTAAAATGCATTATGCATCATTAAAATTAATTAATTAAATTAAAATTTTGGTGTTGCCTGTTCTGGGTTTGAAAAAAAAAAAAAACAACAAAAACCTAAAATTAAATTAAAAAAAAATTAAAAATAAAATGTGTCCCAGTCAAATTTTGGTGTTGCCAGTTTTGGGTTTAAAATTCCCCCAGCCGCCTCCAGAGCTGGAATTTTGTGTCTGCACGTCCCTGCTTTCACAAGCAGCCCTTGGTAAAGAGTTCTGGTGAAATTAAAGGGTTGGGTTTCTTTGCTTGTCTTTCAAACTCAGCTGGCAGGCAAGGGCAGGCAGCTGGACACAATCCTCACAGCTGGAACGAGGGGTGCCTTTGGGAACGGGGTCACTCAGCTTGCACCCATTGTTCCTCACAGACAGGAGAACAGGAGAGCTCCCGCAGCCCAGCACGGCCCAAATGCACACATTGGTACAAATCCCCCCTGTCCTGGCCAGGAAAGGGCTGGCTCCCAGGGCAGGAGGAGGAATTTACAGACTGGGGTTTCCAGCCTGGCTTAGGTGCAGCTCTCCCATGCAGCTCCTGAGCAGCATGGCCACACAAATCTCCCAAATCCTGGGGAGGGAATCTTTGGGGACTGAAATAAAACTTTGGGAAGAGCTCCCTCCTCTTTCAGAGCTGTTCCCTTTGGAGTTAGAACTCAAAATGATGCTGGCAAATGTTCCTTGGGTGAGTTACACGCTCAGCACGTGGCTGGAAAGAAAAGCTGAGGAGGCAGGGGCTGTGATTTGGGACAGAAATCTGTGGGTTGTGCAGGGAAAGCTGGCAGGATCAGCTGGATCCTGTAAAAAATCCTTCAGGATTTATCTTCCCCCTTCTTCCTTATGATGCTGAGCCTCCTGATCCACAGGAGAAGGATCTAGAGGATGGAGATCCACCAGAGAAGGATTCTCCATGTCCTTTTTCACCCTGTCCCATCCCACATAACTCAGAACCATCTCTGTAACTGCATGTCCAGGGGTAAAAACTTCATTTCCCTCAAAATCCCATTTTTAGGAGAGTCTGGCTCTGGGATTTCAGCCCTTAATATTGAGATTGTTCATGAACTGAGAGCCTGGGTTGAAAATGGGGCAGGGTCTGATGGTTTTAGCTGATGGGAGAGTTTTCCATGAAATTCCCCTGGGTCCCACAGGCATTTTCCCCTAGAAAATTTGGGATCACCCATTGCTGCAGCAATGATCAGATAATCTCAGCCCCCAGCCCCGGAGCACTGAGTTAATTAAACCCTGGCTCCCCTGTGGGAATTGCCAAGTCCTTTGAGGGGAGGATGAGCATCAACAGCAAGAGGTCCTGCCAGGCTTTGCCAGGATTTTGGGCTGGGGGGAGCCCCTGGATTTGTGCCAATGTCTGGAAGTGAGGATGGAACACCCACGGTGCTGACCACACAGATCAGCCCCTGCCCTGTTTGCTCCACAAAATGCAGCTTTTCAGCACGGTCACTGATGGGCTTGGACTCAGCCCTGGGGGTCTTTTCCAGCCCAAATGGTTTTGTGATCCAGCAGAACAGAAAATGCCCAGCACAGGGAAAACCAACCTTCACCAGGAGCTTCTTGGCTGCCCCTCTGCCCCCTCAGTGTCTGCAAGGGAGAGCTCTGGGCTGGCAAATTCAACCTGGCTGCAACTTCTCTCTACCAGTCTTGGCTGCTGGTAGAGGTTTAAGTCTCTTTTTGTGTGGCTTGGGGATTGTTTACTCTGCTCTGTGCTTGTTTTTTCGGTTTTCCTCTTGACTTTGCAGTTTGGTTTTACTCAAAATAGAAACATCTGTGGCTGGTACCCCTCTCCAGAGAGCCAGGCCTGTTTATCCTCCTTTTTCTGGGCTAAAATTGTTGGAGAAATTGCTGTTCAAGTCCTTGGGTAAGTCCTGACTTCACAGACATCAGATTTCTCAGGGATTTCAGTGGTACAAATGTTTTCTTGAGGGGGTTTGGTACCTCTATTTTCTCTACTATTTAAGTGCAAGAATTAGGGGAAGAGAAATACTCTGTAAAGGAGTCAGAACATCAGTGGTGGGCTCCTTCTCTGCTTTGCTGTCTGAAGGAGCTTCTAATTCCAAGTTGTTCCCAGCTGTCGAGCTTGAACTGTGCAAAGAATGATCCCATGAGAGCCTGCAAAACCTTCCCTGCCCTCCAAATCTTGCAGCATGTAGCTTTTGGCCTGCCATTTATTTTCCTTGGGTTTTAAGAGAGGAAAGAAGTAAAAGAGCTGGAAGTGGCCTGGAGCACTTTGTCATCTTGGGGTTCATTGTTGTGCTGCCTTGATGAAAAGTTTGCCCTTTTTGACTCCTCCACCCTTCCCTGCATCTGATCAAAACTGCCCAGGGAGCTCCAAGCAAGGAGGAACTTGTTTCCAGGGGATCAGATCAGCTGTGTCAGCCCTGCTGGGGCTGATTCCCTCACAAAGGTCAGCCCAGGAGTTGTTTGTGTGGGCAGAGATAAGGGACAGCATCAGGCTGGGAGTTTGCACAGGCTCCCGGGGAAAAGCCAGCCAAGGAAAGCAGTCCCTGATGTCACCCTGGCTTGGATGAGTCCCAGCTGGGAGCTGGGTGTCCCTCCTGACAAAGGGCAGCAGGCAGGAGCAGCAGAAGTCATCCCTAAGAGCCTTGGAAAAAGGAGGAACGACAAAAGTTTTGTGCAAATTGGAATTAATATAAATATTCCCATATGATAAACTTTCATTTATCACTGTAAATGTCTTTATGGTGGTGAAATCTTTGCTCTTTAATGACCTAAAAATGCCCTGGTCCTGTCTGGGATGCTGGAGCCAAGGAACATTCCTAACTCAGCAACACCAAAGTAGTGAAGCCAAAGCTTGAACTTTTAGGGAAGATTTGTCAGAATCCTTATCCTGACCTAGTGCACAAAGGACAGTCAAAAAAATGGAAAAAAAAGCCCTCTGGTCTTTAATTTGGGGCACTTTTGGACAAGAAGTCGCAGGGAAACAAAGGGAAAAGCAGCCCCATGGGTATTTATTGGCACAGCCCCATGTCCTGGGAGGGCTTTGCCTCAGTTTCAGGTGCCTCTGAAATCTCTGGGTGGCACTCGGCATTCCCTGCAGCCTCAAGACTTCTGGAATTCACTGTTAGGGAAATAATGCTAAAATCCTTTCCTTTCCAAATCAGGAGAACCCTTCCCAAGTGGAGCAACCCCACTCCCAGCTGTGGCACTGCCTCAGTTTCCCCAGGTCCAGGAGCTCTCCTGCATCTGCAAACTCTGCACACCTGGGTCTCCAGGAGGAGCCTGAATGAACAGCCCAGCTCTTTCCAGCACTCCTGGAGTTCTTATTTGAGTCCTGCAATTCTCCCCACTGGTAATTAGGGTAATTAAGGGGTGTAAATAAGGGGTCTTGGATGCAGAACGTGGTGCTCGAAGTGAGAGCTGTTAATGCAGGGGGGAGACATTTCCTGATGCATCCAACTGCCCTGGAACTGAGGATGCTCCTGGCAGGAATTCAGGGAATTCTGTTTCAACATTCGGGGCTTTAACGGCTTTGCAGAGCAGTTAAAGGGAAATTAGGGCTGGAAAATGCAAATGTGACGCTGGGATCGCGCTGTGTGTGAGGTTAGGAGGTGTCTGGGTTTGTTTTTAGAGGAGATCATTTGGGGGGAAGCTGGAGAGAAGAATTCCCTGTCCCAGCCCACCCAGGCTGCTGTTCCTTCACCCAAGTGTTTCTCCACGGATGCTGCAATGAAAGCCACGTGTGAACAGCCAGGGAAGGGGAAGCAGCCCCCAGGCACGTGGGATCAATAATTCCCTGCCTGGGAGGAAGATCCCCAGCTGATTAACTCAGCCCAGATTCCCTGCCTTGCTCTCCAACAGCCTCTGTGCAGCCTGGGTAGAAATGAGCTCATTTCAAAGCTGTGGTTGAGATTGTCTGGTACTTTCTCTCTTCTGCTTTTCATAATTAAACATTTCAGCTTTAATTTCTCCTGTCTCTATAAACAGCACCATCTTTTACCCCCTAAGTTTTGCTCTGATACCTTTTCTTTGCTGCAATCACCACAGTTCTGTTCTCTCCCCTGATTTTAACAGCTCACTCCTCTTCAAGAGCCATTCAGAGTCTCATTTGAAGTCTCTAAAATATGAATTATCTGGGAGGAGACTGGGAAAATATTGGAAATGTGTTGGATTTGGGCTCCATAGCACAAGGTGAATGGGATCTTTGGCCCCTTCTTTACATGTGTCCCTTTAAAATGGGGATTTTGAGATCAGAGTTTATATTTCTCTTGTGATCAAAGTAGGAATAGAGATTTCTAAATAATCTTGAATCTTCCTCCTGGTTTGGGTTTTTTTTTCCAATCAATTGATTTACTTGGAGCTGCAGTCCTAAAGGCTAATGAGGCAGTACGGAGATTTATGGATGATATTTCCCTAGCTCTGATGGGACTCTTTTAATGCCTAATTAACTCTGTATCAAAGCATCCCAATCCTCCTGAAATCTGAGCCACCAAGAATCCGCTTCTTGTTGATTTTTCACCCAGGACTTGTGAAAACTGAGTCTTGGCTTCCCTGATTCCCTTGGAATGAACCACCAGCACCACTGGCTCTGGGACTGGGCCTTTGTATGCAAAGATTTGGGGCTTTCCATACAAAATGTCAACTTCTTTGGTGAAGAGTTGAGGGGATGTGTGAAAAGTGGAATTTATTTGTGTGGCTGAGACATTTTTGGTCGAGCCTGCATTTCCTTTGAGAGAGAGATTGTAGGGGCAAGGCTGAGCCAAACATAAACAACTTTGGGGAGCCGGAAATTCCTTCAAGCCCATGAAAAGAACAATATTTGTGGAAAAGCTGGACAGCCTCGTGCTGGATGCAAAGCCAGCCATCTCCAGAACAGTGTGAGCATCTCCACGAGGTTTGTTTTGAAACAGAAGCCACCCAGAAATGTGAGCAGAGCTTTCATGGCTTTGGCTCTTCTGCTGGAATGTGGCTGCTTGCAGAGGGAGAGGGATTGAGAGCATCCTCAGGAGAGAGAGGCCTCAGGGCTTTGAAGCTGATACTGTAATTAAGGCCATATTTATATAAAAGTAAACATTTGGGATAAGAACTCGGCGCTTCCTCCTTTCCTGCTGCTGGTGGGTGAAACTGGTGGGGTTTGCTTTTTATTCCTGAGCTTGGCCATTTCCAGATTGTTTCCAGCAGCTCAGGGTGAGGGGACATCACTGATGTCCACAAAGGAGCTGCTCGTGTGGCTCTGCAGCATCACTCCTGGCAAGTTCCATGCTTGGGAGGCTTGGGAACAGCTCCTGGGAGGCCAGGATTGGGATATTTGTCTTAAATGCAATTTGGGAGGTGGTTTGCTGCTGCAATCTGTTGTGTAAAATGTTCCAGAGAGAGAATTGGAAATGGATTCTTCCCTAGACCCTTTGGGGGAGTGGGAGGAAGGAGAGAGAGGAGTGGCAGGAGGGAGCTGGGGTTGGGATCCCACAGATCTCAGTCCCATATTCCAGCAGCCCCAGTGCTGCACTCTGCTCCTGCCTCTATTCAGCACCACAACAAGATTTTCTGCCCCTCAGAAATATCCTGATTTTTTTTTTCTGATTTCCTCAGAACTTTGCCCCTGATTTCTGGAAATCAGGGAATTTGCTCTTGCCTAAACCCGTGCCCAGCTGGAATTCTGCTTGAACACCTCCAGGCCACGTTTGTGCTCCTCAGACGTGTTGCCTCTCCTGATTAGCAGAGTGCAGCCACTAAAGCTCCTTCTGCAGGCAGCATTTGCTGGATCCCACTTCCAAGTGGTTCTGCTTTCCAGGGCAGCTCAGCTCTCTGTCACATCAGAGAGAGAAGCACTTAGAGAAGGAGTTTGGCTCTCCTCAGGAGAGAAAGAGGAGAAGACATCTGAATCTCCCTAAAAAATAATTTACCTGGAAGTGGCTGANTATATAATATAATAAAATATAAAAATACAATTTTCCAGGCGTTCTGTGGATCTACAACCAGCCTGGGCTAAATCCTCTCAGTGTCCATGTAACAACCTGCAAGAACTTCTCTTTCTGGGCCATTTTTTCTCCATTTTTTTGGGAGAAAGATTCTTCTTGCCTGTTGATGTGACCTTCAAAAGCAGAGAGGGAGTGGAAGGCTGGAGCACAGGCTGAAATGTCTCATTTCGTGAAAGACACAAGGAAAGTTAGATTGATTGATGTATAATTCCCTAAGGGGAGAGAATTTTATTAGAGGAAATGACTGCCAAAAAAATCTTGAAATAATTAATATCAGCACTTGGAGTTTTTAAGTGCTGGGAGAGAGAGAAAATGAGGGGAATTTATAATCCAGAGCAGAGGAGCTAAATTCAGGGGCTGGGTGTTTTATCCAAGGTACTGAACGAGCTGATGGAGAGCAGATATTTCACAGTTTCAATTAGCACAGATTACTTTATTACTTTCTCCCAGACAGTAATTATTTTTGGTGATGAGGAAGCCTTGCAGATTTTTAAATTTTCCCTGTGCATATGGGATGGAGTAGAAGGATGAACTGTAGTGACAGGAAGTCAGATCCCCTGAGAACTTCAGTCTCTGAAGGGATGGATGGCTCAAGGAAACACTTCTGACATTTAACAGCATGCACGTGTCAGAAACGTCTGATCAGGGAAATTAACAGTGTTTATTAGCAAACAGAAAGACAGCATTTTTAAATCCCTTTCATTAGGGCTGTGTTTGGAGAACAAGTGGAGCAGGACATGTGTGAGAATTTTAAAATGGAACTGGCAGGAGCTGGAGGATGAATGAATCTTTTTCAGGCGCTTGTGCCTGAGCTCAGACTGCCTCATTCCAGTCCCTGAAATGGGAATTTAAACTGGGAGTGTGGTGGTTTCAGGGTCCTTCAATGGGCTCATTTATCCTGTGATAAGGGCAGGGATGTTCTGGGCTCCAGAAGCTCCTGAGCTTCCCCTTCCCGTGGAGATCTGGGCTGGAGAGTCCCAGGTTCAGCATCCCAAATCTGCTCAGGTCCAGGAGGGCTCTGCTCCAGCACAGTGTGCCAGGCTCAGAGAAGAAGGGAGGGGAAGGACTGAGCTGCTGAAATGATCTGATGGTGCTTTTGCCCTCAGAATTGCTGCCTTGTGCTCACAAAGCCCTGCAGCAGCAGCAGCAGCAGCAGGACATGCACAGAACCAGCTGCAGTTGAACAGCAACTTCTGGGAATGTTTTCAGCAGCTCCTGCCTTGCTTTTCCCCTTTCTGTTTTGAAGTGGAGTTTGACTGGTTCTGTGGCCAGGGCAAAAATCAGTTGTGTTTGTACCTCTGATCTCTTTTGTGGGGGAGAAACCTACAGGGGAAAACTGGAATAAATCAAAGCCAAACAGTGCTCTTTTTTTTTTATTTGAAAGATTTCCAATTCTTTTTCCACTGAAAATTGTAATGGGCCAGAAGTTTTTATTTCAGTAAGGCCCTGTTTGATTGAGGAAAGTGGCTGAGAAAAGACAGGACTTGATGGAATAAGAGGCACTTCAAGAGCTGCAAAGAAACCATTCTGGCCCCGTCCTATTTGCCATGCTCAGGCAGAGCTGAGATTTTATTTTGCTCTGGTACCAATCCATAAAAGTGTGATTAGGAAGCCTGGCTTCCAAGCTGCTACTGAGCAGATGTGCCCATTGTAAAATCCCATTTCTGTCGTTCATTGCCTGCTTTTTGTTTCCTTCCAGGCCTCTCCTCTGCCCAGCAGCCCAAAGCAAACACTGCTGGCACTCTGCAAACAGCCAGGCAGGCTGAGCAGCCTTTTTGGGGTACAGAAAAGGAGATTTTATCTGCTCCTCTGGTCCCTCGCAGCTGCCCAGGACTGTTATTTCCCCAATAAATATGATTCCCCTGGGCAGAGGTGGGTGATAAAGGTCTCTGTCCTGCATGGCCTTTGTGCTCAGCCTTATCAGCCCCTGCCCAGGGATGGTTTTCCTGGCTCCCAGTGGCAGGACCTGCTCCTGGAAGGGCTGTGTGGAAGACATTCCTTTTCTTTGCCCCCTGGCTGTATGGTTTTGCACAAATAGAAAATAAGAAAACCAGCTCAAACACTAAAGAACTGTGTATTTCTGCAGTAAAAGTCAGTGTGGCTCCACTGATTTCACAGACTTTGATAATTTACACTGGGTTTTCTCTGGTGAGTCTCATTTGGTTTTAATCCCTCGGCAAAATGAGGAAAAATTGCCATTTCTGGGGCAGACAGGCTGGCCAACAATGTCACTGTTTCATCTATAAATGAGAAAAATACTGAATTTTGGAATACTTTTAATGCTCCTGAAACTCCCTCCCTTGGCAGGAGCACTGTGGGTTAAAAGGGAAGGAGTCACTGAGGATTGGGCTGCAAAACACCCCAAAACCCCTGGTCAGTATTTATCTCTAATAATAATTAGCCCAAAATCCACAGATTTATCCCTCTCCTGACTCTGACACCCACCAGAGCAGCTGAAATCACCCACCAGGGCTGGAAATGTCAGGGGACACCTCCCTCTAAGCACTGCCCTTTGCTGCTTTCCCTCTGCCCCTTGTTTTTGGGGCCAAACCAGGTGGGAGAGGGAAAGCAGGAGCTGTTTCATGGCTTTTTGGTGCAGAGAGCCACTCTAATTTTAGTTCTCTGCCTCCTAATTAAGGCTTTGAGCTGGTTTTTCTCTGCCTCCCCTCTCTGTGGTCGTGTTTACCAGGAGGAAAATAAATAGGAGCTCTCCCAAGGCCAACTTTCAAATTGTACCCTTAAAAAATGTTGGGTTTAAATTGCCTGTGGTCCTGAAGCCCTTCCCAAGGCCCTGCCTTGGTCTCAGTTTAAGAGCAGCACTATAAATAAGTACAAGCAATGGTAAATATCTGAGTAATGTGGTTCTATTATTTAGCAGAAGCTCTAAAAAATCAGCACAAAGAAGCTTTGCAACCCAGAAATTCAAACTGCTGTGTCAAGCACGCTAAAGCTGAAGCATGGATGAGGTAAAGCCAAATATATCCTAAAGCTTTAAATTTAATCCACCCCATTCTGTGCCATGAGGAATCATTTATTGCTGTAAATCACCACGAGAGATGATTAATTGCCTGGCATTAGCACCACGTTCTCTGGTGAAATTATCACTCCAGCCATGGCATCAAAACATATTTCACCTCCTCTCCCCAGGATGAAAACAGGAGCACGTTCCTGTGTGTTAATCAAGCCCTCCATTAATCAGGGCAAGACACTGTAATTGTGATTACAGTCAGAAATCAATTAATGCTCACCTTAAAATAAAACAGTGCTCTCAGCTGCAGCAGGTGCCCACTCTGTGACTTTAAAGCCCTTTTTGGTCTCCACAGCACCTCAAGCCCTGCCTTGCTTTGCAATCAACTGAACTTAATTGTTGTCTTTTCATTCCCTCCCTTCAAAGGTTCTGGTGCTGCTTCCAGAGCAAACAATTCTGGAAGTCAGGGGCACAAACATTCCTCAGTGCAGGGAGATTTGGCTGGTGGGGCTGTTTGAGTGAGATGTTAAACGTGGGGTTTTGTCTCTCCTGATCCCTGGAACTAATGCCATTTTTGGCATCCTGCTCTGGCCAGCCTGGCCCTCTCTGCAGCCTGAATAATGTCCTGATTTTCCAGGCTCAGCGTTCAGCTGGGGCTCTCAGCTCAGTGTAAACATTTGCAGGGCACAGGAGAGGGACTGGCCTGGAACTGGGGTGTCACAGCAGCCTTGAGTGGATGTTTATTCCCTTTATAGCCACCCAGACTCCTCAAAGGTTCCAGAATTCCTGGGTGTGCTCAGCTCCCTTCAGTGTGACAGGTGTGACAGACTCTGAGTGTGACCACCCAAGAGGAGCAGCTCCCCCTCAGCCCTGCTGGGGATGAGCTCTGGGACAGGACTTTCAGGACTTGTCGAAGTTTTTGGGAAGAGAGATCAGTGGCTAGACAGCTGAGAGGGCTCAGAAGAGAGGGGAGCTGATGGTCAAAGGATGTGACCCCACGTCTCTGGCTGGGAGGAACTTTCTGGTTAGGATGAGCTGGCACAGACAGCAAAGAAATCTCTTTGGGTTTGGGGCTTGCCAGCCTTGCCCACAAATGGTCAAGGGAGAAAAGGTTATCGTGGTTTCCCTGGGCAAGGACTGCTCACCCTCTCTGTGCCTGCAAACAGCTCTTGCTGCCCCGTGCCAGCGAGTTTGTCCCAGGCTGCACAGGCAGCGAGCAGAAAACCCAAAGCAAAGGTAGAACAAGGCTGGGGCAGGCAAGAAAACAGAGTTTGGGACTGTTTATTCAGCATGAAACTCTTTTGGTGCTTCCCCTTTTCAATTAAGCTACCAGAAGCAAATCCAGATTAATTTTCAGATCTAGATCTGATGAGCAAACGCTGCTTTGCTTCCTTCTCTAACAGCTCTCCTTTCAAATATCACTCGCCTCAGTTCTGGCCGCTGCTGGTGGAGAATTTCCCCGAAGGAAACTACTCCTTGTGGCCTGTGGGAAGAGCTATGGAGCAGGAATTGCCCTCCCAGCAGCTCCCACCTCGTGTCCCCTGCCAAGGAGCCAGATGGAGGTGGGCTCTAATCAGGTCACTGCAGGAGAGGGGAACCGAAAGACTTGGAGGAGGCAAGAACTGGGAAAGGCTATCACAGCTATTTTTGATTCCCGAAGAGGAGAGATTAATTTAGATCGTCTGGTGTACACAAGGAAAGAGAGGGGGAAAAAAAAAATCTGTTTGAAAACAAAGGGGCCCAGTCCTGACTGTTCTTCTGGGCTCCGTCATTAACTGCGCTGATGAAAAGGGAACAAACGGCTCCTGCATCATTACTGAGCCCGGGCTGTCACACAAACTGCTCCAGACACGGGGCTTTGTTCCCAGCAGAAAGGGAAGGCACAAATTCCCTGCATGCAGAGAGAAGTGCGGGGTCTCATGTGGCTGATTAGGGGACACAAAAGGGAAGACGCAAGGACGGCATTGCTGACGCACCGCAAAAGCCAGCGGTGCCCTGTGACCTCAGGGAAATGGGAAAACGTCCCAGGGTTCACAAACTGAAACCAAGTGAGATGATTTCTGTTGAATTCTGTCACTCTTCACCAGGGAATTTGGGAAGCAAACGCTCTCCTGAAGAGCAAACCACCAAAATGCCTCAAACTCCTCTCCAGGCTGGTGTGAAGTGCTGAATGCTCAGGGGTGCTGAGATACAAATTGGGAGAGAGGGGTAAAACCCTGTGGTCTGGGTGATCTGTGCTGCCCTGGCAAATATTTGAACCTGGGAACGTTGATGGAAGAGCAAAGGAAGAAGCTACAAAGGATTGTGCAGCTGGAAGAATGACAGAAGTTCGGGTGTCACATTTTCAAGCTTAAATTTAGAGTGACCCTGCTCTTTGCAGTTGTGGGAGGTGAAGGACTTGAAGCATCAGGTGGCAACAGTGCAAGCCCTTGGGTCTTCTCATTTTCTTGCCCCTTTTCTCCTACAAATTGCTCCAAATTAGCAGATTTTACTTTTCTGACAGTGGCTAAGGGAGCTATGAGCTGGGTGAAATTCTGAATGAATGGAACTGCTCAAAACAAGAGCTGAAATACAGAAGTGAGGTTGGGTCTATTCACAAGCCAGTTCCGGGGGTTATTAGCCCACTTCTCCTCCAAAGGTCGGTAATTTCTTTATTGCCGTAGGAATCCTGACACAAACACAGTAAATGAAGTGAAAACCTGATGTAAATGAAGTGAAAGCTTCATTTAGGACTCAATTCCTTTGCCTCACCTTTTCCTGTCAGAGCAGAGAGGAGGAAGAGTTGATAACAGGGAGAGGTATTGAACCAACCTTTCCCCTCCTGAATTTAAGTTTAGCTCAGTCTCTGACCAAAGGCTCTGCAAATCAATTAGGGCTGACAAGCTGAGCTCTGAGTGCAGCACCAGGGCAAACGCTGATGTCTCAGCAGTGAGAAAAAAATCTCCAGTGTTTCTGACCTTGGGTGGAGGGAAACACTCAGAGCATGAGCAAAACAGAGAAAAAAATCATTTATTGGTGAGGACCAGAGCTGGAGAATAATCAGCTCCCTACAGCTGCTGGATGGCTTTGGCTGGGATGTGACCAATTATAAGATTTTTGGGGAAAAACTGAATTTCCAGCATGATTTCCATCCTTCCTGTGAGAAGGTCCATGGAATTTCTCTGGAACACCCAAACTTAGGGCTCGTTCCTCCCTGGGAAAATGACTTTTGGTGCTGAGGCATCCACCCTCTTCCACTTGGTGCTGATCATTCCCATTTATTGGCTTTGATCCCTGTCAGTGCCACCTTTTGGGTGCAGGGAAAGATGGATTTTGGCTGACAAAAGCAGCCCCTCATCCCTGGTTTTGGAGCTGTTTTCATCCCTCAGGTGATGACAAATTGCTGCTTATTGGGATCACTCTGATGGGATAAGGACAGCCTTGGGGGACTGCAAACTTCCATTACTTTTTAATGGGAGGAACTTTAATAGAAAGGCTGAAATGCAGCTTCTTATTGCCGTGCCTCAGCATTTCTGGAGCCATAAATTCTCCCCTTGCCCCTCTGTTATTACCGATGTATCAATTCTTTCTATTTCTCTGAGCACTTAAATTGAAATAAAATCAGGTTTAGGCTTTATGTATTTTTAATATAATGAAATTCAGCTTAAAGTTGTAGAAAAACACTCCTTGGCATGGAGTCCTCAATAAATGAGAGCAGCAAGAGGGGAAATGCAGGATTGTAAATCTGGGAGGGGGAAATTCCAAGTTTTGTCTCTGTGGTTTCCTCCCTTATTTCAAATCCCCCCTTTTTCCCTGTTCATTCTGCCTGCTTGAATTAATTCTGTATTTTTTCTGGTTTATCCCCTTTTCTCAGCCAAACTGCTGAAGCACAAAGATCTTTTCACATTCCACGTCCCCCACAGCAACAGCAGAGCTGGGAAAAGCCAGGTGATTTTAGGAATAACCGGGTGAAAATCTCACCTTTTATACCAGGGAAGAAATGAAACAAAACCAGGTTTGGTTTCTTGGGGTTTTTTTTGGTGCAGTTTTTGAAATGCAAGTGGATGTTTGAGTTTGAAGTGCTGACGGTCTGGAGGAATGTGGGAAAATGATGGAATGTGGGAGGATTTGGATGAAAATTCCTGGAAAGGGAACTGGATTGGAAGCCCCAAAGGCTCTTCCCAGTTGCTCCAACATCCCCTGCAGAACCTCACTGAGCACTGAGGCCAACGCAGTGCTGAGCCCAAATTAACCCAGAAACCCCAAAAAATCATATTTTATTTTTTTAAATGGACAAAGGTGCCCAAGACATGGAAAAGTGGATGTTTTTAGGGAATCTCTTGTTGGAGGGAGAACACTCAGGATAAAGTTCTTGTATTGAGATATTTTCTGTTTGTTTTTTTTAATTGTTGCATAAAATGATGTCAGTCCTTGGGAGAGACTCTGAGCTGATGAATATATATAA
>VXBC01001436.1:62419-83074 GCA_013399945.1 Ploceus nigricollis | reverse complement strand
TATATATTTATTTATTTATTTGTAACTATAACTGTATATATATCTAAATCTATAAATCTATTTGTAACTATATATAAAAATATTTATAAATATATATTTGTAACTATAACTGTAAATATATGTAAATCCATAAATCTCTGTGTAGCTATTGTCCAGGGTTCATTAGAGGAATGACAGTTCCCATAATTGCCAGCTGCCTTGTCCCATTGTCCCCGTGCCCGCCGTGCCACCCTGGCACTGGGGGAGATGCGTTCTTTTATTGTTCCTGAGCATTTGGGGATTTTAATCAAGCGGGGACTGACACAAAACGCTCCCAGCAGCCCTAATGGGTTTGATAATGATGGACACAAAGCTTTTCCCTGCCGAGCAGGTCAGGGGAGGAGCAGTCGCTGCTGCAGCCTCAATTTCTGTGCCTCGGCAGCTCTGGGGGAGCCTGGGGACAAAACGGGGCCACTTTGGGGTTCCTCATCCCGCCAGGCACTAAAATCATCCCTCAACAAAGGGACTGCAGCGCTTCTGGCACTGAAACTATTTCTCCATGCAGGAACCAAAGTGGATTCATAAAAACCACAGCAAAGGCCACAGCTGAGACTTGGGGCTGGACAAGCTGAAAAATGAAAAATCATAATAAAAAAAAGAGGGTTCAGACCAAGTTGAAACAATTTGTTTGCTCACAAAATGATTTTTTCCCTTTGTTTAGGCATTCCTGAATACTTCATTTTGTCCCAGACCAACAAATCTTGGGATTTATCAGCACCTCCACCCAAGGTTGGCTGTGATTTTTTTTTCCCAATAAATTTAATTGGTCCTTAGAATATTTTTTGTTTCTTTTCCTGTAAAGAATTTTGTGCCCTTTTGATTAAAATAGGAAGAACTTGGTGGGGAAGTCAGTGAAATCTTTTCTTTCCCAGCCCTCCTGGTGCTCCTAAATCTGATTTTAAGTGTCTTCAGTTGGGATCACACAGGATCATTTGTCCATGTGTGAGAGTGCCAGTTGCTTCCAGGACTCTATGGAGCAGCTAAATAAATTAAAAAGGGAGGGGAAAACCGCAGGAAAAATAGAAATACACAAATTTCACAGGAAACTATCCTGCGTCCAAATGAGGAGCAGCATGGCAGCAGTTTGCAGGGAGCTTTCTGAGCAGCCATTTGTGGATTGCTTGGGAAGGACATCCAAATGTCAATTAACACAGGCAAAGGCATCATTATCAGGGCACCCCGAGGGTCCCAGCCCTTCCTGGCTGCCTTTAGGAGCAGTAATTGAGCAAATTAAATCATCCTGGGCCGGGGCTGCTGTCAGGTGGTGCAGGATGCAGGAGTCCTCAGCAGGGGCTGTTTGCAGAGAGAAAAGAGGGATCAGTTGTGGGAAAGGAGGAAAAACGCTGCCCACAGCAAGGTGGGAGCTCTGTGTCCAGCTGGGAGCATCAGCCTCAGGTTCTAGAGGGGCTCTGAGGTGCCTCCTGCAGGAATCTGCCTCATTCCTCATCCTTTCCAAAACCTCTTCCCATCCCAAGCTCTCCCTTTCCTGCCTCCCGAAATATCCCAACTCCCATTCCGTGCTCCACATCCCAGAACACTTGTTGGGCCAGCAGGAAAAAAAAACCCCTTTTTTCCAGGTTGGAAAAAACCTTTCCAGCAGGAAAAAAAAAACCTTCCAGCCCAAGGACAGGGCTTGGAGCAAGGCAGGGTAGTGGGAGGTGTCCCTGCCCCTGGCAGGCTGGAATGGGATGGGATTTGGGATCCCTTCCAGCCCAAACCATTCCAGAGTCCATGATTCCCAAGCGTGCACAGAAACATCCCTCACAGATGGGAAACACGGAGGTGCAAAGCCCCTGCCAGTGGAGCCAGCAGCAGCTCAGAACCCCTGCTCTGGGTGAGCTACAGATCCACCAAGCTGAACAATCAGATGATGGCAGCTGAGCAGAAATGAAATTACAGCTGTTCCCAGGCACCGTGACCCTTGGAGCAGCAGCCCTGGCAGGGGGCCAGGCCTGCACTTAGAGGGATGGTTCTGGAAAAACCAGGAGGCTGGATGACAATTTTCATATTAATATCTATTCCTTCTCTGTCCCCCAGCATGTTAAATTCAACCGTGCTCCAGCCGTGCCAGTCCAGGCTTGTATTCCCATTTTCCAGCTGAGTTTTGGGATCATTTATTAAGCCAGAAACAATTAAATCAAGTCCTAGTGTAGCTGTTAATTATGAGGAAATAAGGACTTATTTCAATAATCCTACTGTTGTGTTCTGCTTTTCTTTTGAATTCAGTTTTTTAATCAGATAGAAATGGGAAATTGGGATGCTTGGAAGAATCTCAGCATCCAGATTTCCAAGCCTGGTGCCTCTTTTCCTTTAAGCCTTAACCCAAAAGCTTTATTTTTAAAACCGCTCTCACTCTGTGGTATCTCTTCAGAGCTTCTGTTCCATTTGGCAACTTTAGCAGCTCATTAGGGCTTCTTGCTTTTATTTTGACTTGGGTAATGAAGGCTGTAAAGAATTGCGAGTCTACACTGGTGTTAATGAAAACCAGAGTGCAAAGGGCAGAGCTGATAAATCCCGCTCTGTGAAGGGGCTGAGAATGGAGCAGGAAAACATCTCAGCCAGGATTTACCTCTAAGCTGCCCTAGCAGGGCCCAGCTTTGCCAGGGATGGTTTGTCCGTGGGGATAAAATCAGCCACGTGGGGGCTGCCCCTTGATTTCCAGCAGATTTGGTGCTATCAGGCAGCAGGGAAAGCACTCCCAGTGCCTCCTCCCAGGCTGGCTGTGAGCTCTGTCCCAGACTGAGCAGATGGCTCAGCTCTCCCTGCTCCTCAGCCTTCCACCTTGACTCAGGGCTTTGCTTTTTCCAGGGTGAATTAGGGACAAGGAGGAAAATCCCTCCCCTGCTGCCCAGCCCTGCTGTCCCTGTGCGTTCCCCACCCCTCTCTCCCCTGTCTCACCTGGATTTCTCCCTTGTCTCACCTGGATTTCTCCTCTGTCTCACCTGGATTTCTCCCCTGTCTCACCTGGATTTCTCCCCTGTCTCACCTGGATTTCTCCTCTGTCTCACCCGGATTTCTCCCCTGTCTCCCCTGGATTTCTCCCTTGTCTCACCTGGATTTCTCCCCTGTCTCACCCGGATTTCTCCCTTGTCTCACCTGGATTTCTCCTCTGTCTCACCCGGATTTCTCCTCTGTCTCACCTGGATTTCTCCTCTGTCTCACCTGGATTTCTCTCCGTTGCCATGGCAGAGGCTGCAGGCACAGCTTGCCACCCTCTGCTGTCACCTCCACAGGCTCTGAGCACGTGTGGCTGCTTCTCCTGCAGTCCCTGCACATAAATATTTCATGTCTGCAGCCAAGAATGCATTTCATCAGTCTGAGAGCCAGCGTGCCCTGGTGAGGGCTGGCTTTGCAGGACTAAACGAGGCTCTGTAGGCTCAGTGATCGTGTCAAGGCCTGGCTTTTCCTTCTCTAAACCCGCTGTGAAACCCGGCCTGGCACTGCCCACATTGCCCTGTGCCCCCTGAAAATTCATCATTTGTCATTCCCAGTGTTCTAAGTCTGGCCTGGCTCCAGAGAGGTCTGACAGAGAGGAGGTTTAGATTGGAAATTAGGGGAAAATCCTTCCCTGTGAGGCTGGGGAGGGAAAACCCCCCAAGGATGGGAGTGTGAGCTTGTTTGTGAGGCTGCTGCTGCTGGATTTGGCTCCTGTCAGGAGAGCTTTGAGCCACAGCTCCTTGGAGAGCCCACGTGTAGAGATAACCCAGCCCAGAGCTCTGAGCATCCTCCTGCCGTTCCCATGGCAACGGGATGCCAGCTCCATTGTCCCAGGGACCTGTTTTGGGGACACCAGGGGTGCTGCTGAGGACACAGGAGAGCTGCTGGCCCCATCACAGGAGCCCTCACGGGAATTTGGTGCTGCTGCTTCCCCAGGGAAAAGAGATCTGGGAACTCTTCAGGATGTGCCCCATGAAATTCCATTTTCTGCCACGTTTTAATGTGTGACATCTGTCCAGAGCTGCTCCATCCCCTCCAACTCCCGGAATCCTGGAGTTTCAGCTCCTGTTCTTTTCCTATTCCATCATTTTTAAAGCATTCAGACACCCTGGGAGTGGAGCTGGTTACGACTCCTCTAAAAAAAGCATTTAAACAAACCCGACCTGGAAATGTGCTCAGCTCCCTCAGTCAGGGGAAATCCCACGGGCAAATCCAGAGGTTTCTCCTGGGCTTTTAACTCCTTCCTGCACACTTTGGTGATGTTCTGCTGCTGCCAGGAAAGCTGGAGAAAAGCAGAGGGAAGGCTCCTGGTTGGTGGTGTTGGAGCATCATCCCAGGCCTCACCCCAGCTCTGGGTGTGCCAGGAATTCAGGAGGTTTTTGGTCACTCATCCAGCAATTCCTGGAGAGCTTTCCTCCTGCAGAGCATTCTTCCTCTCTGCTTTAACTCCCTCATTGCTGGCATTAAATCAGGGCTGGGAACCTCCAGGAGGTGAAGGGTGGCTCTGGAGAATTCTTTCTTCTCTGGTGGATTTATCCCACAGGGCACAAATCCCAAAGGTTTGGTAGAGCTGTCAGGTTTTTTGGAGTTTTCAGGTGTTTTCTAGGAAAAATCCCAATTTTGATGGGAAAAGTGGTGAGGTGGGAGAAACAGGAGAGGCCCTGTGACATGCCATGATGTGTTTGTAGGGCACTCAGCTCAAATATGGGATGGTTGCACTCAAGCCCCTGTTCTGACAGAAATATTGGGATTTATCCCAGCTTGAGGATTCCTTTGTGTTCTCCAAGGAAAAATAGGGGGGGAAAGAGGCTGGAATGTGAGCCAGACCAGCTCCAGATTTGTCCTCTGTGAGGCGGATTCTCAGCTGTGTGAAATCATTCCCTGGAAAATGCCTTGTCCTCCCAGCAGGAACTGTGCTGGAGATGCTGCAGTCTCAGAGCAGCCTGAACTGTGCAGGGAATTGCAGCTCAGTGATCCTTCCTGCCCTTAAAAATCCAGGAATTCACCCCAGCACAGGAACAGAGGCTTTCCCCTGATTTTTCAGGAGGGTTTTTTTTGGTCCTGGACATTTTTTTCCCTGATTATTTGTTGTGCTTGGCTCCATCCACGCACCTGACTTTCCCTTTTGGAATTACCCCCAGGAAAAGCAAGTTTCAGGCACTGCCCCTTCCTTCCCAGGGGTCTCTCTGCCACAATTTGTGCCAGGGAGGGATTTTTACAGTGGCTCCACATTCTCCTCTCCCCTCAGCTGATCTCATCTATCAGCAGGATTTTTTTAAACCTTTTGTTGGCAAAAAATTTGCAATTTTCCCTGCATTTTCTGTCATCTCTAAAGGCAGGGACCGTGCTACTGTCCCAGAATTGTAATAACTTATCTCTCCTTGTTGCCTTTGTGTCAGGTGTTATTATTAATCCTTATCAGTCTGTTGAGGGGAGGAAATTAAAAGGTCTGAAGGGACTGAAACTCAGAAAAATTTGTACTTTGGTCACAAGCAGAAGCAAAAAAAAAAGTTATGTACAAGATTGAGAAGTATATTTCAAATGGATTTCTTTTATTTTTGGAAATAAGCAGTACAGAGGCCAAAAAACAAAAAAAAAGGAAACTCTCCCTTCATCCCCACAAAGGGTGGGAAGCCAAAGGAGAACCACAGCAAACCCAGACAGGGCAATTCAGTCCAGCATTAAATTGCAGAGTTAAATATATTTAACTGCAAAGAAGTTATTTGAAGTTGCTGTGAATAAATAATGGATTTCATTTTCATAAACAGCTCATTTTCCTTCACAGAAAGCACCCAGAGCAAATGTTGCTCTGAAATTGTTTAATTACCAAGCCTTGCACGGAGTTATTTGTTATGAACTTTCTGTCTTTCAGCATCTTCCCCTCTTAGATTAAATCTCATTTTCCCACTCAAATGCTGGGGTGTGAATGGAATCAGCACTTTCTGTATTTAGAATGGAACTGGGTTTCTGCATTACTAAAAGGAAAAAAAAACGGGGTTTTTCTGGAATCCTGGAGCCCATTTAGCTTTTATGTTTCTTGTTTTCAGAAATGCTTTTCAGGGCAAGCACAAGGAATGGGCTCCAGTTGTTCTCCAGCTGTAAAAGGAAAAGCAATTTTGCTCCAGTCCCACGTCCATGACCTTGTCCAGCTGCTCATAAAATGGGATTTATTCAACACCATTCCAGGCTTTGACCTGAAAGGTTAATTTTAACCAAACTGGCCAATTTACCTTTAATGGGATTTATTGGCACCCAAATAGGAATCAATAGGAATTCTCCATTACTGGCCTTGTAAAACCAGCACCGAAAATAGAAATAAATAGGAATTAGTAGAATCAAGAGAACAAAAGTAACAAACCCAGAGCTGTGCCTGGAGCTGATTCTTTGGGGTTTAGGTTTCCATACCCTGCAGGATTTCGGTGTGGGTTTGGTGACCAAATTCCCTCCCTGCAGTTCCTAAACTTTTTTTTTGAACAGAATTTCCTGCAGGGCTTTGGGGAAATGTGATCTCTGCCCTGAGGAAGGTTCATTCCCAAACTGACTCTGCCTTCTGCTTCTCCCTTCCCAGCTGGAGCCAGGGATGCTGTTTGAGAGCTCAGCACATGTTCCAGCCTTGCAAAGAGATTTTTGGGGCTGGGGGAGTGGCAGTCCCAGCTCTGAGGGGAGTTTCAAGGTGGGCAGGGTGGTTACAGAGGCTCAGCTCTCCTTCCTGCTGCTGTCAGGAATTCCCTGCATGTCCCAGGGAAGTTGTTTAATCTCAGAACAACTCCCTTAGTCAGGACTTGTGGCTGCTCCTCGTGGGTAAACAGCCAGCTCTGTCTGCAAAAGCAGTCATAAAACAGAAAATGAAATCCTCTTCCACCAGAATGCATTAAAATACCTCTTTAATTTTTTTTTTCCATGGGGAAAGATATTTTCTAGCTGTCCCAAAGCTTCCAGTCTCATTCCAGATGGGTGGAAAATGTCCCAGCCTGTCAAAGAGCAGCCCAGAGCTGGGACAGGATCTGTTCACTTTAGATCAGCTGAAGGTTTGGCTTTTATGGCTGAGCTAAAGGAGTTTATTTTTCCACCCAGACATGGATCAGACAGTGCTGAAGCCAGGACATTCTATCAATAGAGCAGGAAGTGTAAAGCACTTTATGTGTGAAAAGAAACATTAATATTTGAGCTAAAACCCCCAGAGAAAAAATATCTGATAACCAGAAACAGCTTTAGGTGTGGATTCTTTTTTTGCCCCTGAATTTCCAGGAAGTTTGGGGGCTCTGTGTGCCTTGCAAAGTGAAAAGGAAAACACTGGGAGCAGCTCAGGCTCTGTGGTGTTTGGGATGAGGATGTTTGATCTGTGCTGCTGTGGGAAAGGCTTTGCCAGGCTGGGCTCAGGGGCAGCTCCCAGAGCACTTTTCTCTGGCATCACCTCACAGAAATCTGCTTTTTTCACCCACCCTGGCTCAGAGGGACATTGCTCTGCAGCAGGGTCCTGATTCAGACCTCACAGAAATCTGCTTTTTTCCTTTGGATCATTCCAGGGCTGGAAAACCCCACAATCACAAATGCTCCTCTCTGCTGTCCCGCAGGTTAAAAGCATCTCAAGGACCTGAGCACAATCCCAGGCTGCTGAGGGTGAGAAAAAGTTGGATTTTTGGGTGACAATCAAAGGCTGAGTCTCCATCCTGCCTGTGCCACCAGCTGGGGGTGAGCCCCGGGTTTGTGGCAGTGGAAATTGAATTTATTCATCCCTGCCAGGGTCTGGCTGGGGGTTGCTGCAATAATTTGGGGATGTTTAAAAGAGGCTCAGGGGGGACTTTTCCCTTCACAGCTCCCTGGCAGGAGGGTGCAGCCAGCTGTGATCGGGCTCTGCTCCCAGGAACAACAGGAAAAGGGCAAACAGCCCCAGATTCCTAGAAATTCCCTTGTCTTCACCCTGTGGGCTGACACTGGGGACCTGGCAGGGAGGTGAGGGGACCCCAGTGGAACCCTGCCATTTTTAGCTCATTCAAAGAACACGGATTTACCTGCTGGAAATGTGTTTTCCCCTCTGAAAATCTCTGTTTTCCTGCCTCCTCCCCTTTCTCTGTAGCTCCTGCCACTCTTCACACCTCCATTTGCAACATCGCTGAATTCCCCGGTAACAAATCTCCTCTAAGCCCTGCTCTTAAACGTTTCCCTGCTGCCATAAATCCAGGCCGAGGAACAGATTGGAGGGGTGTAAAAAATGCCACATCAGGCAGCAAAACGGGGAGATAAGGGGCTGAACAAGCTACCAGGTGTTTGATCATTCCTCACGTGCTGCCAGAGCAAACAAACCTTTAAAAATAAGTAAATGGACAACGTGTCCTTTTCATCTGCTTTATCTTGTCTGCTCTGAGCTGGGAGATTCATAACTGGCTCTCCTCGGGCCTCGTAAATTGTTTCTATTATTCATGATTAAAGTCCGGAGCAGAAGGTTCTTGCATATATCAGCAGACACTTGTTAGAGACATCCTGATGTTATTAAGACATAGATTCAGCCAAAGGTCGTTAGGAGAGCGTCCAAATGGAAATATCACATGGGAGACAGAGGGGAAAATTAGGGCTGAATGTAAAATAGGAGCGGGGAAGCGTCACAGCAGGACAAAAAGGGGATGAGGGACAGTTTTGGGGCAGGGGACAAGAGGGAGGAGGTGCAGCACATCACTGTCCCCTCCTGGTAAAGGTCACGTGGGGGACAGAGGAGAAAATTGGGGCTGAATATAAAATGGAAGTGTCACTGGGAAGCAGAGCAGGACAAAAAGGGGATGGGGGGCAGTTTTGGGGCAGGGGAAAAGAGGGAAGAGCTTCAGCACATCACCGTCCCCTCCTGGTGGAGTTCAACCCCAAAACCCCACCCAGTTTGTTCCAAGCATCTCTAAGCTGGGCTTTACCAGGGTAAATTCTAAATGTAAAGCCACACAAGAGCTTATCCCTGTTTAACACAAAGCCCTCCATGCCTGGCAGGAATATCCAGATGTTCCAGAGCCTCACACAGGCTGTGCCTGCAGCTCCAAGCCTCAGAATGCAGCTGGAGGCCTGGCTGACGTGGGAACGTGCTGCTGCTGGCCCAGATGAGCCCCCCAAGCTCTGCCAACCCCCTCCTGTTCGAGCTGGAGGTGCTGGGAAAACAAAGGTATTGATTCATTGGTGGTGGTTTAATTGGAGCAGATCCACAGAGCAGGAATAGCTGCAGCTCCCAGGGGTGCCAGGGAATATGCAGGCAGGTGCATTTGTCACATGCTTGGCTAATTTGGAGATCCATAGGAGGAGTCTGAAGGGGAAATAAAGGGTATTGAGAGGCGAGGAGCAGAGTCCCACAGCTGGGGGCAGATTCCTGCCTGCCAAGCCCCTCCTGTGCAGGGTTTGGGATGTGTTTGTGTCCCTGAGAACAGCTCCTGGCAGGTATTGCATGGAATGCTGGATTGGCACTTTGCTCTGTGCTTCAAAAGTGCAAACAAAACTCCACGTGCCTTATCTTAGACTGGAGTCAAACCAGACCTCATGAAAGTATCAAAAAATCATTTTCCAGTTGTAGAGCCAGCCATTGTCTATGGCCCCTTTCTAATGTGATTTAACAAAACTGCAGCAAGTCAAAATTAATGCAAATGAGTGCAAATTCACATATTCCAAAAGGATTAGAATATCATTAATGTGGGCATTAAATATTTAAACAATATCTCTATGAAAGAATTATGAGCTTTCAAAGCTTGTCTGTGTTTTATGACCACATTAAAGCAGTTGTAATGACATCTTCTATGCTGGGACTTGGAATTATCCTTTTTTCTAAAGGATCATCGTGGCCAGAGCCCCCAGTGTCCCCCCAGGTCGTGGTGGCCCTGGGTGTTGTCATCAGAGCTCAGCTCCAGTGGATGTGTGGGGGTGGGAGAGGCAGGAGCGTGGCTGTGAGTGTAAAACCCAGCCAGCATCACCAGCAGAGCTCTGCAGGGTCATTCCACCTCTGTTCTGGAGTCAGAGCTCATCCCTGGCCTTTGTCCATGTGGGATTCAGCTGCTGGAGAGCTGGGAAGGTTCTCCTGGCTGTGGGGGGTGCTGTCCCTACAAACAGTGCAAGAATTCCCAGAGCTGTGTTCCCTCTGCTTTGCCAACTGCTCCTTCTGTGTTTCAGCTCCAAGGGCTGTGCATGGGCAGGGATTTCCTTACTCGTGGAATGAGTCTGATCCCTGCTTTACTGACACATCCAACACCCCGAGCTGCACCTGACACTCTGCTTTCCCCACTCTGCTTTCCCCACTCTGCTTTCCCATCTAAACCAAATTTAAGCCGAGTGATAAAACAGAGGCACGTTCCATAACCAGCTGCAGTGAAAAGTTCTGATTTTCTGGGAATAACTCGATGGAAAGTCTGCCCAGTTTCAGCTACAGGAGCAGGAAGACTCAGAGAATGTCTCAGCTGAGAGAAGAGCTTGCAGGAAAAACAGATGACCACAGATCAGATGGGGACAGTGGGGATCAAGGCTCTTATTTGAGTGGCAAATGTAAAATTAAGATGAACTTTGATATTCCTAGTGAAGGCTCAGCCTATCCTGAGCCTGTCAGGCCTTTCCCTGGCTCTCCATGAGAACAGGAGCTCATCAGGATAACTAAAAGGATCCAAATGTAAAATTTGGGATGGTCCCAACACCCCCAATGGTGTTTTTAAGCCCTGGAGGGCTGTGACAGGCAGGTCTGCAATGGGATCTGAGCTCAGCTCTCCACTCCTGGTACAAAGCACTTCTTCTGTGCCATTTCCAGCAGTGCCATGTGTGCCTAACAAAGGGATTAAAATTAAAAAATCAAAGGGAATCAAGTGCATTATTCCTCTCAGGGAGAAGAGAGAGGAGTGAAGAGCCCACTTGTGTGACTTAATGCATTTTTTAAGGAGCTCTCTGGCACAGTGGGGAGGATTGCTGGGAGAGAGCCACGGATCCAGAGTCAGGGGGAAGATCTTTGGTGATGGCAGGGAATTGTTCTCCAGGCTCTCCAGCCTCTGCTGCCGAGGCACTCAGCTCTGCCGAGTGCTGGGAGCTGGCAGTGGGACGTGCAGGGAAGCACAGTGGGCTGAGATGATTTCCCAAACGTTCTCCAGGCTCTGCCTCTCCTCACAGCTCCCTGCGAGGGTTTCAGATGAGCTGGGCCAGTAGCTGTGGCTGCACTGAGAGCTGGCACTGCACTGGGGCAGGGGACAAGGACTGGGTGATGCCCCTGGGTCCCTCCCAGCTGGGGGCTTTCCATGAGTGTTCCTTTACTCGGGAATGGCAGCTTCTGCTCTGTTTTTGGGAACAGAGCACGTGGCCCTTTTCCACAGGGCTGCAGGGTGGTGGGAGGAGGTGGCTGGGGAAGGGAGCAGCAGGAGGCTGGGCTGGATGCACAGGGCTGGGCTTGGGGATCCTGGCATGGCACTGGAAATCTCCCCCTTCACCTGGAGAGAATTTCCTTGTGTTGCTGTCAAAGCCAGGGCTGGGCTGGGCTGCTCACCCCTGGAACACCACAGAGAGGTTTCTGTGGGGCAGGCAGGGATCCAGGCAGGGATCCAGATGGATCCAGACCCTGCAGCAGTCCCTGTTTTCATTTCTGACCAGCACAGAGCAGCACAAAATGCAGAACCTACCAACCTGAGCTTTTGAACCTGCTTGAGGATGGTCAGACACCACGAACACCAATTCTGTGACTAATCTGATCCATCTCTAAATGTATTCCTTGTAATCAGCAATCTGTTTTCTTTAACTACAGGCCCCACTACGTGACCAGTACATGATCTAATTAAATGCAACATATTAATGATCCCCTACATGGATTTGTGATCCTGTAATGAACGGCAGAGCTATACCACAGCTCTGCTTGGTTTGGTTGTGGCTTGGATTTTAAAATTATTTGCTCCATTTAATGGCCAAATAATTAATGATAAATCTGTGCATGACGCTGCTGTAAAATCCTTGATGAAACCTGCTCTGAGAAGGACATCAAGCTCAGCTAAGGTGGGAGAAATGATAATTAATTCAGCTCTTGCATGGATAATAGTTGGTAGGAGGCTGAGCTGTAGATCTGTGCTTGCTTTGCCAGCTCCAGGTTTCCTGTTTTGTATCCACAAAAACAGCAGTGGGGAGCTGGGGGATGGAGCAGCAGTGACACCTGAGAGCTGCAGGTATTTGCTGGAATGTCAGCTCTGAGCTTCCCTGTGATCTGCTGCAAACCTCGTGGCACATTAAAGACAGAAACTGGGAAGTTGGAGACAGAGCTGGCTGCAACTTGAAACAATCCCATAAATATTTATTTATGCACAGCTGCTCTGGTGGGTGACTTACAAGGGGACTCCATCCCCCTTCCCTTTTGATTTGTACAAGTCCCATAAATTGTCATTTTTTTGACCACTGCTTTATTTAATAGCTAAGCCAGCAGCTTGATTTCAAGTTAGACATGAGGAAAAGCTGGAGGATTGTTCAAGGAATAAATAAATGGTTTGGTAGGGAGTTCATCACGTGGACAGACTTCCTCAGCAAGGGGTGAGTGAAGGCTGATCCTGCCTTGGGGCAGCAGAGCCCAGAGAAGCTCTTCCAGCCCCTTCTCACCCCAGTTCTGAGGAATCTGTCAAATGCTTGTTGAATTTTCTCAGCTGTTGGTGTAAAGTGAAAAACCCAGGCCTGAACCTCGAGAACCAGAATGTCCTCACACAGAAGGCAGTGGGTGACACGCAGAGAAAATCGAGCCCGACAATCTGCAGCCCTGGCTTCTGTGCTGGTGCCACGCAGCCAGGAGGCAAACTGAGACAATTCCTGGGTTGTTGTTGTGTTTTGTTTTTTTTAGCTTTGCAAAGTCTGGTAATTGGATTGGTTTCAACTCCTCATTGCTGCTGGTTGGTCCTGCTGCAGAATCCTCGGTGCCTCCTGAAACTCGGGTTCCAGAAGGAGACCTGGAGCTGGGTTTGGGGTCCCCCAAAACCATGCCAGGCAGGCTCTGATGCAGCTGGGGGCACAGATGCCAGGCAGCACAAAGTCCCTGCTGCCCCTGTGCAGTGCTCACATTTTCTGCTCCCTCAGCAAAGTTTCATAAAGGAGCAGAGAGGGAAGGAAAAGGAAACAATTTCTAGTTGTGTCCCTTGTTGTATTATGTGGAATGCATTAGGAAATTTTTTACCTGAGGTGATTAGTTAATTAGATACTAGTAGACATTGTTTGGCCCTGATGGCCAATGGACTGCACCTGGGTCTGGACTCTCTCTGGGGAGGGAGTCAGGAGAGAAGTTAGAGTTAGTAGTTAGATATGATAGTTAGAAGTTAGGATGCATTTTTAAGATCTCTTCTTTAAATATTATATTAATGTACTGTCATATAGTATAATAAAGAAACTATTCAGCCTTCTGCACTGGAGTCAGCATCATCTTTTCCCATCTCGGGTTCACCTGCATTTTTCCCTGCCACACCCCTGAAGGGGGAACGTGGCTCTGAGCTGAGGCCTCTCGATGACCCCAGGGGAGTCCCCAGGGAATTTCTGGAGCTCTGTTTCCAGGTGTCCCCAGCTGAGATGAGCACAGAGAATCAGATCGATTTTCCTCTCCCTGGCTGGCAGCCGAATTTCCATCACAAAGGAGCTGGGGTGAGTGTGCAGAGAACTTGCTCAGGCTGATCTCAGGCACCTGGATTTTGGGAGGGAACCCCCCTGGAGAACCTCAGGCAGTGAAAAAGCCAGGCAGGGAGGGGTTGGAACCTCCACAAGGCTGCAGTGATTCCAAGGAGCTCTGGATGCTCAGGAATTGGTTGCTTTGCTTCTTTGAGCAGGTATTTTATACATATATGTATAAAAACACCAGATAAATTGGGGCAGTGCACGCTGCCTTTGCTCTGCTTTGATCAGGGTGTAGCTCCTCCAGAGCTGTCCTGATTAAATCAGAGTGAAAATAAATTGAAAGGGCTTCTGTCTGATTTGTGAGACTTCTTCAGGTGTTAAGGGGAGAGAAAAAACATCCAAGAACCAGGAAGAGAGGATTTACCATTTCATTGCCAAGGAGAACTCTTGCTAACACAGAGGGCAGTGAACTGAGGGGTAGGAACTGTGGGATTTCAATGTTCAGGCAGCCAAGAGGAAAACACTGAGGAAAAACTGAGGAAAACTCTGCAGAATTATTACCACCACGTCCTGCACGGCACAGGAAGGACAACAAAGCAATTTTTCCCTTCCCACACGATTCCCTTCCCAGAGTGGGCCTCCAGGAGCAGAGGTGAGGTTGCTCTGGGTGCTGCAGTGGTGCTGCAGGTCTCTCCATCAGCATTAGCTCCTCTCCCCACGCCGTGAATATTGAAACCCCCGAGGCATTAATCTCACTTCCCCACCGAGGACAAGGGATGTTCAATTCCCGGCCACAAAAAGGCTCTGCAGGGATGATTGAGTTACTGGAGTTGCTTAAAAGCTGCCTGGAACCACTGAAAGGCCCTGACAGGCAGGGAGGGGAGGTCAGGGGTGGAGTTCATCACCTCCCAAACAGAATTAATCAAGGGGACAAAATCAGAACACGTTTGCTATTGAACACGGAGTCAATGCCCCTGGAAAGCATCGTGGTGTGGTCCTGGTTTAGAATTCCCAGAGGGGAGTGAGAAAGGCTTGGGGAAAGTCCAAGGAAGGAGAGCAAACCCCTTTGTTTCTAGGGAAAAGGGGGGAGAGAAGGATTGGCTCAGAAAAGCTGCAGAAAGAGGAATTCTTGTCAGGTCTCCCTGTGATTTTAACCTTTCCTGGGGTTATTAAAGGTTTTTAATCCAACGGGGGGAGCTGGGAAAGGACAGAAATAAATGCAGGAAGGGGAATCAGGCAGCAGCATCCTCACAGTCCCTTTGGGACAGCTCAGCCAGGGCTCTGTCTGCACTGAGAGGGTTGACAGGAGACTTTTCCCTCACTCCCTCTTTCCACGTGGCTGGCCATGCCTAGATCCACTTCCAGAGGGGATCTGCAGGCTCCTGTCCCTGTCCCAGCCCTGTCCCACCAGTGCCACCGAGCCTGGTCCCTTCCCAGTCCCCAAAACACCGAGCAGCAGCTCAGCTGGGCCAGCCAGACTGGCAAAAATGATTTTCCTGGCTGGGTCAGTGTCCAGAAAACTTTGAAGCATCAGAGGGATGTATAAAACAATATCTAAACCATTTCCTTTTCACTCCCTGCAGGCTCCTTCCCCCCATCCTGACCCTGATTTGTTTGTGCCAGTCTGGGATGGACAAGCAAACCCAAATCTCTCTTTGCTGGCTGCTGTGAAACACAGGCAGAGCCTCAGCACCGAGATAAGCAGAGATTTCACTGCAAGAGGCAGGAGACCTTCAGAGGATGCTGCCTCTGGGGAAATTTGTTCAGCAAGAGGCTTTATTTTTAATGGGAAATGGAGGAACAAACCACGGAATTGAATCTTTTTGGTAAACCTTGCACAGGGCCCACAGCCCAGCTCGCTCTTTTTGCAGCCTGCTATTATTCATGGCCCAGATTTGCTTTTTCTCAATGGGCTTCCCGAGATAAAAATGTGCATTCTGAAAGGAAAAAAAAAAAAGATAAAATATTTCTGCTTTGTAACCAACCAGGCTCCCTCAGAAGTCTCTCTTTTAAAATGAGCAGCACATTTCAGGTGTGCAGCTGAATTTCCTGATTCCCAAAGCTGCTTGTCAGAATTATCAAGGCAATGGTAGCAGACCCAGTTGCAGTAATTTGATTATCAGGCAAAGCATGCAGAAATCTCCGTGTTTCCTTCCCCTTCCAAGAACAGTTGTTCCTGAGTCTTTTATGCTGCATTTGGTGAACTTTTGCTGAGGTTCAGGGCTCTGAGCAGAGCAGCAGAAGCTGTTCAAGTTTCCTTCAGCACCAGACTGATTCCAGAAAAGGAAAGGCAGAAAAACGTGAGGAAAAGCTGTCTTGGAAATGAGGCCAGGTCTTGATTGCACCCAGTGGCTGAAAGGGGAAGAAACTTGGACAAAAACTCCATCTGGGAGCTGTTCAGGCTGGATTTTCAGGCAGACTTGCACGTTGCTGGAATTCCTTTTCTTCCTGCCTTGAGCCCAGCATTGAATTTGGCAGATCTGTGTGGGGATCAGTGTGGAACAGAGCCTGGAGCCTGGAAAGCTCCTGAATGAAACAAAGATGTTCCAGCAGCCAGGAAATGACCAGGCCTGCAGCTCTTGAGGGGGCTGGGGGTGAGCACTCCCATGGAGGCAGCACAAATTCACACATTCCTTGGGAAAACACCCACACAGGGGCCACACAGCAAAATATTTCCTTTCATCCACTGCGGTGCTTCCAGCACAGAACAACCCCTTGCTCCTGAACTGCCCCGTTCTCCTCTCCCTCCACAGCAGGATCAGCTTTTCCTCCTCTGCAGCAGTGAAAGCAGGGCTGAGGAGAGCTGGAGGGCAGGAAAATGTTAGAATAGATTGGTTTTTTCAGGGTTTGTGCTGGGAGGACAGGCAGAGCTCTATGTGAGAACTGCCCTGGTTCTCAGGGCTCCCAGCTCCAGTGGGTCTGGTCAGGGGGCAGGTGAACAGCAGGGATCAAAAGGCTCTTCCAGCTCAGAAATCAGGCACCAGCCCGTGGGAGGAAAGCTCCAAACCCACCAAAACTCAGTGTGGATGTAATAAACGCCAATCACTTGTTTTTTAAAAATTTATAAAAGCTTAATAAAAAATAAAATGGTTATAAAAGTAATAATACAAGTATAGTAATAAAGGTTAGACAATTAGAGTTAGGACAATCAAAGAGACAATAACAGCAAAGGGTTACAGCCCGGGCTGGGTGCCTCCCTCTGGGCAAAATGAGCCAGAAAAGGGACCCCGTTAAAAGAGAAGTTACCCCTTAAGAGGGGCAACCTGTTGCATNGAAGAATCTTAATACATTACTCCTAAAAAAAAAAAAAAATTTTTAACATTGTTTTCCAATTTTGGATCGGTACCTGTTTTTTTGGTTTTTTTTTTTTCTGATATATTTTGTTTTTCCAGGATGATCTCTCCGTTTTTAACAATCTATTAACAATATATTAACAATATATTAAACTTTCCACAGGAGGAAAGCTCCAGACCCACCAAAACTCAGTGTGGACAAGGGCTGAGCCCAGATTTTGGCTGTGGAGAGCCTTACCCAGGGCTCAGGACACCAGAGGGGAGCAGACCTCACCAAGCACCCCAGGAAGGCTCTGAGTTTGTTTTCCCCGCAGGGAATCTTTTCTATCTCCACATTTGGTGACTCTGCTGAACAGCCAGCCTGGAGAGGAGGCCCTGGGTGCTATCAGGGTGATAATTGACTGTGCCAGGGCTCAGCACAAACATTCTGCTGAGCACCAGGAGGAACGGGAATCCGGAGGACGTGTTTACCACACACACAGCCCCGGAGATGCTGCTCCTCCTGTTGCCATGGTTACTGCACTTGTCTGACAATATTAGGAGGAAAATGTTCACATTGATTTCTCCCCCCTCCCCTTGTTTTCCCTCTGAAATAAAAGATGATACCTGGGAATTAAATTAATCCCTGGGCTGGCTGCAGTTGTGTTTCCAGCACAGTGCCTGGGATGCACATGCACAGGGATGGATTTTTCTTTTTCCCCTTTGGACTTCATCAAATTCCCTATTTGCCACTGCTCTTCTCCCCTTAACCCTTTGCCTGCCGTGGTTTCCAGAAGGAGGGTCACTCCAGGGCTAGGGGAAGAAGGATTATTGAGGGGTTGGTGGTTTTTATGTGTACTGGGGGGTGGGCATGATTTATTTAAAGGCAAAATTTCCAAGCAGGGCTGTTTCATTTGTGCTCAGAGGAGTGTGGGTGCTCTCATTTCACTTTATAACTCCCATTCAAACCAAGTCAGCTGGGAATCAATTTAGAGAACAGCATCAGGCTGAATTTCCCGTGTTGTAAGGAGAAATATAATCACAGGAAATGGAGCTTGCCCCCTCTTGACCTTGTTAATGTAACACTCACTCGGGTCTCTGATGGCCCAAACGAGGAGTGTGCCACTTCCACAGTCACTGTTCCATCCTCTGGGCACACCTGATGCTCTTTGAAGCAGCCTGAGAACTGATTGAAGCCATGCTGGTACAAAATTCCTCAGGTGTGGGGCACTGGAGCCTGCAGGAAGGATGGAGAGGGACTTTTCACACGGATGTGCAGTGACAGGACAAGGGGGAATGGCTTCACAGGGACAGGGGGGAGGTTTAGAGGGGATATTAGGAAAAAACCCTTCCCTGTGAGGGCTGGAGGAGGGAAGGGTGGTGCTGCTCTGGCACAGAGGGGAAAGAGTCCAAAAGGAAGCTTAGTTCCTGCACTTAGCAATTAAAATCAATCTTTCCTTGTTGGAATCTGAGAATCCTAAAAGCTTCCAGCACTGAGCAGGGAGGAAGGAAACTTGCTGAGTGCCAGAGGCTCTCAGTCCATCCCATCAGCAGCCCCGCTGACAAACTGCAAAATAACATTTGTGCTGCCCTGATCCTCTCCCTAAATCAGGGGTTTAATCTCTGCAGTTTATCCTGAAATGGGGCTGAGGGATATTGAGAAGGCACAGAGCTGAGGATGGGGTTGCTTAGCAATTCCTGGGAATCACTGCTAAGCCCAGATGAATGTAATGTTCCTGTCACAAACTGGCACAGAACTTCTGAGCATCCCTTCATTGTTCCATTTAAACCTTAAACATTTGGATACAAAAATCACAAACATCCCAGGCTTTTTGTTTTTCTCCTTAATTTTTGTCCTTTAAAGCTTTCTGTCCCTCAGTTTATCCCTCCCACGCTGAAGAACTGAGGCAGCAACCCAAGATTCCAAACCCATCAGTGTCATTTTTACCTTTGCTGGCTGCTGCAGCAAATTAAAATCACCTGCTGGTGATAATCCCCCTGCCTGGAGGCTTAATGATGCCATGAACTCTGCAAGGAGAGTTTTTGGTGTTTGATCCAATTATCCAGAGCTAAAGATGACTCAGGAAGGAGAGGGGGTGATGCCAGGCTTCTGTGTCATTAGATGGTCACGCACAAGAGATGAGCCTTTGAACAGGATGTATCACAGATTTTACTGCAAAATATGATTGAGGTAGACAAGACTAAAGGCTGGGGGAAAGAATTTCTCATTCCCTCAGCCCACCAACGGGGAGATGAGGTGCAGTGATGCACGAGGACCTTTAGAACAGAGCAGTGCCAGCCCAGCCGGGGGACTCTGGGATGGCTGATCTCAATCCTGCCTGCAGAGCAAGGCTTTCTCCTGTCTCAGTGGCTCCTGCTCTTTCTTTCAGCTTTTAATTTGCATTGCACAATTTAACCATCATCGCAGGCCCTTCGGGCTATTTATTCTTGGAGAATAAAAGCTGAATGGGAGCGGCGTGTGCAGGAGCTGGAGCAGCTGCTGAACAGTCCCTGCTGCTCCCCTGCTGCTCCCCTGCCAGAGCAGGGGCTGCTCTCTTTGGCCCCAGACAGGTGACAATGAACACAACGGGGTGCCCAGAGGAGCTGGAGCTGCCCCACCCCTGGAGGTGGCCAGGCCAGGTTGGAATGAGATGCTCAAGTTTGGGATGAGATGAGCTTTAAGGCCCCTCCCAACCCAAACCATTCCATCACATTAAAAAGCTGTTTGTAATTTCCCCCTCCAACGTATCTGAGGAGAATGAATGTGAAAAACCCCGTGTTTGCCCCCTCCCCGTGATATTTAGGCAAAGAACACTTCTTGAAGCCAAGAGAAAGGTGTTTCCATGGGCTGTGCTCAGCAGAGGGGTGGCAGGGGCTCTGCTGACCTCACTGCTCTCCATCCCGGCCACACTTCCACGGCAAACTGCACAGCCCCACGTATTTCTGGGAAATGTTGTGGTTTTAGGGCCCTGGGAAGTGAAACAATAACGTTAATTGGTTTGGAGAGCTGCACAGAGTGCACTAATAAAGGTGGTGAGCAGCCCGTGGGGTCGGTGAGGGAATCCTGAGAAGAATAATGGAAATGAAACCTGAATTCCTCTGACATCAGCAGCAGCCCTCCTGCACCCGGCCAAAACACATCCCGAGAGACCAGAGCTCCGAATCCTTCAGCTGGTTCATTCCAGGAGAGATTTCTAAAACGTGGAATTTCTGCACAAGCCTTTTTTCCCCCGAAAACAACAGATGCAAGTGAGGAGCACAAAGGGGGATGAAAAGATCTGTTTTGATGAGTGGGCCTGGGAGAATTCAGAGCGAGTTCTGAGTGGGATCTCTTGGCCCATGTGCTCAGAACAGAGCATCACTCAGTGCCTGGGATGGTTCCACATCCCACAGGAGCCTTTGCCTTGTGCTTCCCCCCAGCTTTGTCTTTTCCTCTTTAACTGAGCAGGACCAGGAATGTCTGTGCTGTCACCAGGGCTGGGTGGGAGCTCTGGGCTGTGGAAGGGGACAAACCAAAGCTGCTTTGTGCAGAAATCCATGTCCCGCACCCCTGGGGACAGGGACAGAGGGGTCCCAGTGCCATTTGCAGTGGGGTTGATATTTAGGTTTTAAGTTTTTCTGTTCTGTTTTGGTGTGCAGCTTTTTGCTTTATATTAAAGTGTTACTGGGATCTTTTCACAGGGTGGTGAAGACAAAACAATCCTGTTCTAGCTGCAGACTCAGAGACAATCTCTTCAAACTTCAGGCCCAAAGCATGAACAATGGGAAAAGAAGTGTGCAAGGAGGATGAAACTTCATCATTTGAAGCTGTTAATTGGACAGTTAACTCCTATATGCAAAT
>VXBC01001436.1:47704-62326 GCA_013399945.1 Ploceus nigricollis | reverse complement strand
TGTGGGAGAGATAAAGAAAACTGCCCAATGAACAGCAGATAACTGCCCCACCTCTGACAGATGGCAAATAGAATATATCCTGCCTGGCAGTCTGGGACAGGGTGACAGCCCCCATTGCTCAGGCAGCCCCACTGGAGCCTCTCCCCCGAGGGAGGCTGGCAGCAGCCAGGCAGGAGCAGTGGAGAGTCCTTGTGAGGGCCAGCACAGCTCCAGGAGACCTTTCCTGGCCCTTTCCCACAGCCCAGGCTGTGCACAGGAGCTCCTCATCCCCTTGGGCAGCTGCTGGTGAGCAGGACCAGCTGCTGGGCTCCACAATTGGTTTCTTTCTCTCAGCAGCTCTCGGGGAGGCTCCCAGGGAAGCCCTGGGCTGGGAGGGGAGGCTGCTGGCCCCCGTGACAAGTGACATGATGGAGAAAATTGCCATGTCAGCCCTGATTAGGGACAGCATTTCCCTCCCTGCCCGAGAGAAGCCTGAGAAGGTTCCGTGGGAGCTGGGAATCACCTGGAGCTGCTGCCCTGGCTGGGTGTGGATGTTTGGGAGGACACCCAGGGGAGGCTGCTGGGGCCTGGGGGATTTTGGAGCACATTTTCGTGCTTGACCTGCTCCTCACCCCTCCCTCTGCCAGGAGACAAGGGAACAATGTGCTCCTTTCTGAGGCAGGGTGCTGGGATATTTTTGGCTGCTTCCTAGGGATGAGATCACGGAGGGAACTCAGGGAAAACAATTCCTTTTCCCCCTAATTAGAAACTAGCAGCAGCTCTCGCTCTCTCTCTAGGTCTGCTCAAAACCATTTGCTGGCTCTTGCAAAGCCCCTTCCCAAAGGCCTGGTTTTAGAGACACCAGGCTGGGCTAGGCTGGCTCCAGCTCAGCCTCTGTCAGTATTTTGGGTGGCTCTGAGGGCATCATCTCCCTGATCATCAGCCCCAGAGCACCCTCTGCTACCCCTTGGATTAACTCCCAATGCCTCCATGCACTCTTTCCTCTATTAGACAGGAAGAACTTGGGAAAAATTTCCAAATACCACTCTAAAATCTGCATCCCAACCTCAGCTAGGAAGCCTTTTTATAACAATGAATTTCCATCCCAGCTGACAGGGACCATAGGCAGCTGCCACCCTGATTATCCCCAGCACAGAAATCTCCTTTGGCAGGGTTTGGTTTCCTTATTTCCTCACATTAATTGTTTCCCTGGGAGCCTGGAGCAAGGTTCTGTGCCAAGGAAAAGGAAGATGTGGCAGCTGAAGTGTGAGCAGTCCTGCCTGGGCTGTGTGCTTGGACATCCACGTTGTTCCTCCAGGGAAGTGGAGGGAACATTCCTGCTAATGAACTTCCTTGGAAATGCCCATTCTTCTCCCAAATTATTTTAACTCCATTAGTTTCTCACAGCCTTTCAATAGTGGTGTTTGGCAGAGCTGATGGAGAAACATGAGGGTCAAGAGAGAAGGAAAGAAGCATTTCCCAAATTTTCTCTTCAGCCCATTCCCATTTCTCTTTCTCCATTCCCAGGGCCCACTCACTCGTCCTGCAAATAAATTTGTCAGAAACCAGGACTTGGCTCTTGTGACAGATGAAACCATCCCAATTCTGGTGGAGAATTCTGATCTCATCCCAATCCCTCCCACCTGAGCAGCTTCCACGCCACAGCCACGTGTTGGCTCCCTCTGCCAGGGTTTGTTTGCTGTCAGATCTGACAGGGAATTTCAGCTGCAGCTGGAACTCTAAAAGAAGCAGCAGTCCTGTTCAGGGCAGTGGGACAGGGAAAAGGGGAGAAGAGGAGAGCTGGGATGGCTTCCAGGGAGGGAGGAGAGTGCAGGAACCCCTGAAGGATCTGCTCCCACAGAGACCCTGATGATCCTCAGGAGCCACAAAGGCTGCAGGGAACCTGAGCAGCTGGAAAATGTTCCTGTTCTCAAATCCAGCTGAGATCCCTGGGGTTGCCTTCCCTCCCTTGCCCTTTGGATCTCCTCTCTTTTAGTTTGTGCCACTGAACCCTGCAGGAAAGAACAATTCCCTTATCCCTGTGGAAAGGGAAAGGAATAATCCCCACCCCAGACCAAGAGATTTAAAAGGATCTTTAGTGTCTGGAAGTGCCAATAACAGCCCTCACCAGCAGCAAAGGAAGGCTCCTAAACATTGTATTTTTGAGGGGAAAAGAGAACTTTAAGAACACAGATTGCCCAGGGGAGGAATATTTGCATGGAGATTTTCCTTCTGGCTGATATCACCTCTCCCTGCCTGGGAAATGAAGCGAGGGGAGGTTTTTGCATCCTCTGCATGGACGAGGTAATGGGAGATTTTGTGCTCTAAGTGGAGATAGCAGAATCACATCGGGCAGGGGAGAAATTGCCTCTCGCTCTCCTGCAGCCACTATCACCATTCTGAAACAGGGAGGGGGGGCTGGACAGAGAAATTATCTCCAGAAAAATAAAGCAGCTTTTAAAATAGCAGGAATGGGTAACTCATCTGTAGGAGCAGTGCAATACAAGAGGAAATCCTGATTAATATTTAGCAGAAGCCACAAACTCCTAACAGCACATTTTCCCCCAGAACATTCTTTTCTGCACTTTATTGTTCTTTCCCTTGGAATGCTTTGGAAACAACTCAGGTGATTCTTTGCAGACTAAAGCAGTGATAAGAGGTTTTTTTTTGTGTTTATATTATTTCATGCACAGCTGACAGGGCAGATTGTCCTGTTGGTGCAGGTGCAGCTCCAAAACCCTTCCAGGTAATTGGGATTTTTGGAAGGAGCCATTATGGAATTTCTCATTCACATCCCATCATTTGTGAGGTTGCAGCTCTTCTCTCCTTCCTAAGGTTGGGGTGGTTTTTTTAATGGGTTTTAGGCACTTCAGGATTTTTGTTTTGGATTTCAATATGGTTTTAATTAAAGTAAAGATGTTAATGACACACTTAATGTTCATGAAAGCAACAGCAACACTCCCCCAATGACTCGCTTAAAGAAAGCACATCAGGTTGTGCCTTTATACTGAAATATGCTGGATGTGCTGTTTGCCCATTTTATCTCTGTTGGAATGGACTGGGACTGAATTGAAATTCCAAACAAAAATCCTGAAATGGCTAAAACCCCACAAAGTTTGACTTTTCCCCCTTCCCTTGGCTGGCAAAGCTCCTTAACTGGGAGGAAACCAGGCCAATAATTGGGAATTCAGCATCACCAGGTGAGTGCTCAGTGCTCTATAAACATGAAAGGGAAACCCAAGGAAACTGGAATCAATATTCCAACACATTTGGGGCTGCCCAGGTTCATTCTCTCGCTGCAGTCACTCTGAATTCCCCTCTCCTTGCAAGCCCCCACTCTGCTGGCATCAATAACAAATTAATATATTCCTGTGTACTAAGCTGCTCTTAATAATTACGTCAACCCTTAATTTGCTGCGACTCAATTACTGCAGCAGCTCATTGACATTGTTAAGGTTAATAACTCCGAGATGCAGAGGACAGGACACGTTACAAATCACACTGATTGTGGCAATTGGTGCAGCAAAGCAGGGGAACAATAGGAAAAGTGTTATTTAGCAACACTCAGGCAACAACTTTGCCAACAGTCCGATCCCCTGGGAGAGCTGCAGAAGTCCATGGATGGTGCTCTGGGAGGTTCTGACTGGGAAATTCAAGCAGTTTGGGCTGGGAGGATCTTTCCTAAATCCTGGGGGATTTCTCCTTGTGCTGGAAGGGCCAGGTTTTGGATCCAGTACAGGCAGTGCTGGTGGGCTGGTAAAAAATAGCAATTTTTCTCACCCCAGTGGTCTGTCTGGACTACAACAATCTCCCCGAGGGAAAAGCCCCGTGGAATATTGCCCCAGCAGTGGATTGACCCTTTGTTTTGAGCATGGCCTTAAATATTTCTGCTTTTCCTCCTCCAGAGCTGCAGCCAGGCAGGACCACTCCTCTCCTGTCTTATCACTCAGCAAAGGAGTGATGGTTTAATGTATGTGCTGAAGTGACTCCTCAAATGAATCTTAATCACATGGGCTAATTAGAGGCTGTGTTTGTTAATCAGATGTGAATAGCAGGCTGATTTCTCTATTTAGATAAACGTCTGCTGCAAAACCTCTTGGCAGATGGGCCAATGTTTGCTCCCCCCCAGCCTAAGTGGGCATTTTAGCAGGTTGCAAACATAATTTCATAGCTAATTAGGGACAAATGAAAACAGCAGTCCCGGTGTCCACCACGGGGCCCAGACACTCTGCTGTGCTGGGAGGCAGGGAAGTGTTGTGTGTTGGAACCTGCCTTTGGAATTCCTGGATCCTCCTCGGGGTCCTTGTCGTGACCTGGGCTGAGCTGATGCACAGGACTGCTCAGAACTCTCTCCCCCACAAAATAAATCAGGGTGGGATTTACTTGCAGGCTTTGCAGGCTGATAGGAACCAAGTTAAGTTCTTGGGGATGCCCTGTGCAGGGCCAGGAGATGGACTTGGATGAGCCTTGTGGGTCCCTTCCAACTGTGATTCCACGATTCTAAATAAAACTAAAACCTGGACACAGCAGCTGCAGCTGATCTTGTGGCTAAGCCAACTCCAATCCAATTTTCTGATGCCCTCAAGTCCTGAAACCAAGGAAAACAGGTGAATTTAGCCTTAAAAGGCCCTTGAGATCAGTTCCTTGGGCTGTGGGTGCTTTGCCTTCTGCCAGCTCTCTCCTCTCATCACCCCATGGATCCTCCCCAGAGCACTGGGCTGGCTCTGCCTGGGGCATCACCTCCCTCCTGCCTCCTCCAGTCAACAGCTGAAGCTAAAATGACATTTTCAGTGTGTTTGGCTTCCCTTGCACTCTCCAGAATTACCCTGAAGAGTATTTAAATATCTCTCCTAATAATTACACCGAGTTCCCAGCTACCCATATTCCCAGCAGCTCCTCTGCCAGTGCAAGTGCTGAGTTATCCTGCTTTTATCGTGCCTACCTATGGATTACAAATAGATCTTATTAACTGCTCCAAGCTGACACATCTATTGGAATAAAGGGGCTCGTTTCTTCCCAGGCAGGAGAACAATCTTCCTGTTATGCTAATAAATACAGGAATTTGCATAAATCTAATCAGATGGGGAGGCTCAAACGGAGCCCAGTGCTCCTGGGTGCTTGGGAGAGCTGCTCCTGCAAGGGAATTGAGGGGAAATAGTCCCCACCAGTTGGAACTGGGCAGGGACTGGGAGGGAGGGAGGTGAGAGTTGTCTTTCCATCAATCCAGCTCAGTTTCCAGGGGATTGTGTTGCAGAGCCCCGTCCTGGCTTTCAGAGCCTGTTGTATTATGCATTGTATGCATGAAATGTTGTGCTGGAGATAAGAAAAGGCAATTTGCTCCGAGCCCTGACTGTGCTGGACCATCCCTTTGGATGAATAATGAGTGGCACTGCTTTGTGCTTTTGTAATATGGCAAATGCAGCACCCCAAAACCCCCTGGCCCTGGCAGGTGATTTACCCCAGCAATGATGACTTCCAATTTTACCATTTGGTGCAGCTCCAAGAGGCCCACAGCACATTTGGCTTGGGATTAATGCAGGAAGGAACTTCAGACACTTCAGCAGGGCAGGACCCTTGGAGGAACCTGGAGGTTTTCCTGAGAACCTTCAGTGTCGCCTTAAATTAGGCCATAAAATGTAAGTGCTTTTTAAAAGCAATCTTGCACAGTAGGGCCTGCATTGGCAGAGCTTCCTGGTGATTTAAAGGTTCTCCTTCCTCGTGGCTCCTGCAAAAACTCCAACAAATGGGAGCCTGGCTGCTGTGAAAAATACCCTTGCCTGTAAATCTAGAGGAAAAGCTATATATATATATATAAAAATATACCTATATATATATAAATATAGATCTAAAAATGTGATAAACATCTATAACCCAGAGCCATAAAACTGGGAGTCAGTTCCCCTGACTGTCAGGGGAAGAGCAAGCCTGGATTTTTAGGTCAGGGATGTAGAGGTGGCTGCTGCTGTGATGTTTTTCCATGGTGTTTCTTGTAGTATTTATTTTTTTTTGGAGGCTCACACTGGCTGCTTTGAACAAGAGACAATCCCACAGCACTGAAGTGGCTCATTTGTCATCAAGCTGCTTTTTTGGTTTGGCCTCGTTCTTTCTGTTACATCATTTGAGTCTCCCTTGCTGCTTTCCAGCATTTCCTGAGGATTTTCTTTTCTAACTTTTCCTGTGGGAGAGATGGTGCTGCTGGATGGGACCTGGGTCTGTTCTTCTCCTTTTGCTGCTGATCCACGTCCCCACATGGGGACTTGACTTCAAATTTGCCTCCTTTGCTGATGGTGCTTTACTGAAACCTGTTTTAATGACAACATTGTATTTTATTTGATTAACCACTGGATCCTTGCATGGCCAGCATCTCTCCCAGTGCCTCTTACAGAGTTTTCTTACCCCCTGAACCCCTCTGTCATTAGTCCACCCCTGGCCTTCAACTTTAATCAGCTTTTGCCTCCCTGGCTCAGCTTCTCCTGCTCCAGTGCCACCTCCCAGGCTGTGCTGGGATTCCCAGAGGATGGGAGCAGCTTTCTCTGTGGGGCAGGGCTGGGGCTCAGCTCAGCACAGGGTTAAGGAAACAATGTGGGGAGGAATTAGGGCAGGGCAGCAGAGCCTGGCCTTTCCCAGAGCCTCACTGAAAAGCCCTTTCAGAGCCATTTAATGTCCCCTGGCAGGGGCTGCAGTGCCTGACCCCGGGGACAAGAGCCCTCTCAGCCCTGCTGGGTGCTCTGGGTCGCCTTACAGGGGTTGGGTTTTCCTGAAAATGTGCACATGGGCAAAAAACCAAAAAGGTGTGTGGGGAAAATCAGCTTGGTAATAACATTCCCTTCCCCATCAGGAGCTTAACAGGGAAGGACAAGACCCAAGGGCAGCTCCAAAATCTCTGCTGACATCTGGAGCCAGCACCAGGCTGAGAGCAGCAGGGAACAGAGCCATTCTCATCTCCCCATCCTTCTGCCATGCCTGGAGCTGTGGCAGTGGGAGCTGTGCCTTGCAGCTCTGCCAGGCACCAGGAGCTCTCCTGACTCAGTTCTGCAGCTCTGTGCACGGGCTTTGTGCCACGCAGCAGAGTCAGAGCAGGCTGGAAGGGCACCTAAATGGGTGAGCAGCAAATCTGCAAATCAATGAAATGTTTGTCAAAGCACTGCTCTGCTTATCTGTTATTTCTCTCCTGTCCCTCTGCTGAGGGATCTGCAGTGGGAGCACCCCCAAAATGGGCTGAGCTGGCAAAACCCTGGTAGAAAATGCCCAAAATACACCCAGGGAGGAGAATCCTGGGTCTGTTACTGCTCAGGTACTCTGGCTGCCAGCTGCCCTTGGTGCTGGCCTGAACCCTGCCCCTGGGAAGGAAAATGATCTGACAGCACCAGTCTCTGCAAGAAAAGGACACAGAAGGCAGGGGAGGCTCTGCTCCCCTCTGGGTTAGGAGGAGTCCCCTGAGGAGGAACTTCAGAGCTTCATTCCACCCCTGGTGCTGAGCTCCAGGTGGAAAAACCATCAGGGAAAACTTTCTGAGCTGCTGCAGGCCAGGAGATCAGGGGAAATGATTGCCCAGCTGAATCTCCCAGAGAGATCCAGGAAGGAAAAAGAGCACCCAGGCCCTGCTGGGAGAGAGCTGGGGTGTCCAGCTGGCCTGGGTCCTGCTCTGCTCCCAGCAGGAAAGCCAGGGCACTGAGGAGCTGCCTGCACTGGGTGGTGAAGGGCAGGCAGGAACTCACTGATTTGCATACCAAGCACTGAGATAATGAAAAAGTCCAATTAAAACCATAAATCAGGTAAATCCTGGCAGGACTGGATTGTCCCCCACAACAGGAGGTGGCTCTGCAGTGAGGGGGCTTTGCTGGAGGAGTCCAGGTGAATTCTGACACCCAGGACAAATCCACACAGGGCTTTTCCTTTTCCTTCTCCCTCTCCACTTGGCTTTTGCAACACCTTGGATGAGAAGCAGCTCTTGTTTCCACATCAGGAACGAGTCCAAGGATGGTGTCAGTGGTTTGTGTTTGGTGCCAGCTCTGCAATGTCTTGATTGCAAAAGCTGCTCTTTTCCCAGGTTCCTAAATCTTCCTTTCTGGAGGTTTTAATTGGAGGTGAGCAAAGTAATGATCTGTCAGCCACGCAATCCTTGCTCTGTGCATCTCGCCAAAAAGGAAAAGAACTGAATTAAAGGAGAAAAGAATGATCTTGGAGGTGTTTTCCAGGCTCAGGGGTTCTGTGATGCTGTGGTGTGTGGCCTGGGTGTCACCAGGCAGCTCAGGAGGGGCTGTGACACCTGGGCTGGACATTGAGGCACAGGGCAAGGGCCAGGGGAGGGCTGAGCTGCCTGGGGGTGCTCCAGAGAGCTCCCCTCGGGGGGAAAGCAATGTTTAATCCAGGGAGGAGCCTTCTCCAGCCTGACCCAGCTGGGATTCTGGTCTTGCCTGGAGAGAAAATCCATTTAATTCCGTTTCCTAAGTGCTCCCTTCTACCCTTCCTGTCCCTGTGCTGCTTCCTGCTGTGCCAGCAGCCACATCCCTTCAGGAGGGACCCAGCTGAGGTGGGAAGGACCTGGCTGGGGTTGGAAGGACCTGGCTGAGGTGGGACTCAGTCCAGCAGGGCGATGCTGGGGCAGAGCAGTGAGGGCTGTGCTGAGGGAACCGCAGCACCCACCCCACCAGTGACTATTAAGGGCAATTTCAGGTACCTGTTTCTCATCAGCGGCTAAATTAAGGCTCCTAAATTAGGCTGAGATAATGAGGTGGCATCTCCTCAGTCGGGGGAGGTGCTTTGTGTGGGCAGGGCTGGTGGCAGAGCTGTACCAGGACACCCCTGGTGCTGTCAGCATCTCCTGCCCTGCCCCTGGGCCAGCTCAGCAGAGCTCCCAGAGAAGCACCTGGGAACAGCTTCTGCAGGCCAGGCTCTTCCCCTCAGCTGTGCATGGGGTTTGCTGTGTTTCCAAAAGCTTTTGTGTCTGTGAAAATCGCTGCACAATGTGCCAGAGCCACCCTCTCCTCACCCTTCCTCAGCTCAGCTCTGGCAGGGAAATCCTCCAGCTCCAGAGTGCCCGGGGTGAAGAAATGAATAGCAGCAGCCTGGGAGTGTTTGCTCCACTGGCTGGCACAAAAAGCTCTTCCCCTGCTCCTCTGTGACCCCTTTGCTGCTCTCCCTGGGTGAGAACTCCGTGTGTGGGAACTCTGAGCAGAGAATGGAGCAAATGTGAGGCTCCAGCCCCAGAGGAAGTGGCCCGGGGTGGGAGCAGCTTGCAGGGTGCTGCCAGGACCAAGGCAAGCACAGCTCACAAATGGCACAGAGCCATCCCACGCTGGGGAGGTGCTGGGGGAGGATTTCCCTGCCACAGGCACTGGGGATGGCGTTGGTTAATTCCTGCTTCTCTGGGCAAAGCTCTTTATTCCTGGCTGCAGCAGGGTCTCCTGCATTGCTGGGGACTGCAGGGAACACTGAGCATCAATAAATCCACGCTCCTGGAGTGACTGGAGAGATGTCCTGGAGCTGTTATGAAGCAGAATCCAAGGGCAGGATCTGGAATGGGAAATTCAAATCCTGATAAGAGCATTTCTTGGTTTAACCCCATTTCTATTCAATATTCCTCTGCTCTTATCAGCTGGGTTTGTCAGGATAACCCCAGCTCCTTCACCTGCCACAGCAAAACCCCAAACTGGGAATGGTGATGTCTTTTCCCACAAACAAGTGTATCTCAGCCCTGCAGGACACAGGGCAATGCCTCTCCTGCTCTTCTGGTGATAACGTGGCTGCTTTTTCACAGGAAGCAATTTGGGAATTGCACAGATCATTTCATTTTCTTGCTGTTTTGTCCAGGCCCTGCTCTTCTCTTTTCTCTCCCTCTGTAGAGAAAACAGAATAGAAAAGAGCCTCGGGAGAAAAGCAGAATATTCAGTGATTCAGGAATCCTCAGGGGATGGTTCTGCTTTTACTGCAGAGTCACCACCAGGAAAAATTGTAAATCACTTTTTCTCTGCCTTCCTCTCATGCCTCGCTGTTTAAAAATGTAATTAGATCTGCATGTTCCTTGGTTTTAATTTTCATTATGTGTCTGGAGCTGTGTTGTTAAGGTTGTTTGATGTTGGTTCCTAAGTGAAAATAACTCTGCTCCATCCTGAATATCCCTGCACTTGATTCCATTTTAGAACAGGGAAATGTATTATTTTAAAGATAATAACAATGCAGAAAAAGCTTTTGAAGATATTTAATACATATTTTCCAAAGGATTTCTGTCTAGACCAGAGGCTGGTGTTATTTGCAGAGTTTGATAACAGACAGACTTCCAGGAAAAATCCCCTGTGCTCTCCCTGAGTTTTTGTTGGATGTGTAGATGGAGATCTCAGGGTTTGGACAGAGCATTGATGCAACCTGAAACTTTAAATGGGATGGACAGGAGCCAACCTCTGCATGTGCCATCCCTGGAAATGGTCCAGGGGACAAATGTCCCAGCTGGCCCTGGCTGTGGGAGCCACCCCTGTGGATAAAACACCTTCCAGAAAGGCTCCAGGTCCCCACCTTCTGAGCCATGTTCTGTTTGCACCCACAGGGAAAAGCAGAGCTGCTGGGTTCCCCAAAGTCATGGATGTGCTACAGCTGCAGCTGAAAAATTGCCTTGTTTGATGCAGGGAGTGTAAGCACACAGCAAAATGCTCTGGGGTTTGCCCCTGGAATACTCAGGAATTAGGAGCCCTGGGCTCTTTGGGAAAATTCAGTTTTTCAGTGTGTGACTCTCAGGACAAGGTGTCAGGGAATCACTTTAAAATAACTGCACTGATGAATGAAATAAAAATCAAAAATAAAACCCACAGGCCTGCCAGGTGAATCCTGCATCCCCTCCAGTCCCAGTCCAACCAGTCAGTTCCCAGTTCCCACTGGGAGCCAGCCCTCTCTGCCATGCAGCTCATCCACCAGGGCAGTGCTTTATGGCTGGGAATGGGAATAAAACCCTGCCCATCTCCAGGAGCTTCCCCCTGCAGCACATCCCCGATTTCCAGCCACACAGTGGGCTATTAATAACTCTTCATTTCAGGAGCTTATTCCAAGATCACCCAAGCAAGGTAAAAATTGCTTTGCTCACCTCGTGAGAACCCAAGGAACCTGAGGGGATTCTGCTCAAAAAGGGGGTTTAATCCTGGCTTTTGCCAGGAGCTTTTTGAGGAGACTGCTTTAAAACAAGGGCTGGAATAAAGGAGCTGTAAATGCTCTGCACACTCCAGGATCTTTGTGCTGCTGGCGGTGGTGCAGGGCTTGTTTTGGTGGGGTTTGTTTTGGTTGGGTTTGTTTTTGTTTGCTTTGTTTTGGCTGGGTTTGTTTTGGTTGGGGTTTTTTAGTTTGCTTTGTTTTTGTTTGCTTTGTTTTGGTTGGGTTTGTTTTGGTGGGGTTTGTTTCTCTCTGTTTGTTGATTTCTCTTTTCTCTAAACACAAACAGTGGAAGGGCAGCAGATATTCGGGGAGGTGGATCTAAGCTGGGATCTGCTCTGCTCCCTCTGTTTTCCACGCAAGGACTGGAAGTTCAGGCACTGGGAGCTTTCAGCACCAAAGCAAACCCATTTACCACCTCTCCTTCCAGCCCTGCAGGGAAAAGAGCCTGGGATCCTGGGAGGTCTTTCTGCAGAATTCCAGATTTTGGGACCCTTTTAAGCACCAACAACTTCTCCAGGGCCAGGCTGTGCTTTGGAGAGGCCACAGCAAAGCTCATTTCCCATGTCCAGGGATCCAGCCTCGTTTCTTTGCCTGATTTTGGTGCAAACCCTTCTGTTCATCCCAACTGCTCTGTTTTTCCCAGAGAGCTCTCTTAACCACACACATTTTAATGTTTTCCTCTGCTGTTGTCTCAAATCTCTTCCTTACTCTTTGATGCTCTTTATGGGCAAAGTTTTCCCTAACTCCTCACAGGTTTCAGAGCATGGGGACTCCTCTGAGTTATCCTGGGGCTGTCAAAGGTGCCTCCCTTCCCCCCTTTACAGAGAATCATACAAAGACCTTTTCCTCCTTAAAACCCATGGCCCAGGAAACAGAACTGAGAGTTGCACGAGGCATTATAGGAACAAAAAAAAATTGGGAAAACTTGATATGATGCTTCTAGTTCAGGTGTTTCTGCTTTGCACAGATAAAAGAATCAATTTCCACCTCCCAGGAATTCCTGCTGGACCCCTGGGCAGGCTGGGCAGGGCAGGGAGGAGCCTGAGCCCCTCGTGGGGTGGGTGCCCACTCCTATAACCTTTCAGAGCTGTCTGCTGTCTCCCAGCATTAAATTTCTCATTATCTGCCTGCCCAGAGACCAAGACTTTCAGGGCCAGGGCTGCTTGACTCAGATTTTGTCCAACAACTGATGAAAGAAGTCTTTGCTCTGCTTGGGGTTCTCTGGGTAATGAATTTCTCTGGACTGGGAGAGCAGTGATGGTGGAAAGGTTGAATAAAGATTGAATTAACTGAGATAACTCTTGATTAGCAGCAGATCTGGGAGATCAATCCATGAACATTCAGGTGCCAAGGTGTATTTTCCCTAAAATTTTCACCTCCTCTTTAGGACAAGAAGGAAATGGGAGAGAGAAACTCCTTTTGGTTCAGGCGTCATTCTCAGCAAATGGAAATTATTACTGAGCCATTTGCAGGATGAAATTTTCCTAAGTGACAATTAACATGAAATATCTGATGGTTTTCTCTGCAGAATGACAGGCAGGAAGTTTCCAGCTGCAGCCAGCCAAGGAACTTTCCTCTTCCCCCTCTGGCCATGTCACAGCAGCTGAATAATTTGCTGTGTCTTTTGTAATGATTCTTCCCTTGGTTTGTTCCTCCTCCTCTCTCACTCCCCCAGCACTGAGGGCAAGTTTTGTCCTTTTTTTTTGTGATGAAAAGAGTTAGGAACAGAGCTCAGCAGGAAAAACTCAAAAGTTTTTTCCAAGCAAGGCCAAGCCATGCAAAGCAAAACATTTTTCTCTCCCAAGGAACAATCCTTCAAGAGCCAGGTGCCTGCAGCTCCATAAATTCTGGTGTCAGCAGAGCAGTGACTTGTGAAAGATCAACTCCAAAACACGTCCAGCAGAGAGAGACATGTAAATGCCTCTGCCCTTCCCATCCATCTCTCTCAGGAAGCCAAACAGAACATTCCTCTTCCCTGCCTGGCTTCCTGGAGAGCCCAGCGAGGCAGGGACTCAATCTGCTGATGGAAAAGGAGATCCCAGCCCTGCTCCAACATTTCCAGCCCAGCTTTCCCCCTGGAGCAGCCAGAGCAGAGTGTGCAGCTCCTGCTCTGCACTGTGGAGAGTCTGGCAATCATCAGTGCCCCTGAGAGACCCAAACCCTGCCTGGAAGTGCTTCCCACCCCCTCCTTGGTGTGGAATTCCTTCTCCTGTTTCACACTGTGACAAACACAGATTATATGGCTCCACGCAGATATTCACTATATGTATTATGTTATGTAGGAAAGTTATGCTGTATTAACATTTTAATAATATAGTAAATGTAGTTTTGTAATTAAAATTAAGCTTTAGTAGTTAANAAAAACAAGTGATTGGCGTTTATTACACACACCCAAGTGCTTTTCCCTCTGTCCCTCCCTGCTGGGGCCCTTCCACCTGCACATGCAGCATTTTCAGTTTTCCCTGGAAAAGGAGATGAGGATCAGGTGTAGCCATGGGATTGTTGTGCCACTCTGCTCCCAAAATACTGGAGCTGCAGAACTGCCCCAAACCAAGGCCAAACCAGAGCCTGGCATGTGAGGATGCTGCAGACAACACCCACCAAAGCAGAAATCCTGATTTTTTAATGCTTCCCCCCCAGTTTTCTGTACCACAAGGGCAGGGAAGGAGGAGATACAAGATATTCCTGCCCAATCCCAATTTTTTTTACATATTTACACCATGCCTTTGTTTTAGTTCACCAAATCCTGCCTGGCTGCTCCAGCTTATCATCCCCATCTCAGCTTCCATGGATGCTGGCCAAGGCCTTATCATTTAATTTTGCTAACGTCCCTCATTCCTAATTCATGAACCCAGCTCTCTGACAAATTGAATTTGTGTAACACAGTAAACAAAAGGCCTCCAGCTCCACTCTCCTGTGATGGACTAACCTTGTTGGGAGCAGGCACTAAGTGGCACAGGCAGGCCTGGGGAGAGGCTCAGCACCCACCCAGGGCTCAGCCTGGTTGTTCTGCAGCCAAGCCAAGAGCAATTTACACCTGGTGTGATCATTTTAAATGACATTAATTACCTCCCAAGCTTTCTGCAAGGAGATGGGGGGGAAAGCTCTGTGTACAGTGACAAACAACAGGTGAATTTTTATTTATAAAGGGGGTGCTTTGCTCCACCTGGGCCCAGAGGGGCTGAGCAAAGTCAGGGTTGATGGAGATGAAAAAGAATTTCAGAGCCTCCCTGGAAAAGCTCCCTGAGCTCTCCTCTGTCCAGCTGTGCTCCCCCCACAGCAATTCCTGCTGCTGCCCCATTTCTGTTCCCTCACCAACACCTTTCCCCACTCCTCCTGCCCAGCCTTTTCCTGATCCCTCTGTTGTTGCTGTTCTCTCCCCTGGGAGCAGCCTGCTGGTGGCTCAGCTCCTGGCAGTGACTGGGAGTAGCTCCACTGCCCTCCTGATTTAGCAGCTGGCAGCAGGGGCTGCCTCCAAGCCTGCTGGTGATGAATCTGGCACCT
>VXBC01001436.1:31023-47693 GCA_013399945.1 Ploceus nigricollis | reverse complement strand
ATTCATACACCCCCCCCCCCCCACCCATTTCTGTCAAAAACCTGAGCAGCTCCCATCCTATCAATGCAGATTATAGAGGAAAAGAGAGAGAGATAAATTCTTGTCACTCCTTTGCATCCAAACACAGGATCCAGGGAGACAAAGTCTAATTTTAGAGTGCATCAGAGACAGCAGCATCTGAGTAAACTCATCTCTGTCTCCCCAGCCCCCGGGGAGGCTGCCTGTGTACCTGCCAGCAGCTGATAATAAATAACTCTGCAAGGTACAAACAAAAATAAGCAGGAGATCCTTTTCCTTTTGTGCCCAGCTTGCTCCCGAGGCAGTCCCGTTCCCAGGGGGGCTGGGGTTGGAGGCAGGGCACAGTTGGTGCTCTTGAAGTGATATTTAAAGAAGGAAAAACGCCTGTGTTGCCTGCAAATGGAAAGGGCAGGGTTTTGATGGCGTGTATCAGCATCACAAATCCTGCTCCCCTCTGAAATTTATCTCTTCTACATTTCTTCTCCCTTTGAGGCTTTCATTTCAAAGCCTTATGGGGGGAAAAAAAATAATCCTGACAATGGAGAAGAGATATTTAGCCTTCCCAAATACCCGAAAAACAAGGTTTTCCTTCTGGGATTTACACATCAGTATAAAAATACACATTTGTGGCTGGACTGTTGAGACAAGAGGAGAGTTCTGACCCAGTGAGGCAGCAGTGTCACTGCGCAGGGGGAATTACTCCTTGGAATAAAATCCAGCTGGGCTGAAAATCCAGGGGCATCCCAGGCAGGACAAGGGGCTCTTTTGTGGTGGGAAGCACAAACCTGGTGCTCAGGAGTGTGCAGACCCCACCCCTCAGACATTCACCTTCCTGAAGGTCCCTTCCAGAGCAGAGCAAACCAATCCTCCCGTTCCCAGCATCATTTTCCCCTTCAGTTGCCAAAAGCAGCATTTTAGGGTGCCTGTAAATGTCCCCAGCAAGTGCCAGGGGAGCAGCAAGCCTGGGAAGAGCTTTTGTCTCAGGTGGATCATTCCCTGCTTCTCACAGCCCATAATTACCTGTGTGAGCTGATGGAAACATCAAAGGCATCCCAATGGCACAGCCAGGCTTCTCCCCTTTTCCAGAGCTTCCAGGAGCTGTTATCAGCTCTGCAAACACAACCTGTGGGCAAACAAGAGGGAAAAAGGGTTTTTTATTCAGAATTCCTGCTCCAGCTCCAAGCAGACCCTTCCCCAGCTTTGAAGTTGTTCTCTCTGCAGTTGTTTTAGAGGCAAAGTGGGCTTGGAGTGGGCACAAAAATGTCTTGAAGAGTTCAGGCACTTCCTACAGATTCCATTTTATGCTTTTCATGTGCCCTGAAGATCCCATTTCTGTGAGGAAATGAATTATACACAACATTTTCAGCGTTTCGGGAGGAAAATGGTCCCAGGTCTGACTTGTTGCTAATGTGTTGTCAACACACAAAAGGGGATATTTAATGCCAGTGCTGGCAGATTAACAAATTGCCTTGTCTGGTGTTCTCTGGGATGTCACAGGCCTGTCAGGGAAATGCTAAAACTCTTATCTTTAGCAGGAGCTGGCGATGAGCTGGCCTTTGGATTACAGGGCAATTTCAACCAAAACACCTAGGGCAAATGTTATTTTTTTATGTTATGCCAGGTGACAGATCCAGAACCTCCACTTGCTGCTGGGGGATGCTGGATCCCATCACCCAGCCCAGCCCTGAGCGTGGAAAACCCCAGCAGCAGGAGCTGCCAGGTGGGAAAATCTGAATTTCAGCTTGAAAAATGTCACCCACATGAGAAGGGGGCAGAGGAAGGAATGGGGGTGCAGTGACCAGTGAGAACTCCCAGAGACAGGGGCACAGCTCTGCTTGGGTCCCTCTGATTGCCACAGCACAGGTAGTTTAAACCCTCTCTGCCCCCCAAATTCTGGATTTTCCTGGGAACTGGGCTGAGCCAGCCCCTAATCCAAGCTCCCAGAGCACCCTGCTGCTGCAGCTGCCAGGGGAGATGAGGTCCCACCTAAGCCAGTGATGCCTCAGAGCTCCCTGGTGAAATGACTGATGTCAGGCACTTCCTGGAGCTCCAGAGGGACAATCCATCCTGCCCTGTCCCCTCTGGGGTTTGCAGAATCCCCTGGCTCTGGGGTGCTGGCTCCTGCTCTGGGATTCCTCCTCTGGCCCCAGCCTTGTCCCAGCAGCCCTGAGAGCTGCAGGTGACTGCAGGCTAATTAACCAGAGCAATTAGAGCTGGCTGGACCATTCTCCCAGCCTTTCTCCATCCTCCCTGGAAAATCTCCCTCTGAAGTCGTGCCCTCAGCTCTCAGCCAGAGGAATTCACCCCAGGGCAGAAGTGCCCTGCAGGGCTGGGGCTGCTGGGGCACAGCNTTGCATGTATTTTGTTTTCTTTTTCCCTTTTCCTAATAAATTGTATTTCTGACTTGGAGTCTCTCACTGGTTTTGCTTTCAAACCAGATCACAGGGTTTGTCCAGGGGACGGGAGCAGCTGGGGCTGTGGGACTGATCCATGCCCACATTCCTGGCAGGAGGATGCTCCACGGCCACCCTGGTGGCTGCCAGCCCCTGCCACCACTCCTGGGTGTCACTGGTGTCACCAGGAGCAGTGACAGGCTGTCAGCCCAGCCCCAGTGTCACAGGCAATTCTCCCTTCAGGAGAAGGACACATGAGCTGTGATGGCTAATTTAGAGCAGAAATGGATTATTGGCTGTGTCATCATCCCTCTGGATGACACTTGAAGAAGATGACATTTGAGTGAGGTTTGCTCTTAAAATAAGCAGGAGTAATTCCCATTTTTGGACATTTGAATAAATCTGTTTCTTTAAAGGACTCTGGCTGGGCAGAGCTGCTGCTCTGCTTCCCTCTGGCTGCTCCAGAGACTCCTGGGGCTCTTAAACCCCTCCCTGCAATGAACTCCATTATCTCATCACTCGTGGAGAACCCTCAGTGCTGCTGAACTCCTGCTCCCAACAAGCTGGAAGGTTTATTTGCCATCAGGGGCCCCTGAGAAACAGGATCCTGTGAGTTCATAAACACCTCTGCTGCTCCAGCTCCAAGTCAGATGGACACAGATCAGAAAGGCAGAGGAGAGCCCCACTCCCCTGGCCAGGAATTTCTCTCTTTTCCTTCAGTCCAAGGGCAGGGACTCCTTCCACCATCCCAAACCCCATCCAACCTGGCCTTGGACACTTCCAGGGATGGGAATATTTCCATGCTGGGGTTTGGCAGCTGCCCTGAGCCAGCCCTGATTTTTCTGCCTTTTATGAAACAAAGCAGGGACAGCAGGACAGGGATAGGTGCTAGAAATGCCTTTGGGAAGAGGTTATTACAGATCTGTTCTCAGTGTTTTATTTTCCTGGAGAACCTGTTCTAGGGGAGTGCTGGGACATCTCAGCCTGGTGTTTTAAAGGGGCTTTAAATATTTTGGGGAATTAAAGAAAAAAAATGCCCCTGGAAGGCCAAGGAAGTTGTGCTGAGCATCCAGAACCAGCAGAAAATGTATTTTCTCATTTTCCATCTCCCCCAAAGGAACAGAGCCAGGGGCTGGTGGGAGCTGCTGGTGATTGCAGGATCCCAAGGGTGTGATTACAATTTGTCTCCATTGTGAAAGCTCCAGTTTAGGAACAATCACTTTGTTTAACTCCAGCTCTGTCCCTTTGCCTCTGCATTTAAAAACACTCCAGAATATCTTTGGAGCTTCAGATCCACCAGTCCCTTGCAGAGGAAGGGCACAGAGTGGGGTCAAACACACCCAAAATCTGGATTTTCCATCAGCCCACCACCAGCAGCACAGGGGTAGTTTAGCTAAAGCCATTAATTGAATTAACAGCCCTGTGTAATGCTCTGTCTGCTTTTAGGAACACGAGGTTTCAGCCCTCCCAGCTCCTGGTGGTTCCTGCAAGCATTGATTTGTGCTCAGGAGCAGCAGGGATTTTGCCACGTGGCTCTGTGAGAGCTGCCCCAGACATTTCCGACAGAGGAAATCAGCGAAACTTCTGCAGCCTCAAAAGAGAGACGAGTTATTCTTGCTGCAGACCTCAGTCTGCCTTCCCCTTCCACTGGGGCAATAAACACATCATTTACTGATTAATTCTGTGCCTCTGGCTGCTGACTGAGTATTCTGTGGGTTTCCTCTCTCCCTTCTCAGTTTGCTCTGCTAAAACAAAGCACTTGACTCCAAGTGAGAGCTGCTCCCAGCTCTGTGTGCTCCAGCCCATAAATGCCCACTGGAACTCAGCTTAAACCTTCAGCTTGTTGGGAAAAGGGAAAAAATAAATAGATAAATGCCTGCCCTTCAGTTTTAGAACAGTCAGTGCAGACTGTTCCAGCACCCCAGCAGGGGATGGAGCCAAATTGTGTTTTCTCAGAGGTTTCACACAGGTTTGTGCTGTGCCTGCACCTTGGTCTTGGAGAAATCTGTTTAAAACCTCAGCCCCAGCTGCTTTTGGAAGCTGCAGTCCTGCTCAGAGCCTTTATTCCCTTCCCTCTGTTACTCACTGCACATCTGGGAAGCCAGATTTTGTTGTCAGAGAGAATCAAGGAGTGCAAAAAGAAAACATTAAAAATAAATATACAGCTCATGGCAAGGGGCTCCTGCTGTCCATGCCATGGATGAGGGATAAATAGAGTTGTTCTCTCTTTTTGCCTCTCTCTCTCTTGCCCATGCTTTGCTGGCTTTCTCTTACTCTCAGTTTTTCCCCTTTCATATCCAATTTACTTGTTCAAAGGGGCTTGTCCAGGCTGAGTTATAGAATCTCCAATTGCTCCAGGGTTCCCAGGTGTTTGCAGCTTGGGAGCTCTGCAATATTTTCTGCTCCACTTGCCCAGGGCTGCAAACCCTTGGTCCAGCCTGTTAGGCCTTATCTGTGTGCAGCAATCTCCCCAAACATTCATTTAATCCAATATTTATTTCGTTGCCCCTATTTTTCTGCTCTTTTGAACCTTGGATAGCAAGAGGGATGACAAGATACGTGTGCATTCTGCCTGTAGCTGTATTTATTACAGCTTTTGGGGTTGTTTGGGGTTTTTTTCACAGCTTTAAGTGCCCACCAGTGGCAGGTTCAGCAGAGAATTGAAAGAAATTTAAGATTTCCTCTGCTAAAGACCAAAGCTGCCATCAGAGCAGGCCCACCATGCCAAGTGGAGGGTTTTAATCTCTAGGATTGATCAATCCAAACCCAAAACTCCCTGAAATTCTGGTGAGGAGGGGAAACCAGAGCAGCAGTGAGACAGAGGAGCAGCACAGACACAGGTGCAAACCAGGAGCTGCCTTGTGCCACCCTCATCCAGCTGGGAGCCTTGAGCTGCTGTTTGAACTGAGCAAAACAAACACTCTTAACCCAGGGAGGGAAATGCCAGGAGACTCCTAAACCCAGCAGTGTTTGCATGGATAATTTGAACTGGCACTTTACAGTGTGGCATTTCCTCCCTGTGCTCCGGGCAGGAGGAAAAAAATCCATCCCCAGGTCGAAAAACATGAAAGGAAAAAATGGATTTCGATAAAACAGGGCATAAAACCAAAGAGTGAGTGTGAACAGAGCTGAAACAATCTGAGAGAGACCCAGAGTGAGCTTTTCCTTCCCACCCCACACACCTGCAGCTGCAGTGTGCTTGTGCTTATTCCCCAAGAATCTGGAATATTCAGTGATCCTGCAGCTTCATCTGGGCACTCCCACATCTCCTAAAAATTATCCAGGAGCTGATATTAAATATTCCCTTCTCTGATCTGCTAAGATTAGAATTAACAGCAGGCTCAGGCAGAACTTTGGGCTCCAGATCCCAAACCATTCCAGCCAGGCTGCACAGAGGAATTTTCTTCCTGCCTGTCCTTTCTATATTTAACTCCCCAAGGCTCATTAACCACGAGCCTGCACCTTGTTACCACATCAATCCCACGGAGTTATTTTTCTGCTGCAGTTATGCTTCAATTTGGAGTATTAATTTCCTTTAACTCTTGCCCTATTAATCACTTTAACAATCAAATTAAGACAATTATTGTAATGAGTTAATGGATTAGACGGAGCAGACGATGCACATTTATAACCACTTGTGCCAGGGCACTTTTACCCAAGTCAATAAAATATGAGATCATAAAGGAGCTGCTATAGGGCTGAGGGAAGGGCTGGCAGAGGTTTCTGTCTGGCTGATTTAAACCCTGTCTGTCTCAGCTCTCGGGGAGCTTTTATGTGCTCTGGGCCTGTTAAAATCAAGTGCCAGGCACTGAGAGGCAGGGCTGTTGTGTTTTCCTGGGATATTAATGCTGGATGGCAAGGTGTTCTCTTTTACAGAGCCTCCAACGTGGCTGCTCTGGATCTGTCATGGCAATGGAGCTTTTTTCACCACGTTTTGTCACGTGTTTTCTCAAGGAGATGCTGAATTGTGAAGTTCCATCATCCCCCCAGTGGTTCACATCTCTCTGCTCCTCAGGTGGGAATTTTGGCCTGGGGAATTCAGGGAATTCTCCAAGTCCTGACACCTTTCCTGTTTCCCTGATTTAAAACATCATTTCTGGTTGGGTTCTAGGCAATTAAGCTGGCATTTCCAGGAGATGGAAAGAGGAAGAGTGGAGGGACCAAACCCAACCTGTGCAAGAGTTTCTGGATGTTTTCATCCCACGGGCCAGGGTGGGTTTGGAAAGGCTGAGATTTTGTCATTGATGAGGCTGAAGAGGTAAAATTTTAAGGTAAAAATGTCCTGGCCATGATCAATGGACATTTAGAGGCTTTAGAGGGTGAACAGGGAATGAACAGGACGGGGGAAATAACTCCTGATGGCACCTGAGGGGAGCCTGCAAGGACCATGGAGAGGGATTTTTCCAATTCAGGACGAGGGCAATGGTTTCAGACTGAGAGGGGAGGTTTGGGTGGGATATTGGGAAGGAATTCCTCCCTGTGAGGGTGGAGATGTCCTGGAAGATGCCCCAGCCCTGGAAGTGCCCAAGGCCAGGTTGGATGAAGCTGAAACACAAAGTGGGGACTCAAACTGAGGCACTTTTATCCCCTTTGACCAATTTCTGGCCTAAACCCTCTCCCTGCAAACAGCAGGTGCATGATAAGAGGGAAAACCCTTCTCTGGTGAGCAGCTGTGGCCCCTGAGGAAGGATTCTCACCTGCCCGAGCAGGAGAGCCCTTCCCTCTGGATTCCCAGCCCCTGGCACTCAGGAACTGTTCAAAATGCCTCTCGAACAGCCCAGATCCATCAGCAGGGCTTTGCTCTCTGCAGCCCAGTGCTGTGATGGATCTCCCAATTCCATTGCTCAGAAACCCATCCATATTCCCCGAGCAGCTCCTGCTAAGATAATACCTCAGTTATGTGCCCATCCATCCCAATAAACCCCAGGGCTCACAGATCTATTGGAATCTTTCCAAGGGATGTGCTGGGGAGATAAATGACAGCTTTCCAGTCTGGAGCATGGATTCCCAGAGGGNACAGACAGAACTGTGTGATTCTCTGCTGCCTCTGGGGACACTCAGGGCTCCCCCAGGGGCTGGCCCAGAACCAGTCTGGAACATCAGGATCAATTCCCAGCCTTGTCTGTGTTTGCCACTTCTCCCTGCCCTGTGTCACCCCCCTGTGTCACCCCAGGGGCTGGGGCCTCCCCACCTCCCCTTCCTGAGCCTCCCCCTGGCAGGGCTGGATCCTCTGGGATTTTATTTGCATCCATGGAAATGACTGCTGGGAGATGCTGTGTCCCAGATTTCACCTGCCAGGGAGTTCATGAAATATCCAGCTCCAAATGANCTTTGACCAATTTCTGGCCTAAACCCTCTCCCTGCAAACAGCAGGTGCATGATAAGAGGGAAAACCCTTCTCTGGTGAGCAGCTGTGGCCCCTGAGGAAGGATTCTCACCTGCCCGAGCAGGAGAGCCCTTCCCTCTGGATTCCCAGCCCCTGGCACTCAGGAACTGTTCAAAATGCCTCTCTTACAGCCCAGATCCATCAGCAGGGCTTTGCTCTCTGCAGCCCAGTGCTGTGATGGATCTCCCAACTCCATTGCTCAGAAACCCATCCATATTCCCCGAGCAGCTCCTGCTAAGATAATACCTCAGTTATGTGCCCATCCATCCCAATGAACTCCAGGGCTCACAGATCTATTGGAATCTTTCCAAGGGATGTGCTGGGGAGATAAATGACAGCTTTCCAGTCTGGAGCATGGATTCCCAGAGGGAAGGGATGGGCTCGTGGGTGGGGCAGGGAAATGCATCAGGGAGATGGATATGAAAAATCAAAATGACCAGGGGTGAGCTGGGAGGAACCAAAAAAATCTGTTTTGACCACATAACCCTGTGTTGCTGCTGCTGGAGGAGCAGGAGCTGAGGAACAGAACCCAATAAAAAAAATAATAATAAAAATAAATAAAAATCCCCTGATTGAGCAGGGGAGTTTTGTGTCCATGGGGGATGTGGTATTCACGTGCCCTTTGAACAGAGAGAAACTTGACTTTGAGAAATTTCTCCTAAGAAAAACAGAGAAAAGAACAATCAAAACAATTCTTATCTCTGTTCTCTACTCCTGTGTTTATACCCTTGTAGAATGTGGTATAGAGATTGTTTACCCAAAGTGANAATAATAATAAAAATAAATAAAAATCCCCTGATTGAGCAGGGGAGTTTTGTGTCCATGGGGGATGTGGTATTCACGTGCCATTTGAACAGAGAGAAATATCCAGTCCAGGGTGAGGACTGGGAAGTGCATCTTCCAAAGCTGCTAAATTCCACGTCATTTAAGCTCCAATCTAAAGCCATGATGTGATGTACTCTGAGACATTTTTATTTTCAGCTCTGGCTCTATTCAGGTACATTTTATTTCCAGCTTTGGTCCTTCACACCTATCACTGCTTTAAATCCCAGTCACTTCAGAGTAACTTTTTAATGGGAAAATCAATTTTCTCGGAGGGAAATTTCATTATCAGAGGGCTCGTTCAGAGGGTGCCTGATGGGAAAAGGCTGAGGGTGGGGATGAGGGAGGTGCAGCTCATCACTGAACCTTTCCCCAGGTTCTTTGCCCCCTGAGGAGATGCTCAGCACAATAAATAATGACCAGCACCTCACGGGGAATTTTGGGCACCAAATTAAAATGAGAAGGACAAAATGTGCTCCAGGAACCCAGAGAAGCCACTGGGAAGCCAAGTGCAATAAATTTCCACTTCCTATCCCAAAAGCTTCCCTGTCTCCTGCCATGCCAGCTGCTCCAAGGCACCATTGCCATGATTTACGTGGTTTTGATTTTTACTGACACTTGTGCAGAGCTCCTTGCTGCAAGAAAGAAGATAATAAAAAATTACTGCCACTTTTATCAAAGGTTTAATGGAAAACCTCAGTTGTGACTCCTGGCTGCCCAAAAGAGCCCAGCTGAGGCTTCTCAGGGCTTTATTTGTTTGAAGTTTGAGGTTCACCATCAGCTCCTGGTGGGCTCCTTCAGCTCTTTCTAGGCTCAAGGCAAGGTTAAAAAAATTCCTCTTGCCTTTGAATCTCAGCCTTGCCTTGCAGGAGACAAGTGGGCAAAGACAAAGGTTGTGATCTCCTGATTTTGGTTCACTTAAAAAACAATTAAATTGCAGTTTATGCCATGGGCATAAAGCTGAGTCAGTTGGCAGCAAATGGAGGGACAATAAATGAAAAATTCAGAATTATCCAGGGTGGGAATCTGCCAAGGAGCAGGAGCAGACCATGGAGAAAGGAAAATGCTGGTCCCAAGGGGATCCTGGCTGCTTTCCAGGGAAGCAAAGGCCCCCACCCCCCCTTTGAGGTGACCTTGCCAAAGTCTTTTGTGCAGAGCNTCCCCAAAAAATCGAGCTGCCAGGAGAACTGGGCACCCCCAGTTTGTGTGTGTGTGGATTCAGTGCTGGCACCTCCAGTTCCCCCAGTTTGTGTGTGGTCAGTGCTGGCACCCCCAGTTTGTAGGTGGAGGTCAGAGCTGCCAGGATAACTGGATACCCCCAGTTTGTGTGGATTCAGTGCTGACACCCCCAGTTTGTGTGGGTTCAGTGCTGCAGCTCCCTGCACAGCATTCAGCCCCTCTCACTTTTCATTCCCAGGCATCCAAATTCAAAGCAGCAGCACGAGCAAAGCTCCAGGCAGGGAATGTTGCTCCTAATCCTGCTGCAAAGCAGGGATTTCTTTTTTTTTTGCTGCTGGTATCACTTCTGCTCCTGTGAGCTGGTTCCACTTTTCTGGAAGTTGGCACTGTTCAGCCAAGTGCTCAGCGTTGGCAAGGCCAGCTCTCCTCAGCCCCTTAGGAATGACAAATGTGAGTGCAGGGGTCAAGGCAGGCATCTGTCAGCACGGGCTGCCAGCAAACATGTGTTGGCATCCCCAGCAGAAACCCCCAGAGCTCCACCAGGGCACCCCAGAGCTCACTTTGTCTCCCTCCCACCAGGGCTCCAGCCTGATCCAGTCCCTGAAGGCACAGGATGGGCTCTGTTGGAAATTCACTGAGTTTTGTGAACACTTTTTGTTCACAAAATTCACTTTTTGTTCACAAAGTTTTGCCTTTTTCACACAAAACCATGAATAAATCACTATCAGATTCCAGATAGTTAAGACTGAACCCTTTGCCAATGCAGAGCTCAGTGATTTTAAAGTAACTGCTGAGTCCAGTAATAAATTTTAGAGGGAGAAGTCGCTGACCTTTGGAACAAAATTCAACTCCTACATCTGTTAAATTCCTTTCCAAGGTTTCCTTTGCCTAAAAAGTCTGCAGAATGGAAAAGTTTTATTCAGAGAAGGGTTCTGTTCAGCAGAGCAAGTGATGGAGCTGATGAGCAGCTGCCCCTCCTGCAGACAGAGATTGGTGTGCAGGAAGCAGCTCTGGAAATAAACAAGGAGAAATAAGGAGAAAAAAGGAGAAACAAGGAGAAATAAGGAGACATTTATCCAGAAGTCCTTCAAAATAGGAGCAGCTTCTCCTTGTGTTGTTCCAGGCTGCAGGCACACTGCTGACCCGTGCAGGCCAGCTCATAAAAATAAACTTGTGGTCTGAAAAAGTGCCAGATCTCCCTCCCAGTCTGCCCCAGCAGAGACCTTGGCTGTTGTGCTTGCAGACACATCCATACATCACTGGCTGTGCTTTCATTAGGGCTGCAGGGCCTCGTTATCAGTCCCTCATTTAGTGCAATTTGCAGAAAAACACCAGGTTGAGGCTACGAGCAAGAGAAGAACTTTTTTTTTTCCCCTCCCTGTGTTCTTTTCATTGGTGACTTTCCAATCAGAGCTCCCAGTCTGAGTGCCTGCTCATCTGGAACACATCAGGCTGCTGAGGAGCTCGGCCCCACTGGGGAAAAGCTTCCCAGAAAGGCTCTGCTGGAGTCACTCATTGATGGAAATCCCTCCAAAAGGTCCTCCTGGCTCAGCCCCATCCCCTGAAGCTGCACTCATCCCACACCACCCTAGATATGGGATTAGGGAGCCAGGAAACAAGGAATTCCTTTCCCTTTCTTTCATGGGCTCAGCCTGAGCTCTTCATACCAAGCTTAGCTTTTATTTTTCTTAGGGGAGCTCAGATCCTTTGGAAAGGGCCTACCTGTGATGCAAAGAATAATTTTATATTTGTGCTGGAGGGCAGAGGAAAAGAAAGAAAACCTAACATAAATTAGGTTTATTAAGGTTCCTGCTCCTTACAGCATTTACAGGAGATCATTTACAGTTGGCCAGGACAGAATTCTGGGGTCTAAAGAATAAAGGGCAGCTTTAGGATGCATTAATGCACCTTGCAAAGCACTTAGGAAAGGCTGGTGCCTCTGATGGAGTCAGGTATTGATCCAGAACTGACACACAACAGCCTCATTGGCCTTGCATCAGGGGGCAGCTGTTCAGTTTTGGTTGTGAGCCCTCCCTTTCAGCCAGTTTAGGATTTGTCTGCTCCTAGCAAAATCACTGGGAAAAAAAGAAAAAAAAGCACAGCCTGACTAAGCAAATGTTCTCCCTGCTGTGATGGCAGCATCCACAACAAATTCGGGGGGAAAAAATACAATAATCACAAGCAAAGCAAACTCCAGGGTCCCTGCAAAAGCTGTTTTCTAATAAAACATCATCCCCTCAGGAAATTAATTTGTATGCTTAATTGGTTCAGAGAAATAATCTTCAGCACCATCCCTTAAGGACTTTGCCTTAATCTTCCTTTATTATCCCGTGCTTGCTGCTAGGATCTGGAACAGTTCCTGCTGAATTCTGGGATCAATGTGTAGCAGCATTCCCATTTCTTCAGGATCAAACTGGCCCTGACCAACCTGTGGGATCGTTCTGCAGTTTGTCCTTTGGAGGGGAAGGAGGAATCCTTCATTTCTGGCCGTGCTCCATCCCCTGCAGGAGCTGGCGCTGGCTCAGCCCTGCCTGCAGAGCCAGCCCAGGTCTGTCAGAGCCTGGTTCCAGCTGGAGCAGTTCCAAGCTCCTGTGCCCTTTTTCCCACGTGCCAGGATACGTCAGGCTGCTGATGGGATCATCCCAGCCAGAGCTCACAGGGAATTCCAGGCTGGCACCAGCAGGGATCCTTTGCTTTGCTGGATTTGCCTCCATTTCTTTGCTCAGAGGTCAGAACCCTCCTAAAAGTGGCTGCAGCCCCCCCAGCTGGGCTGCCCCTGTGGATAAACCCACCCTGGTGAAATTCCAGAGCTCCAGTTCAGCTGGATAAACCCACCCTGGTGAAATGGTGAAATTCCAGAGCTCCAGATTGGCTGGATAAACCCACCCTGCTAAAATGGTGAAATTCCAGAGCTCCAGTTTGGCTCAGTGAACCCATCCTGATGAAATTCCAGAGCTCCAGTTTGGCTGGATAAACCCATCCTGATGAAATTCTAGAGCTCCAGATTGGCTCAATGAACCCATCCTGGTGAAATTCCAGAGCTCCAGTTTGGCTGGGAGCTGTCCCAGGGAGCAGCAGGTATCACATCATTCCTGAGGAGTCAATCCCTTCCTTGCTTGGGATTCTGGAACTTAGATCCTGCCAGAGGAGCTGAGTTCTGGCTTCTCCCAGCTCTTACAGGATGGGTTTTACTTCAGGAATTGCTGAAAATGATGGAACAAAAGCAGATTTTGGTGCAAACTCCACCCCTCCTCCTCAGATCCTGGGGTTCTTATTTAGGCTCAGTTTTGTCTCATTCCCTTCTCCAGAACACAACCCCACTGCACCTCAATCAGAACAGCAGTCTGGCTTTTATTAAGTTGTACAAAAGCAAGAAGCTTTTATTTGTTCACATTTTTTAGAGGATTGTTCATAGCCCACACAGCATCTGTTTGAGAGTGAGATGAAGTCACAGAATTTCCCTTTATCGCCGGGAAATTGGGTGATGCTCACGAGGAATAAAAAGTGACTGAAAAAATTGAGAAAAGTGACTGAAAAAATTGAGAAAAGTGACTGAAAAAAGCTGCTCCTTGGATTTCTGCTCTGCTGGAATGCCAGCAAGGGCTGCTGAGTTCGAGGGAATCATTTGTGACAGGAAACACCAGCTCTGACAGACCTGGAGTGCAGGTTCCTGCAGTTCCTCACGTGCTTACATCAGATTTCAGCTCCTCCAAAAGAAAAGGTGGAAAAGGGAGGAGAGAAACCAAAGTTGGTTCCAGCTCCTCCAAAAGAAAAGGTGGAAAAGGGAGGAGAGAAACCAAAGCTGATTCCAGCTCCCAGGATCTGGGAGAGAATCCCAGAGCATGCAGGACACGTTTCATCTGCACTACAGCTGGCCTCTTCCTCCTATTTATAGGTCAAGAAAATAACATTTTGGAATCCAGGAGTTGAGGCAGTTGCCAGGGGAAACTCGATATTCTAGAGGGAAAATTGTTCTTACATTTGCAAAACTTGGGGGTTTCTGTAACAACTAAATGTAAACCAAATGTGACATAAGGAGGAGGAGGAGGAGGAGAGAGTGGGTGGAAAAACAGGAGGATGAAGTAGAAAGTCAGCTCAGGGTTTGGTGTGGAGTCCTGGAGTGAGTTTTGTCCCTTCCCATGAGGAATTCAGCACCCTGAGCTCTCAGAACTCGCTGGGAGCTCTGTGCTGAGGGCTCCAGGGCAGGGACTCTGCTGGTCTGCTTTTGTGTGGCACAGGAATGATAAAACCAAGGCTGAGACAAGGGGTATTTCAGGTCAAAGTTCTCCAGCTGGGCCGAGTTTCTGAACACCCAGAGCTCATTTGCAGCCAGCTCTGCAGGCAGACGTGAGCTCAGGCTGCTGCTGCTGCTGCTGCAGAGCCTGCACAAACTGAGCAGCCAAATTCAGGGGTGCAGAGCTCACCCCACCATCCCTCGTGGGCAGGTCTGGTCCTGCAACCCAGCTCAGGAAATGCTGGCACTGCTCTTTATAACATCACTGCTTTGGGTTGTGGGGTTTTTTTAATTTCCAAAGAGAAGAAAATGGATTTTTTACAAAGAACTGATGAGAACCAGACAATGCTCGTGCACCCACACACAGCACACAGGCCCTGAGCTGCTCTGGACAGGGAGAGGAATGGAAAATCCATCTGAAGACACAACAGCTGGCTCCTCTTTGCAGGTGTGTGCCAAACCCAGGGCCAGCACCAGCAAGGCAGGAGCGATGCCTTCAGCGGCCACCCAGGAGCTCCAAAGGCTGCCCCAGCCCTGCCTGGCTCCCTTCTAAGGAGCAGCAGCAGCCCAGGTGTGGCTCTGCAGGACCAAAACCTGGCCAGAGCTGTTCCTGTGGCCTAGAGCTGTTCTGTTCCTGTGGCCCAGAGCTGTTCCTGTGGCTCAGAGCTGTTCTGTTCTCATGGCCCAGAGCTGTTCCTGTGGCCAGAGCTGTTCTCATGGCCCAGAGCTGTTCCCGTGGCCCAGAGCTGTTCTCATGGCTCAGAGCTGTTCTCATGGCTCAGAGCTGTTCTCATGGCCCAGAGCTGTTCTGTTCCTGTAGCCCAGAGCTGTTCCTGTGGCCCAGAGCTGTTCCTGTGGCTCAGAGCTGTTCCTGTAGCCCAGAGCTGTTCCCGTGGCCCAGAGCTGTTCTCATGGCCCAGAGCTGTTCCCGTGGCTCAGAGCCCAGGGCTGGCACAGCCTCTGCCCCAGGCAGGACAGCATTTTCCATTCTGTCCCACATCTCCATTGATCTCTCCCAGCTCTGGGGTTGTTGCTGGCTGCAGGGGGATTGATCAGGAGCATGAGGATGGGCACGGGTCAGGTGGTGCCATGCCCTGCTCTGCCCCAGCCCTGCTCACGTGGACTGGGAGCTGTGCCCTAGTGGAGCCCAGGCTGGGCTGGCACTGTGACCTCCCTGGCAAGGGGACAGTCCCCAGAGGCTCAGCTCTGACAGCTGAGCAGTGTTTGGGTGGTGCCTGGGGTTTTTAGCTGGTGTAACTCTGAGCTCTGTGCAGAATGCTGGTTACCTCTCTTCACTTTTTGGTCAGAATTAACAATCCTGGGCCTGGGAACAGGGTCATCATCACAGCCCAGGAAGGATAAACAAAAGTGAATCAGAGGGAGAAGCAAACAGGGCAATGTGACTTCATTACCTGAAGCTGTAATTGGACAATTAACCCCTGATATGCAAATAGACCTAATTAAAACTGCCCAAAAATATCGTGGCTGCTGCCCATCATGGGCAGACGTTAATTCTGGCAGGTTTGTGGGGACACAGCATCCCAGGAGCTGCTGCTGCACCCTCAGCTGCTCCTCTGACATGGGACATGTTGAGGTTTTCCCCATTTCACTCTCAATAAACGCTTCCCTGCCTGCTGGAATTGATGTGTTGTAGGAATTGGTGTCAATTCTGACAACATTCCCATACTCACCACGGGGATGAAGTGCCTTCAGTGTCAAAACATCCTGTTGTGATGTTTGCAGAGCACTTGGAGGGGCTCCTTTCAGGAGGTTGTCTCAAAATGGGATTTGTTTTCTCAACATTGCACTCATCTGAAAGATTTTGACAGTCTGGAGATTGTTGTGGTGGATTTTGGAAACTTTTTCACTCCCTCCATGCACAAAAATGTGAAGGTTTTAATTGCTGCCTTTCTAAAGAAAGGAAAAATCAGCCTCCCCCACCTCCTTCCCCTCCCATCTGAAGGTAAAGCTGCATAAAAAAACATTTCTTGCTTAAAATTTGTTTGCTGTCCTCTCCCACTAATGATGTGTTCCTCCCCTTGTCTCACACCATTTATGTGAACAAATTAATCTCTGGAGCTCCCAAGGTGCTAAAAAAAGAGAAATATTTGACAGCTGGGAAGCCAAGAGATTAAGGGGGAGATTTTGGTACCTAAAGCCAGGTAAGGATGGGATGTTGTTTGTAAGGCACCAAGGTCACAAAGATTGCATCTCCAGGCATCAAAAGAGCTCTGAAATCTGCCTGTGACTCGCACAAAAATTCAGAATAAGGCTGAAAGCAGATCTGTCAAAAAATCTTTAGAGGTGGATCCACCTCTGCTTGTGGCAGCTGCATAAAATATTTCCCCCATGGAGTCAGGAGAGCAAGGAACAAAGCCTGGGATGTCTGGAGTCCCTTCCACAGGGCTTCAATCCCCCAGGGACTCAGCACACGCTGTCAGAGGCGTTAGAGGACACTGATAAATATTTGCAATAGAAAATCACAGCTTGAACCCTTGGCTTGCTCCATCAGCTGAGCTCAAACCACCCAATGTTCAGGAGAATCTCCTCTGAGCCCCATTCTGGAGGCCAGCAGCCTGGATTGCCAGGGTGATCCACACGGGGTCGTGCTGAGATATCCCAGCTTGCCAAGCAGGAT
>VXBC01001436.1:0-30977 GCA_013399945.1 Ploceus nigricollis | reverse complement strand
AGAACTGTTATTCCTGCTCCCATATCTTTGCCCGAGAGCCCCCCTTAATTCCCAATTTATAACAATTTGGAGGGAGGGGGTTCACATTTTCCATTTCAGGGGAGGCTCCTGCCTTCCTCAGCAGACACCTGCCTTTCCAAACCGAGACATGAGGTGACAGCTCTGAAGCAGGGGACATTAATTTGTCCCCAAGCAGCCCCAGTGACACAGCCTGTGCCCAAGGTCAGCTCTCACTGCCCAGAGCCCAGCCCTGACTGTGCAGCTGCCCCAGACAAATCTGGAGGGAGAGAACACTTTTATGCAGGGCACACTAAAAACTTGCTGGAGAAGGAGACTGTGAAACAATAGCTAAAAATAAACAAAAAAACCCCATAAAGTTTCAGTGGTTTTGATCCACCAGCAAATTTAAAAAACGATCGACTGCTTGTAGCACCAAGAAATTAATGCAGGGTTTTAAGTAAGAAATACAGGCTGGGTGATCCTGCCCCATAAACATTTCTCTTGGGCACAGGGAGACCATTAATCCTCGTGATTCTCCAGGCCACAGGACAGCCAGGTGATCGTTGGAGTGGTGTATGATGGAATCTGATGTGGGGGGATAATTCCTGCCATCGATCGGGGCAGCCTCCGGGGATGATTTATGGCCAGCCCCGGGACAGGAGCTGCACTGGTGCAAGGGCCAGTTAAGTTTATGTTCCTTGTGATGTTCAGAGTTAATAGATTGGGAATTATAGGCCGTGGAGTTGTTCCCACTGAGGCGACTTTACCTCGAGAGCCTGAGCAGAGGAGGTGGCACAGCTGGCAAAGATGTTTATGCTTTTGACCCAATCCTTAAATATTATATTTTAAATATGCTATTTTAAATATTATATTTTAAATATTATATATTAAATCTATTTTGTCCCAATCCTTAAATATTAATCCTTACATATTTTGACCCAATCCTTAAATATTCTATTTAAAATATTATATTTAAAATATTATATATTAAATATATTTTGTCCCAGGTCACGCTTTCTGGCTGTAAATGAGGATTTCCCTCTTTCAAGGGTCTCGTTTCAATGTGTCTCACTTCCCTCTTTTTTCCTGGAAGAGAAATTTTCACTGGAAGCCGCTGCTGGAAAACCCAGCAGACTGAGGACTTGCACAAATGTCATTTATTTCCCTTTATGCAGAAAACAACAGAACTGCTGTGGGGAGCTGGGTCCCATTACTCAGCTCTCTGCGTGGCGTTGGACTTGATTTAAGTGGCAGAACCCTTAATTAGGGCTCTGAACAGGCCCCTAATGGAGCAGCTGGGGGAGAAACATTTGTCTGATCAAAGCAAACAGAATTGGATTCCTTTCCCTGAGGGAGCAGGGAGGGAAGCGGGGATGACAGAGTGAAGACACCGAGTCCAGCAGGACACAGCTGGACTTTTCCTCTGGTGACCCCTCTGTCTTTGAAAACATCTGCCTTGGAAGCTCCAGATGCAGATGAGCAGCTGCAAGGGGGGTCTGGAGAAGAAATGGAAAAGCTGCATCCAACCTGGGCTCCTGGTCCCCAGAAGAGCAAATAAAAAAGGGTTGTTTCAGAGAAAAAAAAAGCTGTGAAAGAACTCAGAGGGAAATCTTAGGAATAACATTATCCTGGATGCTGGTCATTCACAGAGGCCAAATTCTGCAATGTTCAAAGCTTCTGCTTGAAAAGGCTTTTAGAAAATGGATATTTTAATACAACCTGTGAAGCTTTAGTGTTGACTGTGCATAATAAAACATTCCAGAGGGTCTGCAGTTCCCTTCCATGCAGAGGAAAAATGCTCCCTTGCAGCAGTACTGAGGAGCACAACGTGCAGGTCATGGAAGGCTTTGGATGCTGAACACCTCTGTGTGGGATGGAGATGAAGTTTATGTGAAAAAAATTGTTTTATGGGGAAATTGTGTGCTGGGCCCAGCCCCAGTGACTGGGACAGGGAAAATCACCAGCTGAGGGCAATGGGAGCATTTATTGATTATTTTCCAGGAGGTATCATGGTGACCATCCCCCAGAAATCAGTGTCCTCTACTCCTGGTGGAATTTTATTCCCTGCAGCCAAACTGTTTGTGCTTCAGCTGTGGGGTGTGTGGAGGGATAATCCCAGGGCTGAAAGCATCTCAATGTCTGGCTCTAGAGCTGCTGAAAATTTGGGGTTTTTTAGCCCCAAAGAGCCTTTGAGACACCAGGGATGGGGGAAACACAGGTTTGGTGTAAACTGGCAGTGTGAGCAATGCCAGGAGGAACTGGGAGCACTGGGCAGCTGCCAGAGCTGTGGCATCACTGGAATTAGTGGGAAAAGGCCTGGTTGTCTTCCTAAAAGTTTAGTATGAAGCTGTTGTGGGCAGGGCGAGCTGAGGAGAGCAGCGTGGCTGCCTGACTGTCCCCAGGAGCCCAGGTAACAATGTCAACAGCCCTGTTTACTTTGCAAGTGCCTGTACACAGCAAATTAAAATCAAATATTGGTTCTGCAGCAAGGACTCTGAAGGGGAGAGGGGGTTTTTGCTTGATAAATAGCTGGGTTGTGTGGGGATTCATCTCAGGCTCCACACAAACAAACCCAAACTCAATATTTGCCCATCTGGGGTGGGCTGACCCTGGCTGGGGGAGATCCCTCCTCATGGGCAAAACAGGTTCCACTTGGGGAAAATTAATTTCATTTATGACCAATCCCATCAGACTAAATGAAACCTCATCCTAAAACACCTTCCCTCCCTTCCAAGCTCAGTTTTACTCCCATTTTTCTGAACCTCCTGTCCCCCAGCAGCCTGGGGGACAGAGAATGGGGTTGGGCTCAGTTTTTCAAACTGTTCTTCTTTAAGAATCCCTGTTTTCATTTTTCTCTAAATGAATAAAAAAACCCAACCCAACAAATACCCAGAAAAACGGAAAATCTGCAAGGAAACAGGCTGGAATTGAAGGGCAAGATCTTGGAAAGGGAATCTGCTGCCCTAAAAGTGAATTCCTGCTTTTCCCTTCCCAAAGATCCCACCCGTGGGGCTCCCTCCTCCCACTCCTCACCCCCCTGCACACGGACACACAAACACAACAGCTCCTTTTTCAGCTGCCTTTGGAACACAAACGATGCCAATTAGCCAACGTTTCACGGGGAAAACAGAAAGTCAAAATATTCCTGCAGATCCACATATGGCCAGATCCTTGCTTGGTGTCAACGCTCGCAGCTCTGCTGATTTTTTTGGAGCTGGGCCACACTTTCCTCCTGCTCTGGCTCAGTGGAGCTGAGCTGATTTTGGCTTTTCTAAGATATAGATCTGGGCCATTGTTACAAATGACTGAAAGAATCTGGAGTGGGGATGTTATTGTGGTGAGCAGCCCCGTGCTGGAGCATCCCCCGTTCCCCCAGCCCCGTGGAGCAGAGGGAGCAGGGCCGGCTCACAATGACTCTGGGACCAATAATGCTCATTTTCAGACTGAATTTAACATATGCCTGAAAGTTGCCCGCTTGCCCCCAGCCAGAAAATTGCAGTTGGCAGCTCTGGTTCCTGGCAGGGCTGGATTCAGAGTGGACTCTGTGTGCAGATCCAAATGGGAGGCCTGGAACGGGAGCTGTTCCCAAATATTTGGTGTTTCCTCACAACAGAGGTCAGGGAGGTGTGGAGGGAGGAAATTCTGCTCTGTATTTACTGGGAAATGAGAAATCACCCCCCAAATTGTGGATAAAAATAGGAGTTTAACGGAAGATTTAATCCATGGAAGCTGAGATTTGAATGCAGCAAACTTTAAAACCCCCCATGTCAATTAAAATATAAAATAAAATATCTTTCCTTAAAAAGAACTCTCTCAAGGCAGCACAAATTACACAGAGCTTGTGCTGGACCATGAAGTGGAAGTTTTCCTGCCTGCTTTGTCAATTGGAGGAATAAATGGAGTTGAACACTAACAGAGCTCTCCAAAGGGCATTTTAGAACCAGGAGGGGAGGGGAAATGGAACAGAAAGCCACAAACAGGAGGATAAACAGGAAAAATGCCAGTGAAGCCTGAGCAGCCACACGGTGATAGGGGATCCTTGGGAAAAAAAAAACCCCAAATATTTAAAATGAGAATGCTGGTGACCTGTTTCTAGAAATTTCTCCATGAGAAAATTCATATTCTCTCATGAGCTGAGTGAGCCCCTTGTACTATCCTGGAACCACAAATTCAAGGGGAATTATAAGTTCTGCATGGTGAATTTTGCTCTCTCTCAGGAGGTCCCTTGGATGTGTGATGGCTTTCAAATTTTGAAATAAATGTGCCCTTTGGAAATCAAAAATTACTCTCTGTCTGTAGAGTTAATCATGAGATATCTCTCATAATTAATCAACTTTTTATTTTATCCTTGTGTAGAGGCACAATCTGAAAACTGCTTGGGGAAAATCAGAGTTGCATGAGGGAGAAAGGAGTAAATCAGTAAATCCATGTGGATCCCTGAGTGCAGGGAATCCAGGCATAACTTCTGTCAATGCATGAATGCACCGTTTGTAATGGGAAATAAAACCCCTTGTAAAAAAAAAAAATGAATGTACAAAGCATTGGAAACTCAGGTTTTTGTCAAGTCCCACTCTGCCGTTATTTGGAAAGCCCAAAATGAGGTTGCACACAATGTGTCGTTTATTGGGACAATTTTTCCTGATGGTGCAGTTTGGAAAGAGGGAAAATAATGTGGGAATGAGAGGTAGAGGCAGCTTGGAGAGGGAAAAATGAGACAAACACCCTTTTCTCTTCACCCCTCTGCTCAACAGGGCAGTGCAACTCCTCTTTTTGCCCAAAACCTGGCCCTGCACATTAAAATTAAAATCTGCCAAAAGTCTGTGCTATAATTTCATGACCCAGGTGGGGCAGAAAATTGAGTTATTTTTGCTCTAAAAGCCTCTGCCCAACTCTTTGTGTGGGCACAGGCACGAGAGAGGCTCTGCCTGCAGCTCTGCATATGCAGATTTATTATTATTAATTATTTATAGGTCACCAGGAGTGTGCATGGAGCGTCAGGCACACAAAACACAGGCTGGCACCTCCTGTGATTGTTTCCCATCCAAGTCTTTAAGCAGGAAATTTGGAAACCCAGCATTTTAAGGATGAATGTGCTGATCCAATAGGAATAACTTGTTTTCCCATTGAAATTGGCACAGACTGGCAGGGAGCAGCTTTCAGGAGGGAGGAGTCCACCAGAGTTTTCATTACAGGAAAGCTTTTTTGTCATTCTGTGCCCTTTGTCCTGCTCATGAATGGTTTATTTATGCTACCAAAGGTGTTGAGATGCCAAAGGCAGAGCTGGATTCCTGCAGAGCCACGTCCCAAGGGTGCAGAACATTTACCCTGTATTTCAGTTCCTGCTGGATTGAGTTCCCCAGGTGTCCCTGAGTGTCCTGGTCCAGCTGTGCCACACTTTGGGTGCAATCTGAACCAGGGATTTGCAGGTGAAGAGGTGGAAGAACCTTGGTTAAAACCACAGGATTCCCAGGGGGACATTCCTGCTGGGAATGCAACAGGAATTACACAAACCACCAGCCTGGCCACTTGGAGCCTCTTCAGACAGCTCCTGCTGCAAACCTTGCTTTTATTCCCTTAAAACTCTGCCTGGAAGTCTGAGACAGGGGCTGGAAATGGGTGGATGCAGCCCCTGGTGCTGCTGGAGGTGCTCAGAGCTCGGGCAGAGCAGCCTGGAAAAGCTCCAGGACAGAGGGAAAAGAGAGAAATGGGCACTGATGGATTTGTTCCAGCAGTGTTTTGGGGATGCTTCAGCAGCACAGCACCAGAGGAAGCTCAAGGAGATTCCAGCCCCAGAGCTGGGAGAAAAGGGATTTCCAGAGCATCCCTGGCAATTCCTGCCTTGAGACAAGAGGAACAAACAGGGGCCAAAAACCCTGAGTGGTGACACTGGTGCTGCTTCAGTGTCCCCAGCTCTGCTCCTGGGCTGCTGCAGCTGCTCCCTGGGGTCAGAAAGGCATCAAAAGAGTGGCCTTCATCACTGATGCTGCTTAATTGGCCCTGCTCTATCCCTGGGGCTGGAAATAAATATTTTTCCGTGCTTGGTGAGGCTAAACATAGCATTGTGCTCCATTCCCAGCTGATTCCATTTCCATTTCCCCTTCAGCACTGCTCTGCTCTCTCATCTGCCTGTGAACACCCAGCCCTTCAGATGGCTGTGGTGGAGAAGTCTCCTGGTGTTGGAAGGACCTTCCTTCCTTTCCTTCCTTTCCTCCCTCCCTCTGGCTCCATTTCCCAGGGGATCACAGCAGTGCTCCAGGGCAAGCTCTGGACAAGTGGATTAGTCTGGGTGACAGAGGAAGGTGTTGGTGACATCCAGTGCATGGCATGTGTGAGAAAAATCTGAATATTGAACAGCCTATTGAATAGTTTTCTTCTCTTCTCTTCTCTTCTCTTCTCTTCTCTTCTCTTCTCTTCTCTTCTCTTCTCTTCTCTTCTCTTCTCTTCTCTTCTCTTCTCCCTTTCCCTAACACCCATTCAGAGCCCAGACCTCATTAGGAGATAATTCAATTAGCTAAGATCAGCTCTGGGAGCTCATAAACTGCTGCAGGAAGAGCCAGCTGAGGGGCAGCCCCTCCTGAGGGAATGAATTGAGGCAAATGTCCCTCTGTGTCCCCAGAGTGCCATCCAGGCTGGCAGCCCTTCCTGGGCCAGGTGTCCCTGTGCCACCCCCACAGCCCAGAGCTGCCCTTGTCCTGCACCCACCCGGCTGCTTTGTTCTCCTGGAAGCACATTTTATTTATGGAGGGGGTTAAAAGACACTGAATCCCTGCAGGGGCTCAGCTCCAGCTCCAGCAGAGGGGGAGAAGAGGAATTTCCATCTGCTACCAGTGGATGCAGGAGAGGCCAAAAGAGGGCTGCCTTTGAAACCTTTGTGAAGCTGGGGCTTGGTTTTACAAAATAAAAGCCAAGGCTGCGTCGGTTCCAGGGCAGCACAGGAGTGAGGGGAGGTTACAGCAGCATTTATGCCTTTGACCTGCATTTCCATCTCTCCCTCTGCAGAATTCATCTGAGGGCTGCAGTGGCTGGAAGGGGAATCAGGAACCTTCCCAGAAATACCAAACACCCTGGCTGGGAAAGAGCAGAGCACGAAATGCAGGAGCACTGCTGAGCCTTCCTGCCCCCAGCATGAAACACAAATCACTTTTATTCCCCTTTTATTCCCCTGAGAGGACGTGGCTGTCCCTGGATCCCTGAAGTGACCAAGGCCAGGCTGGACAGGGCTTGGAGCAGCCTGGGAGGGGAAGGGACTGGAGCTCCCTGTGTGAGGAGAGGCTGAGGGGGCTGAGCCTGAACAGAGAAGGCTCAGGGGGTGCTGAGTGAGGGTTTCTTGCTGCTCCCAGTGTGGGGATTTCCTCCAGCCTTGGCTTCACCCCCACACCAGGGTGCTTGCACACATTCTCACAAAATCTTGCAGAGATTTCCATGGATTGTGAGAGGCTCTGCAGGTCTGGAGAACGGTGGCACCTGGGCTGGAGCCCTCCCTCTCCACCTGCTCATGGCTTGGCCATTTCCATCCCTCCTCAGCTCTGTTTGCACTGTGACTCCGGGGCCTTTTAAATCACATTTAAACTGGCTCAAACTGCCCAAGGCCAGCCTCCTTCCAGCGGCTCCCTCCAGTGGCTGGCTCCAGGAGCTGTTTTCCTGCTAAACCCGTCATTTTTGGGAAGCCTGTGTTTGTCACTGTGTGATAAACATCAAACCCGGGCACACCTGGGCATTCCCGAGGTGCAGCTTGCCAGGAAACCAAATCCCCGAGGATGAGAGCTCGGGGAAGCAGCCGTGAGTGGAGTCGTTTAACTGAGCCTCTGCGGGCTGAAATGGGAAGGGGAAAATGTTGCAAGACAAGAGGATTTCTCACCAGAAAGCTGAGATGGACACATTAATGGAAATATTAATGGGAAATAATAATGGTGTTTCAACAAGTTGCCACTATCAACTCATCTAAATTTCTTTGTCAGTGTGGATTAAAGTCCCTTAGAACAAGTGAAAGCTGAATGCAAAGGTTATGAAACAGCCCTGGTTTTGCTCTGGGACATTCCCACCTTTTCCCAGCTGCACTTTGGTGTGATGGGATGATTCCTGAGCTGGAAAACAAGGGCCACTGCTGGAACATTCCAGCTGGAAGAAGGATGTCATGATCCACTGGGCTGTTCCTTAGGCACGGGCACAGGAATTGCCAGTGTTGATTCATTTAGCTCAGGCCCAGGCAGGTCAAAATCAATCATGTCAAAAATACATCACCTGCATTCAGTGAGTTTTTTAAAAGGGAATGAGAGGTGCAGGCTGCAGGAATAAATCACAGCAGAACGGGGGCTTGCTTGGAAACAAACCCATCATTTGCTCTGAAAGCATAAATGTGTTGTTTGCTTCGAACATTTCCGCAATATTTAACAGACAGCTTGGCAAGGAGACAAGGCTTGGCTTGGAAAAGCTGTGTCTCGAGCTTAAAAAATGGGATTGAGGATCAGAGCCCCCCCTTTTCCAGACCTACAGCTCCCTCTGAGTGGTTTGAATGACACCTTCACCATGGGCAAGGCTTGAAATTGGGAAAAAGAGGATTTTCCCCTCCAGCACTGACTGGAAATGTTGTTTATGTAAAGATCTCAGCCTGATCCCCAAACCTCCTGCCCCAGGGGTGCATCCCCAGTGTGTCTCACACCAGGATCAGCTTCCAGGCCAGGGGAAATCAGCTCCCAGTGTCTCCTTGGCACGGGAGGCTGCCAGGAATGGAGCCCAAGTGTGATTAGCTGGGAGCACATTCCCAAGCTGACAAAAGCAGTGGATGCAGAGCCCTCCAGCAGCACGGAGCTGTGAGTTATTGTAGCTGCTCGTGCTTGGTCAGAGTAAATCATCCCAGCTGTGCTGACAGCGCTGCAGCTCATCCAACCTGCCCCAGCTGGAAATTCACCCCTTTTCCTCTGCTAAACACAACATTATGGAATTTCCAGGGGGACAGGCAACAGAGACAGGGCTGCAATGAGAAGGATTAGTGTTGTAGGATGAGGCAGAAGTGTTAAAAGTGAAGGGTGAGAGCTGAGACAGGGATTGTAGGGGTGGTCTCACTTCTTCCATCAGCACTTGACACAGATTTGCTTTTATTTGGAGTATTTGAAAGAGGAAGAGAAAGAAGAACAAACACTGAAAGAGCAAACACTTCTTCCAAGAGTTAAACTTGCAGAGCAGCAGCTCACTGGGGAGCTGTGCCCAGCTCAGTGTGAGCCTCCCTGCCAGCTGGAGATTTCCCATGGGCTCAGTCAGGGGCTCTGGGAAGGAGCATTTCCCACCTCAGCATCCCTGAGAGCCCAGGAGGGAGCCCCAGCCAGAGGAGCTCCAGCACTCCCAGATTCACAGGTGGGGATGGCACCAGCAGAGACTGCTCTGCCACGCCAGCCTGGCAGCACCCCCTCCATCTATGGCAGCAGCTCTGTGGCCACAGAGAGCAGGCACAGACTGTCCCAGGCATGAGACACAGGGAGGGCTGTGAGAGAAGCAGAGAAGAGAATAAAAAAAAATGTTTGTGCCCCTGTGGAATGTGTTTGGAGATTGTTCACCCAAGGTGATTGCTGGGTTGGATTCTGGGGAGGGTGTTTGGATTCATGGAGCAGTTGGATCCACAGCTGTGTTGGGGCTCTCTGCAGAGAGACACGGGTTAGTAGTTAGAGAGTCATGGGTTTTGCTAGCTAGCTAGTGAGTGAGAGCTCTTTCATTATATTAGTGTAATGTAAGTATAGTAGAATATACTATAAGATATAATAATAAAGCAATTGATCAGCCTTCTGCAATCATGGAGTCAATGGTAATTATTGCCCAGCTGGGGGCCTGCAGCAACATCCACCCAGTCCAGCTGAGGGAAAACCTGGGAATAAACAGCACCTGCAGTGGCATGAGACAGGTTCGGTCTTACACCTCACCTCCATTCTCACTTCTTCATTCTAAGGGATGTTTCTTTTGCCTCGCTGCTGCCAAGTTTCTGGTTTTGAGCAGCTCTCCCAATTCATCAATGAAAGATGAATCATGGAGCTGAGTCAGCCCAGACCTCAGGCAGCTGATTTCAGGATCAGCCAGGAGCCAAAGCCTGCAAGGAGCAGCTCCAGGAACCCCGTGTTTCCCACGGGAGCAGCCTGGATCCAGAGATCTCACTGGAGATGTTGGACATTGCTTTGGAGTGCAGGGAGCAGATCCCATCCCGAGGGAGCACAGCCCTCACACCTGAGGACAAGCCCTTGCAAAGACCTGTAGGATGTGTGGGAAGTTTCCCAGTGCCTGGTTTGTAGCCAGGAGCTGGGTCCTGGCTTTGTTTTGCAGAAATTGCTGGTGAATCACGTGGAGCTGCTGGCGCTGGGAGGATGAGCTGGCACAGATCCCCCGGGGGATAAAGAGGGGTTTTGTTGTGTGCGAGTGGCTCCTGGTTTCACTGAGCTCTCCAGCCAGCCCAGCAGGAGCAAACGGCCAAGCAATTCCAATTCCAGCTGCATTCTTTCCAAAGCTGGGAAAAGGGGAGAACAGGTGGTTGTGACAGATGCTCAGGGGTTAAAAACCCTCCAGTGCAGAGGATGTAGAGGGGACAACCACGATCCTCACTTGGGGTATCCTTCAGGAAGTTCAGGTAACCTGAATTCTGCCTTGGCTCTGTGTTTGGGAATTATTAGGAGCATTTCTCTCCCACTTTTGGACAGGAAATCAGAAGCACTGAGCTAAAACTGCAGCCTTGGTTATCCCAGCATACAAACCACGAGCTGTGAACCACCAGGCTCAAACCTTTGTCCAGAAGCTCTGAATTCCTCCCCTCCATCCCCAGGGCTGTCACTGGTGATAAAGTGACCAATATGAGGCAGGAACTGAGCAGACAGCAGGGCATGGATGGCATTCCCAGATGGAGCAGAAGCTGAGTGATGAACAGGGAAATGTTCTGGTTGGGGCTGTTCAAGCTGCAGAGTTCAGCCCAGATATTAAAAAGGAACGTGTTGGGTGCTTTAGGCCAGGAAAGAGCTATCAAGAAGATGCTCTGAACACGGTGCCTCATTTATCAAAGGGACAAAAGCACAGGTTACCCTGTCAGGGAGCTCTCCCCTGGGCCCAGGGAATAGGAGCTGCATTAATGTTCTGGACATGGAGCAGGGAAGGCACCAACTCTGCAGCCCCGGTGCAAAAAAAGAGCCCCAGGAGCTGTGGGGAGCTGAGCCATCCCTACCCCTCTCCTGGCTGCAGGTCTCCCTCTCCATCTGTGGAGCAGGAGGGATTTGGATTGCATGTCCTGGTGATCATCCAGCTAGGCAGGCGTGTGGATTTTCACAGGAAGCAAAAGGAGGAGGAAACAGTGATGTTGTTGAGGAGAGCTCAGAGCTGTGGGTTCTGGCAGGTGGGAGGGGTGGCAGAAGGAAGGAGTTCAGGTTTTCACAGCTTGTGGATCTACTGAGGGGTTCCTTCTGTATCCAAAGAGCCCAGACAGCAGCTGGGGAAGGCAACAAACACTGAATAAAACGGGAATCCTGCACCTTCCCTGTGTTCATTAAACTCTCACCCTCTCAATTACGGAGCAGAATCAACCTGGGCAGAGCTGGGAACGTTCTCCTGGCAGATCAGCACCAGGCTCAGCTCTCAGCAAGGACACATAGCCAAATCCACCTCACCCCCATGGGCCAGGACCTTCACATTTCCACCCTGGGGCAAACTCAGGGACCCTTCCTCCTGTTCCACACAGGCACAACCCTCGTGTTTGGTGTTGATTGTCCCAAATGACAGCTGAGATTTCTTCCTACCCAAGATACCACGGGGGGTTAAATCAGACTGTGCTGCCTTTGGGCACCTGGTTATCACTGGACACCTTTCATCTTTCCCCAGGGATGTGTTTCCCATGGATCTGGGGCAGGGAATGCCAGAGCCTGACCTGGGACACTGATGCCATCCCCAGCTGCCTGCCAGGCAGGCACCAAAGCCAGCAGAGAAGGATATTTGCTTTAATGCTGCCCTTAAGGAATCTTTTAGGCAGCTTTGCAATTTTAAAAGGTTCTCAGTGATGCAAACACCTTCCCCTCTTGCCTGAACCCTCTGCTTGGGCTGCAGCGTGTTCAGAGCCATCTTAGCCTGACCTGCTTTGAAATGTGGGAGGTTTTAAATCCCAAAATACACAGAGAAGAGCCCCAGTAGTGCCTTAATGATGCCTGGTCCCAGGTGGATCCCTGTCCTGAGGCTCAGGCTCCTCTCCCCAAAGCCCTTGCTGTGGGATGGGGTGGCCTGGCTGTTTGGATGCTGCTGCTTGGCTGATGCAAACCAGCACTGCCACACATCATTGTCCTCCCCAGGGAGCAATTTGTGTGGCCCCAGCCTCAGAGCACTGCTTCATGCAGACAGGGAAGGCTTTAACTGGGAGTGAGGGGCACCTGGAGCCACCTGGAGCTGCAGGGAAGGCAAAGACAGCAATGCCTCTGCAAGGTTACTGCACTTCCACTCTGGAAGTTACTTCCACTTCCATTTCTGAAATGTTAGAAGGCAAAAAAAACCCCAAACCAAACGTGGAAAATGTTTGTGTCCTGCCATTTGTCCTCCTCTTCCTCCATCAAGAGACTTTCAGGAACCTACAGGAAGCCCAAAGGATCAATTAATGCACTTCATTATCCCTCAAGGAACAGACCAGGTTTGACTTCTTCCCTCAGAAAGAAGTGGTTCAAAGTCTGCAAGTCTTGGAAGATGTTGCATGAAAACAACTTTGCTGTGCTCTCAAGCTGTTTCAGGCTATCCTGACAGGTTTTTTAGGCACTTTCAAGCTCATGTTCAAGGTGTCTTGTTTGAAATTGCTGTTCTGCAGCTGAGGGAGCTTTCCATGGTGTGTTATGATCCTGGGGGTTGTTTGGCTGTGGGATCCTGGACACAGCAGCCTGACTCTCCTCTGGGGTCTGCAGGTGGCTCCTGCTGCAGGGATCTCCTCCCACCCACTCCTGCTTCCCTTTTCCCACAGATTCCTCTCACAGACAGAATCCTGTCTGCCTTTGAGCCTGAGCTGATTGCAGGCTTCACCCTTCTCACCTTCTCTATCCTCTCCTCTTCCCTTCATTTCTTTGGTGATACCCGGACAATGAGAGCCCTGAATCCCACATTCCCTCCTTGTTCCCTGCCTCTCCTGTTCCAGAGGTGCTGCCTGGCCCCGTGCCTGTCCCTGGCTGGGCTGGGTGCAATCAGTGCCTGTCACTGTGCTGGCGTTATTAAACATTTCACCTCCCTGAAAGCCCTGACAAGAAGCTCATTTCAAAGGCCTTTCAAACACTCTTTAGCCCAGATAAGGCTTGAAGGGTGAAGAGGCAACAAAAAGCAGCTAATCCACTTAACTGCCAGGGGAAACTTCACCAGCCAAAAGAGCAAGTGGGTTTTTGGGATGACTTCTCGCCAGTCAGATCCTGGGGATTTCCAGCAGCTGCACAATCCTCCCTGCCCGTGTTTTCTGGTAATGAATACTAACGATCCTTCACTTCGATTTTAATTGCCTGCCTATCAAGCTTTGTTAATCTTCCCCATTTTCCTGAATCTTTCATCGTGTCACTTTTTTTTCCCTGTGTTTCTTCTGTGTTGACAAGGCATTTAAACATTTCGCCAAGCAGAAAAGGAAATAAGGGAAGAAAAGAAAGAAAGAATGAGTGAGAGAAAAAGAAATCATCCCCTTTGCATCTGGAATGCTCGTTTTCCAGATTAGAAAATAAGTGGCTGTGGTGGTATCTAATTCAAAGTAATGGGTTAATTAGTGAATATTGAGATCCCCCATCCTTCCAGGAAGACTGGGGGCTGCTTCAAAGTCAGACTGTTCCTAATCCAAACAATCCTTGCAGTTCAGACAGGTTTCCTTCCAGAAGGAAAGCTCACAGCATTTTAGGAGGAATTTCAGCACGGGTTTGATTTGAGTTTTGCTGAATGAGAAAGGTGTTTGGCTGTGGGATTGTTCATTTCTTTGGTGATACCCATGTTTGGACCAGAATCGTTGCTGTGGTACCACGTTCTGCAGATGTTTGTTGTTTTTACCCAAGAAGTAGCCTGGGAAGAGCTGCCCTCCCTGTGGATTTGCCATTCCACCAGGCACATGCTGAAACGTGGCCAGCCCAATTTACTTTCAACTCAATATCAAATGAGTCAGTGCAGGGAGATCCCTCTGAGCTGAGCAAACCTGGCTGTTCCCACACCGTGCTGGCCCCGGCTCTCCCACCCTGGCCTCAGCAGCTGCCGAGTCCATCTGGGAGCTCTCCAGGAGGATTCTCCTGGCCCCAGCCCTGGCTGGGTGTCACTGCTCCAAGTCTCCTGTGCCCTGGGCGCTCTCTCCGTCGAGGAGCTGCTCCCTCCTGCCTCTCTGCCCAGCCAAATGTGCTCAGGCACTGCAAAGCTGCTCTGCCTTGCCAGGGAGCTGCTGATGTGAGCTGATGTGAGCTGTGCCTCAGCAAACGGCAGCAGGGAGGGACCCGGGCCAGGGGAGGAGGAAACAGCGCTTTTTCTTTCAGGGAATAAAAAGATCTCCACGTGCAAATTGTCCAATTACAGAAATCCCGCTCCACGATCTTAAAGTTGAGATCCCATCGTTCCAAACACATTTCTCCCTTCTTAAAACTCCTCCAGTCTCAATTACTGAGCCTCTTTCAGTGCTTTGACACGTTTCTTATTGGCAAAAACTGATGTGAAGTTTTGGGTGTCCCATCCACCTAATGGAGCTTTCCAGAGCATCCTTACCTTGCTTCCTCCTAGAAAAACAACATTATTGTTTAAACCTTCTTTAAAGCTAATGAATTCGATTTTTGTTTGAGGGGAAGGTGGCATGGTGGTCTCAAACCAAGACCCTGTGGGGCCAGCCCAGCCCATGTCCTCTGCCCAAGGAAAAGGGTGAGAATCCTCATTTTGGAGGGATGAGAGATAACAGATGCTGCATGAGGAGTCTGCTCAGAGTGGCTGGAAGTCAGACACTGTTTTTAAACAGGACACTAAACACCTCAAACGTGGGATTGTCTCAGCTCCCTTGCCAAATTTGCCATATTTGGGACTCGCTGTGAGGAGTTCCTTATTTGCATATTGTGTGAAAGCAGCATTTCCATCCACAGCTTAGCTTTGGAATTCCTTCACACTTTGTGCCCTTCAAGAGGAAAGGAACAGAGATTCCTGGGGCTCTCTGCATTGCTGGCCAAGAGACCTGGATTTGGAGCCACACAGAAATTGAGGGTTGCTTTGGAGACAGACACTGAGCAGCAGCAACTGGCAAAAATTAAAGTTACAAATCCTGGTTGCAGCTGCCAAAAAGTCCTTGCAGGGGAAGGATCGAGCAAGGGATGGAGGGGGCAGAAATCCACTGTGGAGGATGGGTGAGCTCTCCCTTCTCCCACCCCCTGCCCTGGAGATTGATTCAGGAATCACTGAGGAAGGGATTGTGCCCCAAAGAGACTCTTGTGCTGCCTCAGTGTTTGCACAGCACTTCCACTCCAACCCCTCAGACCCTGCTGTGTGCTCCTTCCCTGCACAGATCCCACAGACAGCTCCAGTTTCTGGGAAGGGACCCTGGAGGGGAGAGGCTGGCAGGGGCAGAGGGGCAGCAGGGCTGGCAGAGCTGGCAGAGAGGGGGCAGGAGCAGCAGGGGCTGTGGGGATGCTGCTGAGGGCTCTCCATGCAGGGATCTGGGGCAGTTTCAGAGCCCCTTCCCAGCCTGGCAGAGCTCAGTGCAGAAGTGAGATGTGGGAGGGTTCCAAATCTCTCAGAGCTGCAGGTTTAGAATGAGAATGTTTTAAGGGTTTTTTTCTTTCTTTCTTTTCAGGAAAATCCGAGGGAGTGTTTGTGGCCAAATCCCTCCTCTCTGGATTCTGCTGTGTCCTGGCAGAGCCTGGGGGAGCACTTGGAGTGATGCTGGCAGGGCTCTGCTCAGGGAGAGCTCTGGGGCAGGAGGGAAGCACAGGAAAAGCCCCAGCAGCAGCTCAGGCTCCCCAGGGACAGGAGCTCCATGGGGAGCAGCGTTGTTGTCACACCTGCTGTGGCCTGGGAGGCCCCCAGGTAGCAGGGATGTGTCCCCAGCTGCCACTGCTTGTTGTCACCACCGGAGCCTTCCTGAAGGCAGGCAGCTGCTGCTGCCTTGATTAAACCTGCTCTGGACAGCTCCTTAACGAGGAGTTTAAAGCAGCAGCAATTACAAGCTCTTAATCCATCCCAACGTGGGAGTGGAGCAGGGTTTGCTCTCAAAAATAGTGCTGCAAACTGGGCCACAGAGCAGGGAAAGGAGAATCCTGGGAAGAGCAGGGAGCCAAAGGGGGTGATGAGGATGTGGAGGGAGCAGGGAAGGGAGCAAGGCTCAGCAGGAACAGCTGCCTTGAATTTTCAGCTGCTGTGGGTCAGCAGAGTGCAGAGAATGATCTGTAATCATCTGTCAATCTAGAAAGGACATTTATCAAGCTGATAGCCTGCCAAGATCCGTGATGCTGCTAAAGAAAGGGTTGAATATTCACACGAAAGTAGAATTTACTCCTCATGTCTCTTCCCCTTTCCAATCTTTGGCAGCCCAGTTTCTCTGCTGCCCTCCCACCTTTCTATCATGAATACAAAAAAAAATCTGAAGTCACCACGGACAGGATCCTTGTGTTGCCCAGGGAATAATGTCTGATGGCAGCTGGGAGCTTTCACGAGGCCCTGAAGGGAGGAAGAATTATTCACCCTGCAGTTTGTCCAGCTTCTCCTCAGGACTGGAAAACGCAGGCACAGGTGAATCTGTCAAGCTTCAGACACACCCAATGCTTCAGCAGGGGAGGAGCTGCTCAAATGTAGAAAGGGAGAGGGGAGTTTGCCCTGTTTCACACATACAAGGAGCAGTTCCTCGTGTTCACCTGGAGGAAATGTGCGTCCTTCACAAAACACAGCCACTGCAACATTCACCGGGCAAAAAGGCTTCATTTCTGAGAGAAGAAAGAAATTCAGAGCAGTTAAGGATGATTTTTGTGTTTGTCTCTGGGGTGAAAACACCCCAGCTGCCGCCGTTGGGCTCAGCAGCAGGAAAAGCCCGGGCTTGTCCCCGTCCGAATATTGGTAACACCAATATCAGATCTTTAGAAAACCTCTAGAAAGTGTTTGCACTGATATTTAAACCCTCTACCCTACACATCCCCAGTCTTCCATGGCTGTGTGGAAACCTTAGTTTGGCATCTGTAAAAAAGTGTTTCATCTTGGCTTGTTGATATGCCACATTTTAATAGAGAAATGCAATCAAATAAAGAGAGCTGCAAAGCCAGTTTTCCTATAAAACCAGAATTGATTGGTCTCTGCTGCAGCCACGTTGAGAAGTAAGAGAAGGTCAATGATCTTAAATCAGGAGGTTGTGTCAGACACCTCCATCTAATCCCCTAAATGAGGAGGGCTCCCTCATTTCTGGCTCAGAACAGAAGCCAACCCCCAAATTTAATTCAAAATGAGCTCAAGCAGTGGCTGTTGGTGCAGTTGCAGCCCTAGATATCAAATCTCTTAGGTTTTAATGCCTCAGAGGCCAATTCTGCTTCCCCTGCTGAAAAGGAAAGTGGAAAACAAAGGAGGGGGGAGGCCACATCCTGCCCCAAACTCCCAGCACATGTCAGCTCATAAAGCACCTGCTTTGCACCTTCTCAAAAGGCAGAAAATAGGCAGCTTGAGTGCCTGGGTAGGAACCTGCAGGATGGGGCTTCAAACCAGTGAAGGTGAGTCCTGAGCAGGTAAAAAGCCACCTCCCTGCTCCACAATTATTCTCACAAGAGCTGAGTGTCAGCAAGGTCCTGAGCTCTGCCAGCCCGCTCCACTTCAGCTCCACAGCAGAGAAATTGCTCAGTGCCACAATTAAATCCTCCCCGTCCCTCTGGGCCCGGGTCACAGCCTCTTCAGGAGCAGGGAAGGGCACTTGGAGCTCCTCTTTAGAAATCTAAATTACACCGGGAAGTAATTGCTAATTATTATTGCTATTATTATTTATTACTTCCCGAACTGATAAGGTGTGCATGATCTGAATGCTTTCAAATCCTCTGAAAGCACTGAGAGATGAGTTCTTGCAGGTCAGGAGTCTCTGGGAGGAGGAATACATTAGGAAATGCCAGTTTTATTGCCAGTCCTTTGTTTTTTCCTCCCTGAATGGGTTCTGTGAGCTTTGCATTTATCATGTGGGGGGAGAGGCAATTAAAATACAGGCAATTAAAATATAGAGGTGAGTACTGATGCTATAAAACACAGCTAAGGAGAGGGCAAGATGGATCTGCCTGCTGCTTCCTCAGGCAGGAGGGGATGAGGGATGCTCTGGGCTCCTCAGCAGAAAATGGGATCTCACAGCAGCCAGGGGAGGGATGTCTGGGTGCAGAGCAAGGATTTGGGCCCAGAAAAAGCATTTCCAGTGGAGAGGCTCCTCTCTGCCCCTCAGAGCTACTCCAGACTCTCCTGGGCTTGAATTCCTTGTGCCCATGTCAGCTTGCAGGAGGCAGCTGGGCTGTTTTCCCACGGAAACTCTCCACCAGACAAGGAAAATAAACCTTTATCAAATCAGCATCTCCGTGTGCAGATGAAAAACAGCCCAAGCCCAAGAGGTGTGGCAGTCATTTGTCAAGTATTTGAACCATTTAAGGTGTGGAGGATTAAGTGGGTCAGCACCACAAGGCTGAGCACTCCCACCTCACCATCTTCTCCAGGGATGTTCTGCTGCTTTCTCAGGTGTTTCCTCCAAAGCCTGGCACTGCTGAGCCTCTCCCAGCTCCATCACACCCATGGTGGCACCTCCAGCTTTGGGAATATTGTCCAGAGCTGCCCTCTGAGGGGGCACAGATGGGACACACACATTCCTACCCGGCTCTGCTGGTCACTTCTGTGTTTATTTCCTGCAAACACAGAGCTGCATTCCTCTGGTTGTTCCGAGCAGCGGTGATTGCTCCCCAGCAGGGCTGTCCTCTCTGCCAGGCACCTTCCACTGCCCCGTGGCTGCTGCAGCTCGGGTGTCAGTGCTCCCATCCTGTCAGGAGTGTGTGCAAACAGCTCTGCACCCCACATCAGCAGCTGTGCACTTCTCCTGCTCCAGAACACAAGAGCTTTCATCCATCCCCTTGCTGCTGCTTGTCAGGTCTGTGTTTGTGCTGCTGTCCTCGGGGCTGTCTCTGATCCCCAGCCCTGGCAAACACTCCCTGAGCCACAGAGACAGCTCAGCACGAGCTGTCAGTGCACTGAGCACACCTGAGCACACCTGCAGCTCCAGGGGCAGCCTGCTGCAGTGCAGCTGTGTTTTCCCAGCACGCCGGGGGAGCGGCTCAGGTGTGGCAGGGACACAGAGGGAGTTCAGAGCTGGGAGCTTCTTGTGGCAAAGCTGCTCTGCTGGAGCTCTCAGAGCTCTGCAGAGGGCACCAGGGTGTGTCTGCTCCTCTGGTGGCTCTGGGGTGGGAGGGGAGCAGGTGACAAGCCAAAAGCAGAGCTGGCAGCAGTGACAGTGACACTGTCCCACAGTGACACTGCCCCACAGTGACAGTGACACTGTCCCACAGTGAAATTGTCCTACAGTGACAGTGACACTGCCACTGCCCCACAGTGCCACTGTCCCCAGTGCTCAGCGGCCTGCCTGGGGATGCTTTAGGCCAGCTCTCCCGTTCCAGCTCTCCCGTTCCAGCTGTGCCTCAGGAGCAGCACCCAGCTCCTCTGAGCCTGTGTCCCCTCCCTGTGTCCCCTCCCTGTGCCCCATGGCTCCATGCTGGGCCTGCCCAGAGCCTGGGGCTGTCCCCGTGTCCCAGGAGCAGGCGGGGGGCTGGGACATGGGAAAGGGCTGCAGCCTGCCCTTCTCCTGCCCTTCTCCTGCCTTTCCCTGCCTTTCTCCTGCCTGGGAACCCGGGCAGGGCCAGCTCCCCCTGCCACCCGGAGAGAAAAGGGCTAGAAAGGAGATGGGATGTGCTCCAGGTCACAGAGCGGAGCAGTGGCCAGGAACAGGAGCCAGCTCCCACTTCCCTTCCCAGAGCCCTGTCCCCTCTGTCCCCCCGCCGGGCCCTCCGTGTGGGCTTTAATCACCAGACCGAGTTTGTTTTCACGGCCGTGCATTCCTCACCCACACGACATCGGATCCTCTCTGCCCTGCTGGGCCAGGTGGGTGGACAGCAAGGAGAAAATCGTCTCTTTTTTTTTTGAGAAAGAAAATTCTCCAAGCCTTTTCCGAGCTTCCTGCTTGACTCCAGCACTGGGAATTTCCTCGGGGGGGTTTGTGACCCCTCATCCCCCTCAGCCTCCCTTGGCCTGGGGGAAAGGAGAGCTGCAGAGCGTTTAACCCTGAGCTGGCAGGAGGTGCAGGGCAGTGTCTGAAGGGCAGAGTGAGCAGGGACAGAGATGTGGGGAGGGCTGGCAGAGGGGGCAGGGAGGCAGACAGGCCCTGCTGCCAGCAGGAGGATCAGCAGCATGCCACTGCAGCCCAGCCTGAGGCTGATGGAAGGGCCCTGCACGCCCTCAGCCCAGCCTGAGCTCTGCTGGAAGGGCCCTGCACGCCCTCAACCCAGCCTGATTGCTGATGGAAGGTCCTGCACGCCCTCAGCCCAGCCTGAGCTCTGGCGAGGCAGGAGCTGACATTTGGCAGGAGCTGACAGCTCCCTCACTGGGCTCTGAGCAGGAGCTTGCATTTGGAAGTGCAGCACCTGGTACAAAAAGGCTTCCTGCACCCCCAGCAGGGCAGGAGGGGACTGGGGCTGATTTTCACAGAAGTCACAGAATCCCCAGGGTGGAAGGTATNATGGGTGCCCTTCCTGCCTCTCCCTGGCAGGAGCCACCCACCCCGAGCAGATCCCACAGGCTCTGCCAGCACAGCGCCTCAGTCTGAGCAAAGAAAACCCGGATTTAGCCCAGCTGAGCTGAACTTTAGCAGTGAGACCAGTGCCACATCACCATGGCAACAGTGAGGCCGGTGCTGGGCAGGGCCTGACTGCTCTCCAGCCTTCATCCCCGGTGGGTTAAACCACCACTTTTCCATGGAATCCCGGATCATTGAGGCTGGAAAAGCCCTGTGAGACCATCGAGTCCCAGCTGTGCCCCATGCCCACCTTGTGCCCAGCCCAGAGCCCTGAGTGCCACGTCCAGCCCTTCCTCGGGCACCTCCAGGGATGGGCACTGCAAACCTCCCTGGAGATTTTCACCAAACCCAAAACTTCCTGTGACAATAAGATGGGATGGGGACATGGGAAGGGATATTTGGAGACACAGAGGCATTAAGGGACTCTTGCCTCCCTGTCCCTGAAATATTTGTGCTTGTGAAATCCTCCTGGTGTGAGCTGGGCTTGGCTTTGAGGGGCTGGGCGAGGATGGAGCTGCTGTCACACCCCGGGTGTGTCACTCCTCCTGTTGTGGCAGGAGGAGCAGGAGCTGGAGGCTTTGAAGCTGCCTCAGAAGTGTGTGGATTCCCCAGGGATGGGCTCCTGCAGGTGTTCCCTTTGTCCCATCAGCTGCCACGCTTTGGAACCAAATCAAAGTTTTTACAGAGCTCACTTTTATATCCTCTCACTGCCTGATCCCAACTTGTTCAACTGGGAATTTAGGCCAGAATTGCCTTTTAACAACAGGAAAGCTCCACGTTGTCCTGAGAAAAGCTCCAATCCTGGTGCTATCAAACCCAATAAATTGGATTTGTCTCCTGGATGCAAATGCCAGCAACCCGTGGCAGTTAATTGCAAGTTTTCCTTGCAGGCTGTAAGTGATGGAATCTCGCCACAAAAGACATTTCTGATGTAGGGTGCTCTGTAAATATTTATGTTCTTTCAGTGGAGGAATGCCTCGCAATCAGACAAACCACACAAAGGCAAATGAACTCATCAAAAGAAACCACAACTGAAATGCAAACATTATAAAAAAGGGGGATAAAAGCCTCTCTTCTGAGAGAACTCCAAGCCCAGGTGGTGCTGTGGGTTTTCCTCAAGTGAGGATCTTTTTTTTTTTTGTTCTAATCTGCAGGTGCTTCCAGATGATGAACAGGATGGGAAATCTGGCCCAGTCCACCTTAAATCTCAGGATTTAATGGAATTGCAGTGTTTTGTCAGGCTCAAAGGCTGTAATTACTGACCAGGACATAATCACCACTCACACTCAAACACTCCAACTTTCACCCGTGCCTTTGGTAAATTTCAGACCTGCTCTGAGCCAAATATTTTACCTCCTAATCACAGTTTACACCCTTTATTCCTAAACTTGTGGTAGCAGCAGGAAGGGAAAGTCTGTGTTTTGTTAGTTAAAGGTTTCTTTATTTCAGCCTTGTTTTTTAACACTATCAGCTAATCCCCAGCACCAAAACAACGTTGGAACTTTGTCAGGAGTTTGCTGCTGATATCCAGAAATATAATTGCATTTATTTATCTCCCACCTCCAAAATTTAATGGATTTTTTTTCCTCTCACAGATAACAACAAGGACACAATGGGCCACAGATAGGCTGTAAATGTAAAGTTTACAGTCCCTGTAGGGATGGGGCAGCCCCAGCCAGGTCTCACCCCAGCCTGGCAGCTTCGTTTCAGTGTCTGCCAGCTCTGGGGGCTTCTGGAGCTCCCCAGGGTTGGCTGTGCCAGGCTCCTGGCTCCCTGGAGAGCCACAGCACCAGCTCCTGCCTCAAGCCCCATCCCTGCTCCCTGTGCAGCCAGCAGCACACCTGGGGAGCTGGGAATAACAATGGGAACAGAACGGGCTCAGCCTCTCAGCAGTGGCTCTGCCCTCAGCCAGGAGAATCCCTGAACCCATCCAGGATCCACAGCTCAAAAACATCTTCCATTCCCTTCCCAAGCTGCTGCTTGGCTGCTTTCACCACTGCCAGGAATCCCAAGTGCAAGGATCCAAGCCCTGAGCCCCTCTCACCAGCCCACTCAGGTGTGGGCTCACTGGGAGAGATGAATTCTGATTATTCCAAAGAGCTTCCAGCTATTTTCCACCTGTTTGGGGATTCACAGATGTGCCAGGGCATAAATCAGCAAAAAACAGAACAGAAAAGGCAAAATATGGCTCCTAAAAAGGGTTCTGCAGCAAGGAGGAAGGATGGGAAATGGTTTCAGTACCTTCATGAGAAGATTCCAGCAGCAGAATTCCCATTGTTCCCTCAGCAGAGCATCCTGGCAGCTGCACCAGAGCTCCACCAAGGCAGTGGAATTTTTTGTTTGCCCCAAAAACCTTTGAGCTACCCCCCCACTCAATACAGCCCCAAGATTTACCCTTGCTCCATCCCCCCTTATCTGTGGATGCTGGAATGGCAGAAACCTCGGGTGCAGCTGCTTGCAGGAACTTTTTGTATGGCTGTGGAAAATCCAACAAATGTTCTGCTCCGAGCACCCCCAGAATAACACAGCAAAGTTCTGGCTCAATCAAATATTTGGAATTGGGTTTTCCTGCCAGGATGCAGCTTGCTTGTAACAAATCCTGGACTTTTCCAAGCTGGCCTCTGTCACTTTCTGCTGAGAGAGAGAAACCTTCCATTTTTAATTCCCTTCAGGGTTTTTTTCTTTGTTTTTTATTGGTTTCTCTGGAAAGTAAGACAACTCAGTCAGGGAATGTTCGAATGGAAATTATTCTTGCAGAAAGTCTTGCAGATTTGCAGGAGGTTAAACCAAGGAAAATTGGGAGCCATTATCTTCCCAATGCCAGAAAATGTGTTGCCTGAATTAATGGCTGATTTCAGGAATACACTCAGTAACGCCATACATCAGAAATGAGATGCTAAATTACCAGCAACAGCCCCGTTCTTTATTAAACACTTTGGTTAATTAGTCTGGGAACATTTCACAGGCTGGGGCACTGTGAAGAACTGCAGAAGGTCACAGCAGAAGGCAGCAGGCGATGGATTAGTGAGCACCAGGACCCAGCAGGTCTGTTCAGCCTCTGAAATCCGACTGCCTGAGCTCCCCAGCCCCGTTTTTTCCACCTGTAACCACGTAAAATAAAAGTGAATAATGATAATTATGGTGAGGAGACCGTGCCAATTGTTCTTTCTGAAGAGCCTTAAAGCTGCCAGTCTGAAGTGAGAACCACCTGCACTGAGTTTGTGTGAATTCACAGCAAAACCATGTTCCCTGCAGGATTCATCCTGCAGTGAGACAGGGAGCCCACACTGCAACCTCCTGCCTCCAACAGAGCAGGGGGAATACAGCATAAATACAGAATACAGAATAAATACAGAATAAAGTGGGAATTCTCTCCTGCCACTGGCACAGAGGGTTTGGAGCTGTGGGTTCTCGCAGGCTGCAGCTCCCAGCAGAAGGAGAGAGCCTTTCTCAGCCTGCAGAGCTTTTGGTGCTGCTGGCAGTGCCACCTCTTGCCTCCGTCTGTGGCCCTGCTGTCACCCTGCTGGAGCACAAACCCCGTGTTCCTCCCTTCCTGAGCCTCTGCCATAAATTAACAGCATTAAAGCTCCCATCATGTCGTACATGACAAGGGTGGTGTTGATCCATTCCCCTGGCAGAGGCCCAAGGCAGGTAATCACCCTGAGCCTCCCTCCTGTGCCCGTGGGCAGTGCCTGGAACACTGTGGGCAAGCTGGCACCTCTCAGTGCCTGCCCAGGCCACCCCAAACACAAACCCCACCCCTTGAAGGGTTTTCCCCCTTTCCTTCTATAAAAGCATCTTTGACTTCAAGTGCCATCTCTGCTCGAGGATCAGTATTCCAGGGAGGGATGTGTTGGAGCCCCCATCTGGGATTTGTTTACGTCCAGCTCTGCCCTGACAAGGGCACTTTGTGCTGCTGGGGATGGAGGGGGACAGCAGGGAAAATGATGCCTCTATTCATGGGTAAGCAACAATTTCCAACTGGGATTTTATTCCAAAAAGGCCAGAAATACAAAATTACTCCCCAGCTAAGAAAGTAGAAACCAGGTCTTGATGTACAAAGGATTGTTATGCAAAAAATCCCAATCCTGGGGCTGCATTGCAGAAAAAAATATGGTGAGTTGTACTTTTAGCTTAAATGAATCAGATAGCAAACTAAAAATCCAGGGACAAATTACAGCAATATGTCAGCAATGAGTTATTGCTGAAAATGATTTTTTTTCCTCGTGAAGTCGGAAAAGAGTGAGGAAAAAGCCCCCAACAGTCCCAGGTAACGTTGTCACCTTGCTGATCATAAATGTGATTCTCCCCCAGCTCTAGAGAGGTGCCCCATGTCAGCTGACCACAGCTCACCCTGTGTATCCCTTAAATGAACTGGAAACACAGCACAGAAACATAAAACAGAATCTTCTTCTATTGGATTTTCCTTTTATTTGCTCCATTTGTCCTGTGATTTATATGGAGAGCACAATTTGGAAGATTGCATTGTGCCAGCAGTGAGGCCACACACCCTTTATGCCAAGATGAATTATTGTGCAGCTTCCCATGCTGTTCAATCAGAAATGGGGGCAATGGGCAGAAGATGAACCTGTGATTAAGCAGGATTTTCTTTTTCATGTAGATTTCCCAATTTTGAAATACTTTTTGATTACATCATAGAAAGTACTTTTGGGAAAAAAACATTTCTCACATTTCCATCTTCAGTGGCGTGAGCAACTTCACAGACATTACAGAGAGCTTGAAGGAGAGTGGGAGGAGGAAGAGCCCCAGAAGAAAAGGAGTTCATGGAGTTTAAAAATGCAGTTTATATGTTCAGTAAGAGTCCTGCAGGAAGATGCACGTTCCACATGCATTTTAAAGGTCCTACAAATAAACAGTTTTGCTCCCTCTGCTGAATATTTTGATCTTGGTAGCAAAAATAGGAAATACCAGCCTGACACTAGGACAGAATCCTTTCCCTGCAGGGTCTTTTGTAGTGGGATTATTTTAGAAGTGAAGCTTGGTCAGACACATGAGATGGAAATTTGAAATATTGGAAGTGGTTTGAAATATTGAAAGTGATTTCCTTCAGTGCAACAACTTTGTTAAGTGTTTGACTGTTTATAAAATAAAAGCTGATCTCAAAGTTAACCCCAGCTCAAATGGCTGGGTTTAATGGCCTGGTCTGACTCGTAGCCATGCTGGGAATGAAGTGCAGTGTGGATATTGATTAGCCCTGGAATCGTGAGTCATTTCCTCTGATACACTGCTGAGTGTTAGCGTGCCCAAGGGGCTGGTTTAGGCTTCAAAAAAGATGGGAAACACAAAGGGAGTGTGGGCTGTGGAATGGCAATGACTTTCATTGAAAAGAACATCTTTGCAGAATAGCTTGGCTTTGAGAAGGAAAATATTTACACCCCTTCTAATCTGGAACTGGAATAACAAGAAACAAACCTTGAAACGGCAAAAAAAAAAAAAAAAAAAAAGGCAAGATCTCACAGTTCCAGGGGCTTTGTAACATTAAATACACTTGAAAGGACAAATCACAGCTTAGGTTTTAATTACTCAAATTACTGTAATGGAGCTTTTGGAGAAGGGCTTGAGGGAGAGGGGAAGGGATATTTTGTTTTTCTTGCATTTATTTCCATCCTGCTGCTTTCAGGATTGGCCTTGTGCTGCCTGGTTTGAGCTGAGGCTCAGGAGCTCTGTTTTCAGCTCCCTTTTGGCCACAGCTTTCCTGCAGGGAAGCACCAGACACATCCCTAAATCAAACTCCTACCTGTGCTCAGCTGAGGTGACTTTGTTCTGCCTGCTTTGGCTGTGCCCTCAGCAGGGGCTGTGCTGGTAAAATACACCGAGTTTGGGGTTCCAGAACAATGAGGGCCTGGGGAAAGCAAGTTCTGTAAAATGAGAAATATGAAATAATGGGGGAATGTGCTGAATTCCAACATCTCGCCAGGGCTGCTGCTGGAGTGCAGGGAAGGCTGCACAAGCTGAGCTGTGTTTAGGGGTGATGATGTGTTTGTCTCCAGGAGATTTATCAAGACAACTTATGGGCCCTAGGGACCCCCCTGATTGCCAAAGGCAGTGTCTGTCCCTGATTGCTCCACCTGATTGGGATCAAAATGGCTTCAAAGAAGATCCTGAGCGACAGCAAAGGTTTTTGTGTTGTTTTTTCCCCTTCCATAATGAGCACAGCCCTTCTCCAAGAGAGGCTGGAGCAGCTGTGCAGATGGCAGACATCTGCCAGAGAAATGCATCATCTTACATCATCTGGCACCGCTCCTGCCAGCGCAGAACCGCTGATTTGTCACCCAACAATTCCTCATCAGAGATGAAACTTGTGTGAGGAGAGCTAAAGCCACACTAAAGATGTTCTCCTGATCCCATCTGGGTGGCTTCAGTGGCATTCATGCCAACCTGAGACCTCCTAACCCTGATATGAAGATGAAAGCCACCACATCTGTTATTGCTGAATGCTTTACATGAAGAACCTGTCCATGGAGCAGCATCTTGTGTTTAGGAAATCATTTAATATCACTTTAATTCAGCAGCAGCAATAAAAACTGACTCTAAAAGCCAAGGCTAGATCCATGAGACAGAGCTCTGAAAATCGTGGTCAGGACTGCAGGGGCAGCAGCTGCACTGGGGTCTGGGGGTGATGCTCATGAATGAATTCGGGCCCCCAGCCTGGTGATGGCAAAGATTAAATTCCAACCGTGGTGCCCAAAGGTTTCATGGCTGAATTTTAGCATCCAGATGTGCCTGGGAAGCTGCCTCAAAACAACCTGGATATTGTAAATCCCAGAGCCTCCATCCAGCCTTTGGTAACAAAGCAGAGGATGTATTCAGTTCCAGAAAAAATGATTTTTGCCTCAACAGCAAGAATTTTCCAGGATCTTTTTCTCTCACTGCATTTCAGCACCATCTTAAGACCATTATGTAAAAATAGAAACACTCCTTTACTCATATTTTTATCCTCTCCACAATATTTTTAGAGAAATGTGAGGCTGACATAACACAGAGTCAGAGAGTGAGATTCTGTTACAAGTTTTATTCTTCTGTGCCTGAAATCCAGTCACAACCAAAGAATGTTGGGGAAACATTCAGCTCTGCTCCGGGCTGATTTAAAAATGGAATTATTCCTTCTTCTCTTGGAATGACTGCCTACCTGCCTGCCTTGTGGGCAATCAGCATAATCCTGTTTAGTTGCCTCTCAGCAAGAGGAAAAATTAAAGCACAGTTCTGCTCCAGTGGATTCGTCTTCTGGAGCTTTGACTGGCAAGGAGCTCCCTGTGGTAAGGAAAGAGAGGAGCAAAAAGTTGTAAATTACTCTTTTTTTGGGTCGTTTTTTGGATAGCTCTTTACTTTTGGGGGATGGGGGAACCTTCATTAAGTTTCAAAGTGAGTCCAGTGGTCATTGATGCTTTAGAGGCAATTCTGGGGAATAAATCTGCTGAGTGTGGGTCTGGCAGTGCAGCTCCATGTGCAGAGAGTGTGGCTCCTCAGAGCTTTCACATGTGCTTGAACATTCCTGCCAGGCATATTTATACTTTTTTAAATCAAAGCAGACTGAGGGATGGATTTTTTTCAATTAAAACAATCCTTTCTTGCTTGCTACCATGAGACACCCTCTTGTTTTAGTCTCTTCTATGCTAATTTTGCACACACTGGTTTTACACTTGCAGTAATGCACATGAGGTGATGGCGAGGCTTGGAATAAATATTATTATAAATAAAAGCAGCAACTAGAACAGCTGTTCTTTTAAAATAGCCAGGTATTAGTGATGTTGATATCTGTTATTTAGAGGCACTGGGTGATGGAGGTGCTTTAAATACCTTTAGTATCTTAAATTAAAACAGAAACCAGTGACACCATGGGAAGAGTGGAAGAAAACAATCAATTAATCCTCATGTACTCTTTACACCCCTCTTAATCTCTGTGATTCTGCTCAGCTGAGAATCCTTTTCTCCTCTGAATTGAAGCACCAGAGTTGACTGGGTAGGTTAAAAATATTAAAATGAGACATTTACTGCAAAAAATATTAAAATGAGCCATTTACTGCACACTGGCAGTGTGTAATGGTTTTACACATGGAAGCGTGCAGGTTAAATGTCACATTTTAGCTTCAAAGATGGAAGATTTCCTGTATTCCCACAAGTGCCAGGTGACTTCCAGCAATGCCATCAGCTGGGTGACATGTGAGCTGTGAGTCAGAGTGACAGAGCATGGCCATGAAGTGGAACATCCTTGCCCTGGATGTTTCCATGACTAACAGCTCCACATCCGTATCCTCACAGCCCTGGGCAGGGAACCATCCCCTGGCTGTGGGAAGCAGAACTCCAGGAGAAATCCAGGACCAGGCTTGGAGCTGGCTCCAGGTATGGACATGGAGGTTTGGAGTGCTCACATTCTGCATTTCTGGGCTGGAGTTTTACCTCTCCAGTTCTGATGACTTCACCCTCATTCCTATGGTTGATGACATCACCAGAGCGCAGGGATATCTTTGTGAGCCACGTTGTCTAAACAAGGAAAGGGAGATACTCTTACTTTTCTTCTATATAAAGACTTCTAAAAATAATCGACAGCAAAGAGAGGGATGTTTCAGGGGACTATCTCTGCTTTTATTGCCTGGCTGTGAAGAATATTGATTTGAGGTCATTTTGCATAGTGTAGTTATCCATCACCATAAACATCTGCAGAGCACAGAATAATCCCCCTCCGGCCAGGAGGAATTCTGAGGTGCATTCCCTACTTATGTCCCTTTTCCTGAGCCTACAAATAAGAGAGAACTCTGCTTTGTGGTTTAAAAATCTGGGTCTAATATTTGTGAAATGCCTGTATAGTTAAAATTCACTTTTATTATATTTGCATAGCAGAAGTGGAATTAATTTGACAGATTCCACTGCTGCTGCTTTTAAATGTGACAGAAAACTTCAAATTTCCTGCTCACTTTTATGCCAAGTACCCAGTGAAGTCAGGAACTGAAACTTGCCCTTCAGTTATTGATTGATAGGACTTTTTCCCCTTTTCATTTTATATATTAACAAAAAGAAATGCACAGGCATGGCCCATAAACCTCTGTTAATGGCCAAAAGAAAGGGAAATGTGTCAGGTAATGTACTTGGAGCACCTCATTCCATTTGGATATGCCTGGGACTCATCTCCATTGGATTTTCATCATAAACACCATGATTTTGTTTTTAAATTACTTGGAGGCTTAAATTCAGGCTAGACACTCGGTGCCTTTGCTCTGTCAAGTGTTTTGAAGGGAAAAGCTCATATTTCTGGAATTCTGCTCCAGGTGAAATGGTGTCTCCAGATTCTCCTTTATTCTGTCCCATCCCTGAGCTGGAGGGGGTTTGGGATGATTTTTCCTCTGCTGATTTCCATGTGAGTTCTTCCCTTTATCCACCCTGGGAGTTAAAACTCCCACATCACAGACTAAAATATTGTTTAATAGGAATAGATCTGCTGATATCTCCAACACAAACAACTGCTCCCCCACAGTACACAATAATTCATGGTATTTGTTGTGTGCAATATTCTCTCTTCACAGATCCTTCTGTTCCAATTTTTGGGGATGTCAGCTTGCAGGGAAGAAGAGCTGCCTTAATTGATGTAATGTTCTCTCCAAGACTACTGTTTACCACAGAGGAATACTCCTGCCTTGCAAGTGTTTTACTCTTTTGTTGATTTTTGTGGAGAAGATGACTGGGATTTCATGGAAACCCCTCAGTTTATAACAATTGTGTCAATAACAGCCTGTGCACTGCCACAGTCTCTTATTCTGGATGCTCTGAGGGTCATTTTTACAAGGTGACAGGGACACCTTGGTCCCAGGGTGCTCCGACACCTTGGGCACTGCCAGGGATGGGGCAGGAATTCCTCCCCAAAATTCCATTTAAACATCCCCTCTCCAGGCCTGAAACCATCGCCCTTGTCCTGTCACCACCTGCCCAGGCAAATAAAAATAAAAATATTCTGAAACCCTGCTTTGTTCTCTCCTGGGGTTACTCTTCTCAGGCCAAGCTCACGGAGATTTCATCTCGTAAAGTTGGGGAATAATTGCTGCAAACTCAGTACCCTTCATAATTAAAAAAGATACTGAATATGTAGAAATCAAACAATTATTTTCAGCATAGAGAGGGATTTCTTCCTGAGGGTTTTATCCCAAATACTCTTAGGGCAAGGTTGACTTTCTGCTGGAAAATATATATATAGAATATATAAGCA